>VXBU01003594.1:0-23676 GCA_013400315.1 Bombycilla garrulus
CCTTCCCTCCTTCCTTCCTTCTCTTCCTCCTTCCTTCCATGCCAGTCTGAGAAATGTAATTCCACAGTTAATAGAATTCATAGACATCAGTGGTACACCTGATGATTCTAGATTTTATATAAGAATTATTTTCTTTCCAGTATCTGGAATGCAAAATGTATTAATTTTGGCTAAATTTATGTAAATGTTGAGTTTTCTTGCATATCATGAAAACAAAAACGTGTTTCAAGTCCTTTTTTACTGCAGGAGCACAGCTAAAATTCCATTCCCAAAATAATGCATCTTAGTAAATACAAGGATGTACCAGCTAACGTGAACTGGGATCTTAACCAGATACCTCCTGAGGTCTCTTCCAACTTCTTCTTATTCTGTGGTGTTCTGAAAGAGAGAAGCGGATACTTGTAGGCTGGCACAAGAAAGAAAAATATGTACAGAAACTTTGGCAGAATTTTATATAATGAGGAAAAGAAGGCAACTTCAGGAAGTTCATAAGAGATATCATAAGAGATATCAGTATTTTTATTCAATTTAGATAATAAACAACAGGTATTTTTATGTTTCATGCTATGGAAAATATTTATGGATGGATAAATTGAATGTTAATTTAAAAAAATTAACTTGTGTTAGCAATTCCTACATCTTTTGTGCTTATGTTTTTTTCTTTGATATGTTATTTTAAAAATTGCCAAACAAGTGTCAGACAATTAGTAACCACCCACGTACGCTGAATGGCACAAAAGACATTTATGTGATGCTTAATCACATTTTATGATGTTAGCACTAATAAATCCTCTCATGAACATTTGAGACAAGGTAGTCAGGACTTTCCTCCAACTGTGGAAGTCTTCATTTTGGAAAAAGAGCAAGGGGAAGTCTGCTCTAACCTGTAGTGAAGTTTTTTTGCAGAATCTGGATGTGACATGATTCACTTGTCTCACAGACTCAAATCTCAAGTCAGCTGGTGCAGTAGATAGTCCTATTTTATATGAATAAATAAGATAAACTGGCAGAACTTGTGTGAATCACAGAGCATTTTTGCAGCCCTCTTCTAAAGCCTCTGCTTCCTGACAGTCAGGAAGCACACCTTTCCACCTAAACTTCATACTGGTTTTACACTGGGGATGGCACTTCATAGGGGCATTCCTTAAATTTATTGCATTGCTAATTTTTCATTTTCTCTCCTTTAACAGCTGGAAACAGTGAAAGTGATGGCCAAGAAGCGGTGAGAAAAATAAAAGAAGAAACTTTGACTGGAAAAGGTACCATATTATATCCTTTCCTTTAAGGGACTATTTTTTCTCTCTTTTTGATGTCATTTCCTTTTATATGAGGTCATCTTGTGTATTGCTAAACTTTTTTTTTTTCTTTTTCAAATTTGGGGCACTGGAACAGTTTGCCCAGAGCAGTTGTAGATGCCTCCTACCTGGAAGTGTTCAAGGTCAGACTGGATTGAGCTCTGAGCAAACTGGTCTAGTGGAAGGTGGCCCTGCCCACGACAGGAGATTTGGAACTAGATGCTCTTTAAGGTCCCTCCTAACCCAAATGATTCTATGATTCTATGAACAGAGTTTCTGAAATAAATCTAACTCAGGGGTAAAATGCATAGGAATTTTTTTTTTTTAAATATTGTCAGCCTTGTTTGACTTTACTGTTTGTCATTGAAAAAGGGTTGCATTCAAGTTACAGTGTGCCTGAGTATGTGTATGTGTATGATTTAATAGATGGGAAAAATTCAGAATACCAGTAATTTTTGCTAAGGGGAGGATGACAGCAAGTAAGAGTTTGTGCTCTTTTTCTTTGCTTGTTTTAGGAGCTAACAGGTTTTTGAAAGATCGAGGCTGCTTCATTGGGTGGTTTGACACACGTTAAGTGCTTATGATACTTTGCAAAGTAAAACCATTTCTTAAAAATAAATGGACCTTTCATATCAAGCCGAAATTCCTACTTTTTTTTGGTTATTCTCTTACTTTCTTTATCTGATGATCTATCATGTTTGTAGAGGTATAAGGACAGCATAGCTTGATAACTAAAAGAGAAAAGGCATGTTCCACACTACCTGCTCTGTGATTGTAATTTGCAGTTTATGGTGGAGGTTAGTGAAGCTCATATTTTTGTCCCTGGGTGTCACTGGGTGTAGTTCCTAATGGTACATGATGATTCATTCCTGCCACTTTGATGTATTATTTCTTGGCAAAATAATAGGGCAGTGTTGCTAGTCCAACATATTTAGGATCTTCATGGCTTCTTCTGAGATCTGATTCTGTTTTTGTGCCTCTAATAATTACTGTTATGATGATCAAAATACATGTTAATTATTGTGTTAAAAAAACCCTTTCATTAAGATTTATCTTTTGACTTAAATAAATGTGCATCCATTATAGCCTCAGGATACATGTATGCTAGTTAAAAGCATCGTAAATTAAGGCATAGTTAGAAGAATCATGAAAGGAAAAAGGTAATTATTACATTATTAAAATCTTTTGCTGAAAGTTTCTGTGCAGAGACCAAATCCAGTTGGAATTAATTATGTCACATGACTTGCATGAAGCTGAGTAAACCAAGGTTAATCTTATTTTCTCTCGTCTGTGTGATCACGGGCTTTTCTAGCACTCGTCTTTCTTGATTTTTCTAAGCAAAGTTAGTTATAGCTCTCAGTTATAAAATGATAAGACACAGATATCATTTTGAGGAAGCTGAAAGTGTATTTAAAGTCGACTGAAGTTGTTCCTCATTGTAATTGTTTTGACCGAGGCTTAAGTAATCTCAGGCCCTGATAGGTTCAGCCTAAAAAAAATTTTGGAAGAGTATTGTCTTTTTGGAATTTCTTACTGATTGAGGGAAATTTGTATTTACAAGTGGAATGTCCTGTACAAAAGACTTGTGCAGAACTGAGTGCTACTCCTGTGTTACTGTTTATCAATGAATTTGCACTTTGCTTTTAATAGGATATGTGTGTAGATGCTGTGACCAAGACAGGGCTGTGCAAGAGTACCAACTTTTGAAAAGCTACAGTTCAAGATCTGCTTAGTCATTGCATAAAAACATTATTGGATCTCTTGATCCTTTTCCCCTGCTTTTTCTTTGAGCATTTTTCATATGAAAACATTGCTTTACAGAAACTGCTCCCATCAGGAACATCAGACTCTTGAAGAACCACTCAAAATAGTATTGTTGGGCAGCCAGCATGGTCAAGGATGGGGACAGTATAGCTACTATGGACAAACAACGTGCCTGGATGCTATCAGTTTGTTTTCCAGATCTCAGATCTCTTAGAACAAAGAAAATCTCCTTGCTTTATATCAGGTTAGATAGCAAAAGAGAGCAAAAGACCTTGTCCTCTCCTTGTTGCCTGGCTGAGCCGTACATAGCACAAACATCCCCAGAGACAGCTCTGGGAAAATGCCAGGCTTAGTGAATGCAAGTAATTACAATGTTTTTAATGCACTGTCATCCTTGGCCCACTGTCTGTCTGGGGCTCTGTCTGATATCTAAGGTAAAGTAGTTTTACTTGACATAATCTATACTTACTTCTGGGACAAGTGAGATTCAAAGCATGTACATAAGTAAATGCTGTGAAGCAGCTGATGAGCAATAATGTGCTAACAGTTGCAGAGGAGGATGAAGTACAGTAATAAAAAGACTATGCATGCAGACGATGTTTTTTTTTTGTTTTTTTTTTTTTTTGTAAAAGCATGGCATGACATGAAAAAAAGATGGACAAAACTTCTGAATACAGGGAGGCAGGAAGCCTGGTTTCCCATGCTGGAGGCATGGAAAGCAGAGCCAATGCCTAAAGAGAGTAGGTTACTGGAGAGGAAAGCAGTTGCAGCCATTTGCCTACAAAGCACTGAGGCTAAAGGACTCAGAAAATCTAAGCAATGTAGCACTTCATCTCTTCCTTCCAGACTGGTCCTCTCCTTCCATCCTCTCTCCTGGTCCTGTGCCTGCTGATTCCAGATGTTTTAACCCTTGGTTTTGGGTCTCTGTTCTGAGTGACCTCTTGCAAAGTGTAAGGAGGGAGGATGTACATGGGCAGTTGAGTGGAAGTAAATAAGCTACAAGTCTTTGGGGCATGATAGATCAGTTAGCTAAACCATCAGAACCTCTTCCATGATAAAGAAATCACAGCCTTCATATATCCAGAACAGGCCAGAAGTAGTGCAGCATTGTCATTAAAATTCTCACACGGGCACTATTTCCAAAAGACCAAGGGCAATACATTGCTACACTCTGAATCATAAAGCTGGGAGAAGCCAGGATGATATGGACATTTATCTTGCTTCCATTTGTTAAAGTGGGAACTTGTGTTGTTAATAGTAGCAATTATATGGCTGGGAAAATTGTTGATGGCTCTGGATTGACACGGAGATATTCTAATTGGCTAAATCTCTGTAATTTGCACTTAGGGTGTGTCTGTGTTAGTGTGTTCCTTAGTTAGATCAGTTGGGTGCTTTTCAGGCAACCCTCAACTCTTGGCTCCTTGCTGAGCACAAGTTCTTATCAGGAAGGTCACTGCAGGTCCTGGCCTGGCTTCCCTTTGGACAGAGCTAGCCTGGGAGGTGGCTTACAGCAGTAACAGAGCATTACTGCTCTAAAGAGAAAACTTTGGAGTTTATCTGAACTAAGCCTTCCACAGACCTGCAGAAAATGTCTATGTCAGGTGCCCAGCACAAAATGAGCTCCAGAAATGGACTTCTATTGATCCGAACTGGTTGTTAATGCAGCCATAACCATAGTTACCAGTCATGACCAAACTTCATTGAGTTGTGGAAATGGGAGGTTTCCGTGATAAACTCCACTCTCGATGATACTGGAAAAGAACCTCTCCATTTACATAACAGAGTCATATCTCCTGACTCAGTTACCCTCAGCTTATGTCTCTGCAAATGAAAGCTGGTTGTAGCCTGATGATTACAAACATACAAATGCTGGAAACTCATATATAAACATGAATGAAAGCTTCATTCTTTCCAGCAAAGGTTCATAAATGCCAATGGGATGAGCAATTAGCATGCATAAATATCACATAGCACAGTACCAACGGAAGGCTCTCACAACTGGAGTGTAGGAGCTGGAGTTGCAACTAGAGTCAAAGGAGAAAAAAATTAACATTTAGTGAGAAAAGAGGGTGTAAAAGTCATATTAAGCATCAACCTCTTCAAAAGGAGAAGCCTGCATTTAATCTCACCCAAAATTTTTGCGGCAATTCAAATAAAACCACAACTATAAAACTACGAGCTGAATTCACAGCGTTCATGAGACTTCCATTTGAAGTCAGGTGAGAAAGGAAGAAGACGCTTTCTCCCTAAGAGTCAGAGGAATGCAGAGGTTAGCACAGTGGCAACCAAATTGTGTCATTTACAGTCTGACCCACATCAAGATGGCGTGGGCCAAATTGTAGGATGAATTGTCTTAAAGCAATTCGCGTGCATTTAACAAGCCTGGCTTTTTCCCAGAACTTTCTCTAGAGATGTTTATGCTACATGTGGCTCAGCCAGGGAATAAGGAGATGGCAAGGTCTCTTGCTCCCTTTTGTAGTATGACTTGCTAATAAATAAGGAATTTTTCCTTTTTATTAGAGATCTGAGATTAAAGAATTGACATAGAAGAGGAAGAGCTAATAAAGCCAATATGTACCACTCGTAATTACAAAATAACTCGTGGGTGGTTTCTCTGCCACCATTTGCTGTGTGTTTGCTTGGGCACCATTTTTGACAGAGCAGTCCAGCTTTTTCTGCTCTGTACCAGATGGTTTGTTGTTAGCTGTCCCTGCAGGCTAGAGGAAGCCATTTGCTGAGTTCCCAAATTCACAAACTTTTCAGCCTGGTGATGGTATTCCCAGCATGTTAGCTGGAGTGATCTTCAGCAAAGAGTTCCGTTCAGCAAGGACTGATGCCTTGTTAATATGTGCAAAAATGTCTGCCAGGACTTTTTCTTTTGCATGGCATGACAAATATGTCATTATGGAGGTGATCATCCAACACATCAAAAATAGTGGAAAATATTTTTATTTGAGACACACGTTCTAGAGGTGTGCATAAGTATGCATGAGTTCATGCTTGCTTGTGTCACTTTTTTTTTTATTGTGGTGTAGTTTTGAGTTGTAAAAGCATAACATCCTGCGCTTGCGGCTAGACCTAGTGTGGCTACTTTGTCGCTTCTACCACATCCTGCTGTTGGAATATCCTTTCTCTACCACTGCTGGTGCTGAAGGACCTTTGGGATTGGTTTAAAGAGCTTCCTGACAGTAACAGTGCAGTTTCCATCTACATGGTTTCTTTTCTTGTGCTGGTGCATTATCCCCAGTACTTGGCTTTGGCAGGTGAATGACTGCCCTCAGTTACAGTTGTGCAGCTGAGCACCAGGCTTATGAAGACATCTTGAAAGCCAAGGTGGTGATATGAATGAAGAGAAAAAAGTCTCAGTCTGACAAGATGCCACTTTGCAGGGCCCTGTGTGGAACAGCAGAGTTTTTCTGCTTTGTCAATTGATTTCAGGTATAAGAACCTTATCTAAACATTAAGATTTTTTTTTCTTCCATAGCCTTATCTGAGGTTATATCGGGTGTATTTAAGCCATATGAAAATATTTGAATATTGAAGAATATTGGATGTGTTAATCCAAGTTTGTGACTGAATCCTCCCCATGCACAAGGGATGGAAGACTCCTTTCTGGAGACCAAGAAACTCATGCATGGGCTTTTCTCTGTGCTCATAGTACCTATGTCCCTTATCCAGTAAAGCTGGTGACTTTTTGCTTTATATTAATCAGGGAAGATTTTAATCCACAGAAAGGTGTCTCCAGAGCCCTCTGATAAAATCACTTAGGTGAAAAGTTTTCAAATCAATTGTCCTGCTTTTCTGTTTGTTTTACATAATTCTTTGATGCAAAACCATGGTTAATTTTTTTAAGCCTGTTTGCTTATGTCTTTTCTTGTTCTCCTTTTGATTTCCAGTGTAACATGATACAAGATTTCTCCTCTCAGTTCTTACAGATAGTTAAAAAAATAGAGAGCCGCCTATTTCTTAAAACACTTTGGAAACTGAGTGGTCATGTTAACACTGTGGCAAAGCAGAAATGAAGAGCAATATGTATATGGTTCACATAGCTGAAGATGAGTTGCATATCTGGATGCTGAGATGCAGATAAAGTCTTTCAAATATGAAATGTATTCATAATGAAGGCACAAGCTCTGCCTGTTGGTTTCCTGAATTCCCATTTCCATTGGAAATGTGAAACACATTTCATTAACAGGCTCTGCCACTAGGAAACATGATTTTCTCTTATTTAAATTATCTCTAATTGAAACTTAGAGACAAAGAGCTGCACAGGTGTAGCTGTAGGCAGAATAACAAAGTCCCTTCAGATGCCTTGAAATGATTTTCTGACTGTAAATCACTGAAGCTTTGTGTGACTAATGGCACCAAAGCTCTGAGGTTAGGATTTTGCTGATTGTGCTGCCCTACTGAAGGCAATCTGGAGAAAGGGAGTTTCAAATTAAAATTGCCTCTTCAAGGCTGGAAAAAGCTCCCATTTCAGACTTTTACAGGTTTTTTATCCTCTTGTATGTACTTGTAGAGTCATGATGTTGTGCAGTGACTGAAAAAGGTGCTCCTGGGTTTGTCACCTCCTTTAATATGCCATTATTTTTGTCCATCTTGAGCAGTAGTTGCAGGCAGGTTGTTGCAGACCTTGTCTGTTTTCAAGAAAATTTGCAGCATATACTGAAAGACAAAGCCAAGAAAAAAGCAGTTTGTTTTCTCTCTGGAATGCTTTCATGTTTCTCTTCCAAGAACTACTTTATATAGACCTGTCTTCTGTGGCTTACATGTAGAGCTTTAGAAGTTAATTTGCTTATAACAAGTAGAATATTTTCTGTGGAAATGCCATTGGCTTCTGTACTGGGGGTCCAGCTGCCAAGAGCATGGAGAACTTGTGGGCTGGAGTAAACGTGGAATAAGCAGAGTCTGTATGCTGTGTGAGCAACCTCCCAGGCGTGAGCTGCACATCAACCAAAAGCTGCTGGTCAATCTGAGTGTGCAGGCAGTGCTGGTCTGTTCTTGTCAGCTCCATCCTTGCAGCAGTAAGGCAAAAGCTCCATAGGAGGCACTACTAGAGAAGAGCCTCTGCACCTCCAAAGGACCAATGCCACTGTGCCCATGCTTAATTTGTGCTTCAAGGACCATTTTTCAGTGGCAAAGAATTGAAGCTCTGAGTAGATGTCCCAGTTCTTAAATGAGTTATAAGCCAGGCTCTCCCCAGCAATGCCCAGTGACAGGACCAGAGGGAATGGGCAAAACCTAAAATGCAAGAAGTTTTAGGTTTTTTTTTGGGTTTTTTTTTTTAGCATAGGAGCTTTTGGATATTGGCACATATTTACCTGAGAGTTTGTAGATTTTCCATCTTCAGAGATATTCAAAAGCTATCTGAACACAGTCCTGAGCAACTGCCTGCAGGTGGCCCAGTATGAGCGGGGACAATCTCCTTCCAGCCTCAGCCACCCTGTAATTCTGTAAATCTAGCAAATTTTGGCTGCCAAACCCACATGAAATCCTGTCTGCCTTGTGTGTCCAGACCTGAATACAGGTACTGTAACATACACAGGTTCCAGGACTTCAGCGTCTTACAGAAACTGTATCAGTGTCCATACAGTGCCAATATTAAGACTTTTCGGTACATATAGTAATAAGAACAGTAATAATTTGGCCATAAAACAGTCTTAGGAAGTAGGTATTTCAAAAGTACTTCTTAGCAGTGTAAGAAATAACATCTGCGCAAATAAAAAAAAAACAAAAAACGTTCTGCGGAAACAAAGGGATGGAGTGTAGGAATGCTGATGTTTAGAGTAAGAATAACTCTAAAGCAGCTTCCATTCTAGTTTCTTTTGGAAGTTTTGGATTTTGATTTGTTTTATTGTTGTTGCCATGTTGGTTTTTTTGTTACTTTTATTTGGGTGGTTTTTGTTTGTTTGGGTTTTTTGTGTTTTGTTTGATTGGTTTTTGTTTGGTTCTTGGTTTTTGTTGGTTTTTTTGTTTTCTTTTGTGGGCTTTTTTTTGTTTGTTTTTTGTGCAGGGCATAGACTTTTTTCTAAGATTTAAGTTTTAAAATATAGGTTTCAAATTTAATATGTTGAATATTACATGCCACATTTTCATCATCTGTCTGTAAATTATCATGCTCATGTACATTTTGAAACCCTTCTTAGCCTAAAGTTTTGCAGGGAGTGTGTAATGCTAGAATTTTCTTTAATGGCCTTTTCTGATACCTAGTGCCAGAAAATCTTGCATGTAAGAAGAAAAATAAATATTCCTAAAGAGACCTACAGACTCTTCAATTATGCCAAACATCTAACACGTGAATCATTGCATGCCTAGTAATCATGTCTCAGTTTGGATTTCTCTTCATATATTGAGGCACTGTTCCTGGACAAGGTGAAGTGAACTGTTACCACCACCTGATTAATTTCCCCAAGATAATGCTCAGCTGTGCTTCATTCCTTATTTAATTCTAAAATTATGTCTGCCACTGACTTCTCTTACCAAGATTACTATTGACTTCAGGCTGCTTGGCAGGAGTAGCTGTTCACAACTGATGTGACTTGAGGAGACAAAATAAATC
Organism: Bombycilla garrulus; assembly: GCA_013400315.1. NCBI lineage: Eukaryota > Metazoa > Chordata > Aves > Passeriformes > Bombycillidae > Bombycilla > Bombycilla garrulus. The sequence goes on from VXBU01003594.1 coordinate 9,619, forward strand.
AAATCATCTTCCCAACATTTACTTTGACCTAGTTGAAAAATGTTCCTTGCCAATGTTTTAGCTCCCAAGCATGAAAAATGTGGGCCTGTGGTTGGAGAGAGATCTCCGTGGCTCTGGGCAAGATTTGCTGTTATTCTGTGTTTCCTCTCATTTTACTCCGATCTCACTTATGCTCACTTGGGCTATTTAAAAGGTAATTTACAACAACTAAGCTTTCTGGAATGTGGATCTCATTTAAAGGATATAGCGTCTGTACTTCTGCCTCTTTAAGAATTTGTTGGCACATCAGAGGCAAAATAAAAGGACAGAAAAAATATAAGGAAGAAAACAATTTCTCCTTTTCAAAACTTTTTCATGGCAGTTGGGGGCTTCTGAACTGGAGGTTTGTAACAACTTAATTTTTCAGCCTAAAATATTGCAGTCTTTCTCCTAGCTTATACTCAACACTTGAAAGTCAGTCCATGCTAAAATCCCATGGCCCTAATTGGAACAATTTTTAGTGAAGACAGAATTTTTCTCAGAGGTATGTCTGTTTGAATGGGAGTATTTATTGGCAAAAGAGAGACAGAAACATTTTTGCACTCATATCTACAAAATAACACCGAGAAAGTCCAGAATCTCTGTAGAAGGGATTAACTTGAAAAGTGGCATTTTGTGTTCAGCCCAATTCAGATCAGACTTTTCATCCCAGCTGTGTTTCTTATGTCCCAGACTGCTGTACTATAAAAAACAATCTTTGTTATAGAATTTAGACCTTTAAATCTTCTTGAATTAATAAACTTCTGCTTGTCAATGCTTTGTGATGATTTACAAATGCACACTATAAATGATTTGGGTTTTTTTCAACAGGAAATTTTTGCAAAAGTTTGTTTAAAAAAAGATGTCATTTAAAATTTGCCTTAAAATAGAAATATCCTATGGAAAACACTTCTTTTGTGTGAGTCTGAACCCTCTTTCCATCACTTTATTTATTGGGGTGGGTTTTTTTGTTTGTTTGTTTTGCTTGTTTTGTTTTTTATTGTTTTTCTTTGAGTTGATGAAAAAATTAATTTTGCTGTCCCTGAATAAGTGAAGTCTTCAAATGGGATTTCCTTCAAGACTTTGTTTCTGAAAGTAGAAGACAAAAGCACGTCTCCAGTGCTGTGAGTGCCTATGCTTTGAAACACTAGCTATAGATAACAGAGGGCAATGTCAAAAACCGTGCTTATTTGGAATAGAACAAGGCTGATACACTGAACAGTTCTCCTAAGGTTAGAAATTCTCCTGACCTTAGGCTCTTCCTCCAGTTAAGATGATCTCAAGTGGCTGGAAGAAGACTATTGTATTAAAAGATGTATGAAACAACTTTTAGTCATAATCCTGTAGTTACCTTGACAACTACCAATGATATAGAACTATATTGTGTTAGCCTCTCCACATACCCTTTCAGTCAGTCCTAAACACAGAAGCGAAAGAATTTTGTTTGTTTGTTTGTTTTTAATTTGCTTGAGTCATACCTCTAGAAACATGCTAGTCAGAAAGCAATACCCATTTCTGGGTTTCCACCCAGCAGGGTAAAATAGTATGTTTGCCTTTGCTCGCAAAAGAGAACAATTTGCTGCAGTGTTCCCACATACAATTAAATTTTTCTTCATCTCAGTGCAATTAAAAGTAAAGCATTTAGGGCCATGTTTGCATTTGCTGGTGAGCATTGGGCCCCGGGGTGCTGGCAGTGTGTGTATCTGTGGAGGTGAGCAGAACATCATGTCTGCAGCAGCTTTGGGGAGCTGACAGGCTGAGCTGAGGGGTCCTGCAACCCTTTGAGCTCTGAGGTCTGCCTCTTTTTTTTTTTTTTTTTTTTTTTTTTTTGTTTTGTTTGTTTTTTTTTTTTTTGTTTTGTTTTGTTTTCTTTTGTTTTGTTTTCTTTTGTTTTTGTTTAGATGACAAAGAGCTCTTCAGATAATGTAAATTTCTGGTGCCAAAGGTAATTTCTCGAGGATAGTCCAGAAATATAGTTTTTAGGCTGTGTGAAAATCTAGCACCTATATCCATAGTCTCTTAAATATAATTTTACCTTATTTTCTGAAAATAATGTTTTGAAATAAAAGCATTCTTTTGTGCTTCCAAATGGTTTCTGTGGGGGTTGTTTTTCAGAAGCTGGATGCAAAAGGGCTAATCCTTCACTTCATCTGGAAAAGTGCTACCTGCCAGCCCCAGTTTTCAGGATTTGTAAAATGAGGACAGAACAGGGGATTTAATTAATTTCCTTCAGCCTACAGTAAGAAGCACGTTCTCTGGGGAGTTTATGTCCAGTGCAGTGTGATGACTCACAGGGGACAGTTGTGTAAGGAGTGGGTGGGGGCTGAAAGGAAACAGTGGTTGTGGGTCCCTGCCCCAGCCTGTTCTCTGCAGCTTGGTGAGGAATGGACCTAAGTGGTGCTTTCCCTGCTGCCTGGATTCATGGTGCTCTCCACAAGCTGCCATTGCAGCAGCCTTTTAAAACACACCATCTTCTGGTGCTAAAAATTAGTGATGTTTTTCCTTCAGCTCCTTGTTAGCACCAGGTGAGATGATATGTCACTGGTGATATAAGGAGTATTCAGTCTCAGAGGGATGGTATAAATTTATGCTACCTGCACTAAATCTTTCTTTTACTTGAAAAATAGATTTTTTTTTACTGACTCTTTTTATTTCTAAAATATTTTTTTAAATAATTTCTCTTTTTTGAAGATTAATCTCAGATTTTGCAGATTCATTTCAGGTAATATTTTTTAAATATAGTTTTGTCTTTGAGTTAAATAAAAATCAGCCTTCTACTGCAATGGATGCTATAAAAAGGAATATGTACCAATGTGTTCAAAGAGCAACTGAATCAGACACATAATGTGGGAGAAAATTCGTGAAAAAAAGAAAACAGTTAACAGAATAATAGGAGGAAAAATAAAAACACAACATGAATTCCACATTGCATGTTCCATTTTGTTTTCAAATGGTCATATTTTTAAATTCAGTTTTAAATTTAATCCAAAATAGACAGTTAAGACACTGACATGCATGTTAATAAGCCCAACAAAATGGAGAGATACTAAAGGCTGAGAGAAAATAGACACTAAGGAAAAAAACAACACAAGGAGTAGATAAGGATGAAGAAGTATATGAAGACAGGGGAAGAACCTGGAGAGAGATTGCTGCCACAAAAACTTGAACGAGTATAAGATCATATCCAGAAAATATTATGTGCAAGTGCTGACTGTTTATTTAGTGTTAATGCTAAGCAGACTTTGAGTAGATAGTCCCGGAATAAGGAATTGGAGTCACTCCATAGTTCAGGATTTCACTGCTGGAAGTTGCATTTATCACACTAGGATGCTGGAGAAACTCTCAGAGAGTCATATCCCAGTCAACAGTGACACAGCTTTCACAACCCTACCTGCTTACAAGGATGAGCTGGGCTAGCACAGTGCACCCAAGGCTTGTTTAACCCTCCGGGGCTTTATTCTAGCCCTCAGCTCGCATATTCCCCCCTAAAGCACCATCAGGGAAAATTGTGTGTTTTCCTTTCCATTTTGTATACTTCACTTTCCTTGTCTTCTCCAAAGATCTTCCAAAGTGTTCAGCATTTCTGGCACATTTCTATTTCTGCATCTGTCTCTGTCATTCTTTCCACTTGCTCTCTTCCTCATTCTTTCTCTCCTGTCCTTACTCTACCTCTGTTTTCCCATCTTTCTTTAAAAAAAAATACAGAATGGAAAATACAGCTTTGTAACACATATCTGTCTGTTTCATATAATGCTTAAGATAGTACTTGTGTACTCACAGGAGTTGCTTTGCATTCTGTGGTTTGCATACTGCAAGCTAGCATTAAATATCAATGGGAATAACCTGTTCTATTGTGCTTTTTCATTTTCAATTTTAAAAATAATCCCAGATTAATGGTGCTTGTACAGCCAGAAAAACTGCACATTTTTAAATGGAACGATGTTATTTGCTGTTTTCCGTATTTCATCCACTATGCTAAGTTTTTTTAGTTTCTCTTTAACTGGCTTCTGAGATGGAGATATAAACCTACTGCCCAACCAGGAAAACTAAAGTTCTTAATTGATTTTATGTAGGATTGGATGAGTACACATGAATAACATGGATTGCATGATATCTTTTCTCTGGCAACTATTCTGTTAAATCAGTTTCAAAGCTGTCAAATTGAAAACCACAAAGTAAGAGTGGCATATTATATCCAGTGGGTGTTTTTGTCCTAGGAAGAGGTATCATGCTAGCCTTGGGAAAAGCCTGAAAGATAACTTCCATTATTATTCAACTGAAAAGCAGAAAAGAGTGACTGAATCATTAAGCTAATTTTCTCTGAAGGGGATGAAATAGCTATTGATGGGTTTTCTTCTCTTCCTGTGTTCCTGCCCTCTTCATTTCAATGTCTCCCTTGCGTCTACGTTCCCACTGAACTATTCCTCTGTCCTTTTCCCAAACCTTCCTTCTCAAGTCCTGTATGGGTTTCTAAATATTTCTGGCTTCCTTTTTTTATATCTCAGAACTACAAATTCTGATTTTGGCTGCCAAAGGCAAGGCAGAAATAGGTATCAGTGGGCAGAAACAGAAATTTAAAGGCAGGAACTTAACCTTTACTTAACCATCTATGCATTCTCATCACTGCCCCCAACCAGGTCCTTGTCAGTGTGGCTCTCTTTTGCCTTTTACATGGGAGCTTTTTGATCATCCCTTGCACAGATAAACATTTTCTTCTTCTCTAGGTTAACAAGGGAAGCCCTGATCTGTGCTGTGAGGAAGGACATCCAAAGCCTCCATCCAAGGCAAGGAGGCACAGAGCTTCCCCCTGCTGTCTAGGGACTGGAGACTTACACTGCTCTATGTGTTTTGTACAGCAGAGGCTGAAGGGCATTACAGATCACCACTACTGTGGTCAGAAGTCCTGGTAATTCTTCCCCCTCTCTTTCATGGCAGGTGCATTGGAAATGCTTCTATCAACATACATCGACCAATTATAAAGCATTATTAAAATCTGGGAAGCTGTTTTAGTCATTTTATGTTCATTCTGGACATGAACGGCAAGATAGAAACCTGTGAAACCGCATGAAGCTTTAGGAAGATAGAATGAGAAAAAAAACCCATTAATGTTGCTTTTCCTTTCTTGACTTTTTTGGTTTTGGGTTTTGGTTTTTTTTTCCTTTTAAGTTGACTTGTATCTTTCCCTGCTAGGGGCCAAGTAACTCCTTAAGTCCTTAAAAAGTGGACATTAAAGGAAAATGTGTATAATATTATGGTCAGAAAAGAACTTATCATTTATGCAGGACTAAGAAGAACTGTCAAGCATTCTGTACCTAACAGTTCACATGATTCCATTCAATAAATATGACTCACAAAGCTACTTGATTGTTGCATCTACGTGTTTCTAACCCTTTTGGAGGGAGTATTATACCTTCTAAATAATGGGGTTTAGGGCTGCAATTCCATGTCTTCTTGAAAACAATGGTAAACTTACAATTGACTTTAACCTAATCAGGGATTCTACCTCATAATTTCAAATGTAGTGCCTTAATTAGAAGCTTGCCTCAGATTTATTGATGAAATGACAATTCCAGCAAAATCATCTGGACAGTTACTCAGAGGTACTCCAGGAAGGCCAGAATTTTGTTCCTAGTTGGCCATAAATTTGTTCTGGGAGGCAAGTCTCATGGCTCTTCAAATGTGAATCATAATAAGTGTGCAGGCAGCTGCTATTCCCACCCATGTATGCACTTGCTACTAAAAGACCCACAAACTAAATTTCTCTATTTCTTCAGTCAGTAAGAACTGTAACTCAGCTACATATTTTAAAATGCATGCCTTGTAATATTTTTGTTTCCAATGAATTTACAGTTAATTGCAAGGATTATTTTGAAGGCTTCTAAACCCTTTTTTAGCCTGTACAGTGCTGAATAGTGGTGTGATTTCTGTATATGCCAGAGTTCATATATGCTAATCAGTCTGACTGCTTAGAAAACACTGCATAGCACTGGACTAATTTGCTGGGAGAGTAGCCTGTAAAGGCTGGCTATTAGCTGGTTTCAGTCACCTTTTGTCTACACATTTCCTGACAAGCAGCTGGATTCTTGTGCGTTCCCAGCAGCTTGCAGTTCCAGTGCAATGAGGCTGAACCAGGCTTTTCTTTATTAAGGATGAAATCAAGCCAAAAATAGTCTCTGAAACTGCTGTTTTCTTTTATTCATGGTAGTTACAGGAACCAAATCAAAGATCTTAGTTGCTTTATACTGTACACCCCTGCCTGCTATGCACACACAGTTGTAGGGATTTTGCAGTCCTTCCTTTAATGAGCTTCTTATTCTGAGGAGGTCACAGTCTTCCAGAACACTGTTTATTTTTCTCTGAATAGGAGCGGTGTATCTGCAATCATTCCCCTGTTAAGTGTTGTCTAATTGCTCACTTTTGCTCCGTCTTTCAGGAAGCTCCTAATGATCCTCCCAAGCCTCTCTGAAGCTAAATATTTCTGTGTTGTCAGCAACTTTCACCACCTGTCTATTCAGCCTGCTTTGCAGAAAATTCCTAACACCTGGCACCTAGCACTTGTTTGGGTATGAAGCAAATGAAGCACTTTGTTTCTCTGGAGAGTGCTCAGAACTGGCAGCTGGCAGAGGCATCGTAGACTGCTCCTGGTGAACAGGACCATGAGTCAGCCTCATAGTCAGGTGCATAGGGAAAGGCTCTCCTTGGGGTCCAAACAAACCTGATGCTGAAGGCTGGGCTGGGTTTTTTGTTTGGTCAGTTGGTTGTTTTTTCGGTGATGTGTGTACAGAGCAGCAAATGCTCAAATAAGACAAGCATGATTTGGAAACAGCCAGTGCCTTTGCCTCAAATCAACGCTATCTTATAATAGCAGTTGTACTAAGCTCTGTGGAACTGAAGAATGAAGCATGCAGGTTGCAAAAGCAAGGAGCTGAAGGCACCAAGAAGGCAGCACGCTAGGATGCAATCTGCTGCTGTGTAACATCTTTGGAAAGAGGGTATTTTATTCAGGAGTTCTCCCGTGTATTACCTGCCTCAGTGTGTGCGTGCCAAGTCTACTGAGAAGATGGACGAGCAAGCAGTTAGACACAGAGCAATGGAAATGCTGTGTCAACTGATTGGAAGCGTTGTCTGGAAAGTGAAGCTGATTTTAAGTGAATGCAGCAAGAAAATACATAGGAAAAAGTTGGATAAATTTGGAGGCTTTTCTCCCTTTTTGTTGGAGTAAGAGAAGGAGTCAGGGAATCATGAGCTGCCAGCAAGAACTTCAGAAGGCTTTGTAAAGGTTTTTGTGAATACTGTGACGTGTGCCTTTAACCTAGATATATTGAAGTGAAAGGGATGCAGCATGAAGATAGACGACTGGATAGATGTAAGACTTTTGAGTTGATCTTTCATGGCATAGAGGATTTTTATCTCACAAGGGAGAGAGTTTCACGAAACAGATCCAAGCCTAGGGATGTAATAAAAATGGTGGAAAGTTAGCAATAGCTGAGGGATGTCTATGAAGTCAACTGCAACTGGAGAGCTGCTGGCTATATTGGACAAATTAACTGCATAAACACAAATCCTTCATCTTTTTTAACATAACAAATGAACAGCAGTTGGTATGGAATGTCCATATTCAGTTTCAGGAGTGATATAAATTGCTGACTAAATAGTCATTTCAGATTCCTGGCTTATTTTGTGAAAGTCTCAGAAAGCAGAGCAGTGTGGATGAGATACAGGAGTGGTTTCTAAAGATGAGCAAGTGTTGGACTTTTCAATTACAGACAGCTCAGCCTCTGAATTCATGAGTATGCTTTGTTCTTTGGTCTTTCTTATTTTATTGTGGTATTTATCATTACAGTGAAGATCTAAAAGCTTAATTTCACTATGTGAGTATAGGGAGAATTATATATTTAAACTTATTTTGGCTAGATATTAATATTTTCTTATGTAAGCCAAAAGGGAGAGCTTGTAAAGGAAGCAATATTTTGTTTCTTCTGCAACATGTCAATAACAGCTTGTCTTTGGGAATTTCAGCTTTTCTAAATTCAATTTTAGCACTTTAGTGTTTACTTTACCTGTTTTAATTAAGAGTTGGCAGTCATAAAAGAAAAAAAGCTATTTTATGAGCTGATATGATCTTAATTGAGAATGCCTGGCTCTCACGTTGTCATTGATCACTTATTTTTGTGAGTTATATCAAGGCGCACATGAGGAATATGTAATACTCCCCCATGGCAATACCTAGCAGAAGGAGCTGAGAGAGCCCAGGTGTTTAAACAAGGAGGTTTGAAAAAGCTCCAGAAATTGTATGTGATTTTGGAATCCTTGGAGGAGGCAGGGGACAGTTTTCCAAACACCTGGACTCCTTGATCCACCTGTAGGATAAGCTTTTCTGCCTAAGATGTTGCAGCATATTAATCATCCTTGCCGTGTTTGAACAATTCTTGGTGGTGGAGCTCCAGAACAAAGATGCAATGTTCTTATGCAGAGCCCAGAGAAACACTGCCCCATAAAAAGTATTCTTCCCTGCCTTGTTTTCCTCAGACTTGCAGAAAGACTTTGACGGGCAAGGGTCTTGAGGAAATGGAAAATAAGAGGCCTTACAATGCTTTAGAACTTTGACGTCCTTATGTATTATCCTTCTAGTAACAGAGGGAAAAGTACAGATGCTTACCTAAATACTGGTTTGGTTTTTAACTCAAATGTAGTTTCTGAGTAGAGCCTGTCAAAGTGTGCAGTTGTGATAGATCAGACAGAAGCTGGGAGATGTTAAAATAGATAGAAGTGGGGGTTTAGCTCTTTTTTTGCTGTGCAGGAGGGAAAACATGGGCACCAGCAAAGCACAGGAAAAAAAATGCAGTTGTGTCAGTGAAATAGTGCATTATTTGAAATGTTTGTTTAAATTTTCATTTATGCTAAAAAAAAAACCTAATAAATCTCAAGGTTATTTAAGAAAAAAAACCCATGCAATATACTGAAAAAGTTGAATCCAGTGAGATGTAAGATACAATGGTCAGCAGCCCTTTTCTTAGATTTTTATGGGAAGAGAAAGAGGCCCCAAGACTATATCTGATGCAACTTAGGAGGAATATATCACGTGCAGTATGAAGTGCTTATTAATTACCGCTATTAAAAAAAATTGCATGCTGTTGCCAGGCCTAACTTTAGCTTTTTGAAGTGCTTAACTTATATTTTTGAATCGTATTGTTCTTTCATCTCCAAGATCAAAGAGCCTTGGACCTATTTAGGAATGTTTACACTGTAATAGGCTCAGTTAAGGTGCCTGTTATACAGTACCTACCCATGTCGTGATTTTGGATGATATAGCCAAATGGCTTTCTGAGGCTGAGAAATATAATCTGGTCCCATTTTTTCCTGAAGAGCTCTAAATGACCAAGACTGGTGGCATCTGCATCCCATATCAGGGTAAGACAGCAGCACATATCAATGCCAACTGTCACCTTTGTATTTCCAGAGAGGAAATCTGGAAACTGTGGAAACAGTTCTGGATAACTAGGGTACCGTACAACATGCTCCCACCAAATTACTTAAATTGGAAGTGGTCATAAAGTCAAAATCATGGCTGGATTTTTTTTAATATTCCATGGGGGGTGGGATAGAATATGGTGAATGTATGTTGTATGAAATACTTAGATTCTTGAATTTCTGTTCAAGGTGATCAAGGCATAAAATCATATTTCAGCATTATGAGAGCTTGAGATTTCAAGGGCTAGCAATGTGGGTTTAGAGGGAGATATATATCCTAGAGGTTTGTATGAGGCATCTCATCCACCCTGCTGAGTCAAAACCTCAGTTTCATCTGGTGTACAGATCTCATCCGCTACAAACAAGTTCTTTCAGATACAGGTTTTGCTATTTTTTTTCCGAAGATGTGAGGAGACAGCGAGCATGTATCTCCTAATTCACATAGCAACAGATGCCTTTGTGAGGAAGGAGCTGCCTTTGTGAGAAAGGAGCTCAGGCATATTTAATGCATGTTTTATTCCATGAAAGAAGGAAGACCTTTCACTACTTAGCATGATATCCCCTTTAGAAACAGTCCTTTGGCATAGCTAATGTTTGGCATGCTATGGTTAGTCTGTCTGACCTCATCTACGCTATTGCTGAAACTCAGTGACTGAGAAAGCCTTTGTAGACTGTGTTGAGTAACTTGTGGTCTTCTCACTTGCTGAAGTGTCTCCAAGGCACGGCTTGGGCAGTAAGCGTGTCTAAACCACCAGCGCCTGGGAGCTGATGGGAAGTGCTGTGGGAAGCAGCAGTAACTGATGGACTGGACAAGCCCTCCTCCTGCTCAGTTTCAGCAGCAACCACCATGCAAAAAGCAGCTCTGCTGGGGCTCGCGCACGTTTGCTGCAGTTGATTGTAGGACAAAACTCATCTGAACTGGTCCTGGGGAATTGGAGTGTCTTTGGCAGGCCATGAAGAAATAAAGAGACCAACAACTGGTGCTGCTGGTGAGGATGATTTTGGGAGCTTGCACTTGGGCTCTTGTGGTCCTGCATTGTGTTCCCTGGCACTATGGAACTGCTCACCAGTCTCAGCCATTTGAGAACTGGTTGAGTCCTTCAAGCTCTTTACCCCAACATCTTCACTACTAACAGGAGAGAGACTGGCACATCTAAAATGTGATTTTTTGCACCTTAGACAGCTCTTTTAAGGATGGCAGCCTAAGTGGTTAGATGGAGCTAGACAGCTGACATCAAGGCAACTCTAGCTAACTGATCGCCTCCTTTCTTCCTGAACCTTTATTGCCATGCATAATTCAATCCTTTACAGGGAGAACAAGGATTTGTTGGAATGAGTAAAAGAACAAATTAAAGGCTCCCAGGAAGAGATATACATATATATATATATATACACAAGTATTTCAGTCTGGTACAAAACAATTTGTGTCTCTTTGTAGGAAAATTTATATACTTTTTTTTTCCATAAGAGGAAAGGAAGAGTAATTTAACAAATAATACACCTACTGCTTCCAGACAAACTCAAAAGAGATGTATGCTACGGTAGATGGCCTCAGTCCAGCAAAGCCATTAGAGGTGGGTAACCCTTAACAAAAGGGAATCTGCTTAGCTCCTCCTCCTTATGTTTTTAAGGCATTGATCTTGTGTCTTGATCCATTTAGTCTATTGGGCTGGAGGGTTCGATAACACATGAGGGAAAGGCCATAATGTGGTCCAAGGTTATGTTTACCAGCCATCCCCTTCCCTCACCCAAAACCAACCTGACATTTTTTTGCACCCCTGAATCCACAGAGTTTTCCTTTTCTACAGTTTCTGTGTGTTGCATGCCAGCCCTCACCCAGTCCATTGTCCTTCAACCTGAAGGGTGATATTTGTATGGACTCAATATGTATCAGCCAGGATTTGAGCCCAACCTAAACACAGCCAGAGCACGACCATTATTGATCACAGGCACAGAAGGGAAAGCTTAACCTTTGCAATGCTAAGAGTTTGTTCTTTTTCTAGTTTTTGTTTTACTTTGGGGGCCAGAGGGAAGTTGGATCACTGAATGAAACAGTAAAGGGCATGAAATAGTTTGTGCCATTTATGAAGTAAATAGTTTAGATGAGGACCCATCAGAATTTTTCAATAACCTAACCAGTTATAAATCTTTATAACAGAAATAAATCACTGTGTTCAGGGATATTTTGTTCCTGATTATCCTGGAATTACACAGTGTATTTTTATGTACTTCTCTGTGTTTCTGGAGAACAGTTCTATCTCCCCATGGGTCTTCTAAGTTGAGCCAATGGTGAAACTTTTCTTTTCTCTGTGATGTTGATCAGTGTAAATGTGCCAGTGTACATGATCTGTGAATTAAAATATGCATTGAGGCTCCAAAATTTTATTTGGTGGTTGTGCCTTATGGCCAAGCATGAGCAACTGGTATTTTTTTCTATTTCAGTTCTTCTGCCTGTGTCTTGTTGTTTAAGCTAGAGACACAGTAAAATCTCTAGGCATCCAAACTGCCTTCCAGTTGCGTGAAGTAGTGGCTGTTCATCAATGAGATACTTTGCTATGTAAGATTTCAGAGAAGTATAGGTATGCTGAAAGGAAAATACAAAGATATTAGGACTTCTGTGATTGATCTATTCATCTACCTGTTATCTATGAATATGCCTAGTCATACCTTATGCGTGTTTGTGCATTCGCTTCTTGCACTGGGATTTTCCTTACTGCCTCAGGAAGAAGCTCTGACCTCTGTGAAAGACTGCTGGTGTGATGGCCACAGCTCTGGCATCCAAGCCCTATGCAGAAGCACACTTCTAGAACATGCATGCAGTATCAACATCTATACATGTTAGATACAGCTGTCAGTTCCCTAGCTTCCAAAAATGTGATTTCCAGGCTAGCACAACACTGCAAGTTGTCTGATGCAAAGAGCAAAGGCCAAGTCTTCATCGTCTGGAATGTTTTGTCTGCTTTGCAGAGATTTGCACAGTGCTGTGTCTGTACTTGCTGGTGAGGTGCCTGAGTAGCATCAGTGTAATGCAGATACTCCTACCCTTTCTCATTCCCTGTTTCATGCAGAAGCTCCAAGCTCAAAGCAGTGTCATCTGCCCCTTCCATGAGCAGAGGACCCTTGGCAGATACGTTCCTTCCCATGTAAAGGTTGCAGGCTGCCACCACCATGAGTGCTGCAAATAGTTCATCTGAAGCCATCTTTAAGCCAGACAGAAAAATAAACCTCTCACAGTGGAAAGAGCTCTTAAACATGATCCAGACTGCCTCGGTATAGTCCCTCGGGACTATTTGTGCAGTGAGATAGTCTTTACTGTGAATAGGAGTGACAAAATCTGGCCCAGAGTTAGTTCCCTAAAAATGTAAATATAGAAACTGCTACAGAAACACGTGCAGGGGTGCAGAAGTCTTATTTTTCCCCCTGTGATCTTTGCCAGCGAGGCCTCTCTTTTACAGAGTCACTGCAGCAGTTCAAAGTTTGACTAGCATTGAGGGCTAATGGGGAAAACATTGCTGATCCCGCTCAGAGAAGCAGGTAATTTGCTTCTCTAAAATTACACTTAGCAAAGCTTTTGGGATTTCATGTAGGTATATCTGAATCATGTGTATATCAAGTGCTCTCAGTCATGAGAGGAAGTGGGGGTCATATGAGGATGAGAAGCTCTTCAGACAGAGAGAGTAACCTTCAATGAAGTGCTCAGGCCACAGACAGGAAAGCTGTCAGCAGCTTGTGCAGTAATCTGGAAGTAGTGATTGACAGTTTTATTGTCTTTCATAGAGATTTGCAAAACCCTGAAACCTGGAATGCACACATCTGCATTACCCCATAGATGCTGTCCACCTGGTCGCTGGTGGGGTAGGAGGATCCAGGCTTTTGTGCAAGGGGCATTTCTTTGGCAGGATGGTTTTTTCTTCCCCAGCTCTGGTGATTCTTAGTGAAGTCACTTTACTGATGGAAGCTTTTCTCTATGCCCGGGAAACACGGTTAAGCAGACAGGGGAAATCAGGCTGAGGTTTCCTCTGTGTGGAGAATTGGATACCCTTGGCATAGTGCTTGAGACCACTGAGTGAGCCGTAACTAACAAAACTGCTGGCCAGATATGGGCATACAGTGCTGCTTTTAGCAGTATGAATGTGTTTCTCTAAGAGTTTCATTGTTACACTCATTTCACTCACTTGCCAGCAGTTGTTTGAGCTTTCATTTGTGCGCTGTATGCCTGCAGTGCACAGAGGTTCCATCTGCAGCAACAAAATTTACTTCTTTCTTTAGGAATACCTTCAGTGTTGGGAGAGATAGAGAATTTTGTTTTTGTTGTTGTTGTTAACCTCACATAACTCTTCGGTTCTTTTCCCCCTTTTTATTTTTGTGGGTTTTCTTTTAAATTTTTTTTCTGCTTTTCAATGCCAGTTACAGATCCCAGATGTCAAATAGCAGCAGCAGCTGGCTGTGTGACAGATCCCTTAGGCTGCAGCTGGGTGAACACTCTTGGGCTTATTCTAGCTGTGTCACATAGATGGTATGCAGATGATTTCTCTGAGCTGTCATGCTTTTCAAATGCCTCTAGCTTTT
>VXBU01003594.1:23695-94948 GCA_013400315.1 Bombycilla garrulus
TTTTTTCCTTCTTTTATTCTGGTAATACACAGAGCCTGGAAATTCAGACTTGGAGAAATCTTGCATGTATTGTGTACAAGGTTTGTGGATCCAAAGGATGGCCTATCTGTACTATCTGTATTATTCCTTTTACATAACTAAATGATTCAATTAATAAATACCCAATATTCCTAATGCTCTATTAGATTAGAGTTGACTATGTCCTTCAGTACTCTGCATTTGGGACAATAGCACTTTTGTATGAAGATGAAAGGAGAAACATTAATTCAGGAAGTCTGATCTCTCTTGAAAATTACATACCCAGTGTCTAAATTGGTTGAATAGTACTTTTGGTACTTTTCTCATCATTAAGTCAATATGAGTAGCTTGATTGAATGTTAATGACAGAACAGAGCTTCAGATTTCAACAGATGAGAGGAGCAGAAATAAGAGCAAATTTTTAGTAGAAGTATAAATACACCATACTCTGTATTATCTACAAAGAAGATTTACCTCACTATATATTTTTAAGATCATCTGTGCTGATGAATTTTCTTTAGTAGTTTTGCTGTACATTACTTTTAACTAAATCCTTTTTGTAACACATTGTAACTCTCCTACCATTAATGTAATCGTAACAAATGTATGGTTTTCCTTTAAACTACAATGTATGTTTTGTAAAAGTAGTATAGTTTGAAAGAGAAGTATGAATCTGAATAAATTTTAATATCCTTACTCTGAGTCAACAATACCTAGAGAGATGAATTATTTCATCTCAGATTATTGGAACATATGCTTAAAACTTTAAGGTAATATTTCAATTATCATTTTCTAACAATTTCCTTCTCCAGTATTGTCAAGTATGTTAATCAATTCAAAACAGTTTGTTCTAGAAACAGAAGTGCTCATTGACTAAGCCACCATTTTTTCCCTTTTGGGCAAAATTCAGAAAATAAATTTCACGGAGCAGAGCAAATACACTTTCTCTTAATGATCTAATCACTTCGGTCTTCTATTTTATTTACATTTGTTTTCTCTAAACATTACCTGCAGCTAAAATTAAGGTGGTTGTTATAGATACATGAGAACCTTTCCCATTGCATCTTTCAGAAATTATTGATTTTGCTTGCAGACACAATGCAGAACCCAGCTCAGAGCTCTGCGAAAATGCAGAAGTGCCATGCAAAAGTAGCTATAAGCCAATAGAACTTGCAGCACCAAGGAAGGAGATTCCACTGTCATTTATTTTAAATCTAAAGATACTGTATGTGTTTCTTCTTTATAGTCACTGATTTATGTCTTGTGCATTACCTTTGGGTGGGGTATCATACAGCCCACACCTATGTGGCTTCCTGTAACTACTTCTGCATAACTGTGGTTCATCTTGCTGCTTCCAAGTCACAGCTTTCATCTTCCTAGAGACCCCTCATATTTACAGCTCTCCAAATGACATCACAAGCTGGGTGTCAATATATGCCATTCTCACTGAAGTTATTAATGCTCTTCCCCCTAGCTCAAAGATATTTTTATTCTCCTTCCCTAAAGGAAATACTTGGTCAGTGTTGAAGCTTCATTTTGCTGAAACGATGCACCATAGACCTGTCCTAGAACTCCTTGATAGGAGATTAGTCTGAGTGCATTCTTGATTTCTGTCCTTTATAGTCCAGAATAGAATACTTCTGTTTTTCTCTGGTCTCTTTTTCCTCAGTAGTATTCCTTCTCCAGCTGAAATTCTGAAGCAGACACTTAATGCAATTGTTCAACTCCTTTAATCTTCTGTTGTTGTCAGTAAAGTTCCTCCTGGTCCTTTGTTGTGCTTCCAGTTGGTCAGATTGCTCATTTTCAGTCTCACAGACTGACTGACATGATCGAGTGGCAAAGTATGCTGGTTGCTTTGAAACAGACTCTTGTAAACCTGCAGAAACAGTATCTACTAAATGTTTTTCTATGTTGCTTCACGTCTTTCTGCAGGAGGCTTTATTACAAAAACTCTTTCAAGTTATATCTTTTTTCTGTCTTATATATTTTATTTTTTTTTTGTGTCAAATTGTTTCTGATTTGGCTACATTCAGTTATACCTAAAAAATTTACAAGTATTCTAGAAGCTTTAGCAACACCTAAGGGAGTAAAAAGTATTCTGCTTGGAAATAAGATAATACAGAAACTTCTCTTGGTGATTTTTTACCCCTTTGTTTTTTTTCCCTGCTTAAGGCATCAATCATTTCATCTCCAAGACTTATGCCTTATCTTGCTTTAAGCTTATCTGAATTGCTGACCATCACCATCATCTTTTTTCCCAAGTTACTGGTCATATTTGCCTTAATTTCCAGTTTTTGTGATGTAAATTCTTCTGATAATTCCCTTCAGTTATCTGTTATTCCATCTGCCTGCTTGATCTCCTCCTCCTCTAAGCCCTGGTTTCTTATATCATGGTGTGTTACCTAGCCTTAGTCTGGGTCAAGATGCACAGCTTCCCCTGGGACTTCAACGGTCTTGATCATTATCCTTCCTTTTTTCATTTTGTTTCTCTAAAGCCTCCCACTGATGTAAATGTGTCTTTGACTTTAGCACAAAGAATATCAAACTCCACATGCATCACTGCAGGACTGCTGAAATAGTTTGATATTTTCTTTGTAAATACTTTGGATCAAGCAGGCTGCTTCTCTCCTCAGCTTATTCATGGATACTCAGTACAAAGAGGGTAGATCACCTGATATCAGTGAAAATTTATGAAAGAATGAAAGGCAGAACTTTTCACTTAGGTCTTTCATTTGGTTTGTTTGGGTTTTTTTTTTTTTCCCACCATAAAGCATTATTGTAACACCATAAATTTTTAGTGAGAGCTTGGATTTGCAGCTCAGATTTCATACATCAACTGTAGTATATTGAAATAATTCTTCTGGAAGAACCCACCACAGATAGAATTGTACAGGAGATCCCACCTTGGAAACACCTAAGACAGACTGTGATATTGCAGCTTTCCTTTTTTCACAGGAGGGAAGATGATGTTTTGCATGAAATATCTGGAAACAGAAGGATTTTTCTGGCCTGTGAACCTGTATTTCTTTAATGGTCCCACTATTTCACAGAATCATAAAGGCAATTACATAGAATTCTCTGTCTGAAGAAGAAATGTAAGTCAAGACAGGAAAAAAATCCAGCCAAGAGAAACATGTCAAGATGGCATTGAGCTTATCCATGTACACTTCTGTTAGTGAGAAAAAGCTACCTTTCTGTTCAAATCTCTTTGAAGTTGGAGGCCTAGAGGAAAACATATACCAAGGAAAAACAGGGTTCTTCTTGTCAAGTGTTAACAAATTTCCAACTGTGTTTAAATGCTGTATTAAAATGCTTGAATTGTAAGTTTTCATGGTGCCATGGTGTGACATGTCTCTGTTTCAATAAAACAGGTTGAACCTGGGTTTGTGCCTTAGCTAGTACATGGCATCTCTGCAGCTTGTTGCAGAATTAAATTCTTGTGGATGAAAAGTTCTCTTTTCAGGCCCTATGCATGTATTACATGTAGTGGATAATGAGGAAATACTGCTCTAATCACAAAACTACAAGTATCTGCAGCTCATGAGAGTATCTCCTGACTGATGAGGGGAGAAGAAAACAAAAGAAACTATTAAAATATTTCTGTTTATGGCAGAACCAGACATTCATGTGGCATGTACCACATTATTTATTCAATGTATATTTTGATTTCCTGGTGGGATATGGGACTCCTGTAATAGTACCTGGGCAGCAACTGAGTGTTCCATCATAATTCTCCATTAGTATAAAGCCACAAAACAAGGAAAATCCAGGCATTAATTTGAATAAAAGATAGAGAAAGGCATGTACTCTGAGCTGCATTCTGTGAAGGAGTCTTAATGTTGTAGAAGAATGCTAATTTAATCTGTTCAGTTTTGTTTGTGATCTTTCTAATGCCATTCAATACCAGTTACATTAGCATTTTATCCATTTCAATTCTCTTCATAAGTAACCATGTGTTTTCAGGTTGTTTGGTCAGAGTGGTGATACAGCCAGACAGAGAATAAGAATAACTGCAAGATGTACTTTGCACAGTAAAAGATGATGTAACATAGACAGTTTTAAAAATATGATAAATAGGAAAACATCCAAGTAAACTGGATTTTCTATTTGAAATTCTGAATTAATTCTGCATGAAGTCACAGTATTGTATAGTAATTGTTTTCATTTTCCTATATTTTCCTTTTAAAATTTTTATGAAATTAATAATCTAGTTACCAATTCTGTATTCAATAATTTTCATAGAGTTCAAAATCCCTTGGAATATGAAGCACTCCTTAGCATGTATTTTGTAATTAGCTGTAAAAATTTACATAATGAACTAAGCAGTTAATTTCTGAATGTGATGTGCGTCTGTGTATATGAACCATGGACTTATGCCCAGTCCCTCTGATAAGAGATTTTCAGCTAATCAATTCCTGTTCTGGAGCTTTTGAGCACTCCAGTTCATTCTAGTTACTCATCTGGACAAATTCCCCATGGTTAAGGAGTTGCTAAGCACTGCACATTAAAATAATAGCTTTTTTTTTTTTTTTCCCATTTATATTGCCTGTGCTTTCCATACTTACAACTAGTGGGGTGAAATACAAGGAAAATCAGACCAACTGTGTCTTCTCAAAGATGTAATTTTTAATACTCTGACCACCTTCCTAGCCAAGTATGGTATAATCTAAGTAGAGTTTCTTGGTTTGGAACTGTTGCCTCCAAATCTGTGTGTCTGAGTACCTTTTTAAAAAGAATATTTGTAGTATGGAATTAATCACCTACCGTGGCAATGGTTGCCTTACAGGCAAGTTAGAGCCATTACACTTGTTTCCTATACTGGACATGTCAGCGGAAAGAGGTTGTAGCATCTGACGTGTCACAGTCCAAGGATGACACAATTGTTGACCAACTTACATTGACAATTTCTTTGAGTTTTACTAGGGTTGGAATAAAATATGTGAAAGGAAGAGTTTTCATTACAGGAAATGAGGGTGGTAGTTTCCGCTGATTAAGAATATTACTCTAAATAGAGACAGTATTTGTTTACACCTTACAATTTTCTAAAGTACTTGGGGATTTTCTAGAACTGGAAGTGGAAGAAGCTCTCCTGTCATTTGAAAAGCCCAGCTGAGTAAGAAGTCACTTTTAGCCATGATTCCTGCTATCCTTCAAAGGGTGAAAAACCCAGTGAGGAGTCATCAGCTAATCCAAAGAGCTCTGCTAGGTAGCAAAGTAGGACAACAAGCAATGGGCAGAGGATTAAAAAGTCCACAGTAAACTCATTTCATAATGGATTTGCTTCTCTGAGCACTGAGACATCCTGAAACTGGGGCTATGCCCTACCCTGCCTGGATAGCACAACCAAGGCCTTATTTCTCTCATTTAGAAGATGGGTGTTCTTCATTAAGGCATGTTTGCTCTTCTTAATAAGCTGTGTGAATCTATTAAGTAGGGAGGCTTGACTTGAATTGATTTGCTTTGTTTAAACATGCTCTAGCTTTTGCTCATGTATATAGCTCATAAAAAGAAACCTGTTTGAATTTAGCCTAATATTCCATGGTGATTACTTAGGTGTGCTGTCATAGCCAAGAGCTTAGAGTCTAAGATTTTGCTGGCAACAGTGCAGCTGCAGTAATTACAGTGATATGGAAAACTGAACCACAATTTAAAAACCAAAAGGACTATTGCAACTCTTACCGTTTAGAGATTGCTGAGTAATGTCCATTCAATATATGTATGTAGGTAAAATTCATGATGCTTTATTATTTTCAGTAATTAATGTGTATCAAATCTGTTTCAGAAACTCTAGTTTAAGCATGCAGGTAGGTTTGTTTGGCTGTTTTGTTTAACCAACCACTTAAGAGTCAAGTAGAAGTTTTAGTGAAATTAATTTTTGTTAGTTAATACTTACAAAAGTCTTTGAAAATATTTATTGCCATATATTTGTTAGATTTTTGTCTCATAAGCAAATTCTCCTGTGAAAAGTATTTCAACAAGTTTT
Organism: Bombycilla garrulus; assembly: GCA_013400315.1. Classification (NCBI taxonomy): domain Eukaryota; kingdom Metazoa; phylum Chordata; class Aves; order Passeriformes; family Bombycillidae; genus Bombycilla; species Bombycilla garrulus. The sequence goes on from VXBU01003594.1 coordinate 29,697, forward strand.
TGGACCTCTCAGCAGTAATTTTTTTTCCTTGATCAGAGCCTGAAAAGGCTTGGTTTTTCAATAGCTTCTGCCAGGGCAGGACACTGAATCCGTCTGAATGCTCTGTGCCATGAATTCTGATCCTTCATATTGACTAAAGCTGTCACACATGATAATAACAAAAACAAATGTGAATTTTGCATGCAAAACTGTGGCCTTGATTCAGTCAGTGATGATCAGAAACAGTTTTTGAGATGACTTTGAGTGGAACACAGAGAGTTGTATTCAGCACCTTGTCTGAGGCTGAATTATGACTTCTTATTGGGATTTCTTACAATGAAAAATTAGTTAATTCACTTGTTTAAAATACCTTTAGTTGAATTATTTGCCTAGTTTAGAATAGTTCTTATTCTTCTGATGACAAGTAGAGGTTGAATATACCAGCCTTTCACTGAAAAATCTGCCTGTGAACGTACCAAACTTGCTTCCATTTCTGTAATTTATACCCCATTCATACTACAGATGCTTCTATAATACTTGGTTTGGACAATGTTGACTTTGAGAGGATGATGTGGCAGTCCAGGAGAAATGGATATAATTTGAAATCTGGATCCTTTGGTTGTAAGGATTGATCCACTTTGATTGTAATGTATGAACCAAAGAAAACTGAGGTCCTGCGGGGAAGTGGTCTGTAGCCTTATGAAAGAAGCAGTCAAAAAGTAAAATGAGTGCATCTTTTCAGAATAAAACCCTAGGTAATGTGACTTGTATGTTTTCCCTTAACACACAACTCTGTGTCTGATGTAATTGAAGAATAAAGAAAAATGACATTTCTGGTAATTAGTTTAAGCAGAGACAGGCTGACAGAGGTGCAGACTATTTTGAGCAACCAGTAATTGTGTAAGCTACACCCCACAGACAAACTTTGTCTTTGGTATAACAGTAGGTTTGACATTCTGTCTAACCAGGTTTTTTAGTAATGCTGAAGAGCTGATTTTCTGCTTTCGAGAGAATGTTTGAAAGCTGTGGATATGATTTTTATGTGTTTGGGCAATCAATCAATTTTATTGCTTGGCTGCTTTCCCAGCTCCTCGTTGCTTCTACTACTTAATTTTGCAATGAACAAGCAAATAAATGTTCTAATTGTATAGAAAGAGAATTGTTCTGATTGTCATATTTTGAATTCTTAACAATAGCTTAAAATATTACAGCTATATCCTATCAGCATATCATGACAAGTCTTGCGAATTAATTTCAATAATGAATATGAGGCAAATGATACTGAAACCCTGCAGTACAGCTCTGACTTTTTTTTTTTTTTGTAGCTGTTTCCATGTATTTTTCATCCAAAGAGGATTTTTTTTCCTAGAAGATGAGTTTCTTGCACTGTTTCATCACAGCACAGTGTTTCCAAAACGTGTTGGGTTTGAATTGCACTACAGCCCCCATCAGTCTTCCACGTTTTGGGTGTCTTAAGGGTGAAGGAGACTGTTGCCAGGTTTGGTAGCTGCTGACAAAAGGTGTTCTTTGCAGCAGGAGGAGAGTGCTTGCCACACGGGCACCATGGGGTACAGCCTCAGTAGGCAGCACAGGGAAGAGCAGAGCCATGGGTGCTTGAGCCCCAGCGTGCAGCCAGCATCCTCAGTACAGGTGCGATTTCTCTCTACCACGGGGAGAAAACATTCCAGAAGGATTGTTTGTAACCTCAGGAGGCCAGGTGTGAAGGAGGTATCATCCAGCCATTCCAGACTGAAATTTGCTGCAGATCTCTGAGACACCTGCCCACAACAGGTACTGCTGCTTCATTTACCATTTGAACGTCTGTCATCTCCTCTCCTTTTCAGCTGCTTCATGTCTTCTTTGTGCCTGATCCCAAGCTGAGGTCCATTACTTGGAAAAGCTCAATTAAAATCTGGCCAGCTGCTTCTCAGCTGCATGAACAGTGTTGATGCAAAGTGCTGGCTAGAAGATGTTCTCTGCTGATGTTTCATTGGAAGTGGTTGGTTTCTGGAGGCAGAGTGAGGTGGCTTCGATTGGCAGAATTACAATTTGGCCTGGAAAATAAAAAATGAAATCCCACCTCTTGCCTTGCATTAGCGTAATTTCGCTGTTATCCTTAATAAATTGGGATAATGCATATGCCACACAAAAGTAGACAAGTCAAGAATTTGCCTTATCTCATTTTCTGTATGCTCCTGATAATTGTGTGCATCAAATATGGTTTTTCTTCCTAGGGAAAAAAGAAAAAAAAAAAAAAAAAAAAAGGAAAACAACAAAGAACCAACAATGGAGCAAAAATAAAAAGACCCTAAGATTAAGGAAGTCAAGAATGCTTACTCTGTAAAGTGCTGTGCAAAATCAAAGGAAGGAAAAGCACTTGAAGTCCCTGAAATGATACTCCAGTAATCAGACTTGCTGCAACAAAATATATATGTGTATACATACATACATATGTGCATACACACATGTAAAGAAATGACTGAAGAACTGGAGAAGGTGCCTTAAAGGGAAAATTAGGTGTCATCTAAGTATTGGCCAAGTGTATTTGCTTATGCACAGCTCTACATCAAATTCCAGACCAGAGCCAGCTTGCATCCTGCCAGTTTACACCCCAGGCAAAAAATCTGTGTTGAGTTTCTGCCTGACCGTGTAGGTTTTCCTTGGAATAGCACAGTCCGTTTTCATAAATTTTAAGAGAAAAAATGCAAAAGGTACTGAAACTAATGGGCTGTTAGCAGCACTGGGAAAAATAAAAGGCAGAACAAAAGCAACTAAGAATATGCTAGGGAGAGCTGAAAACCAGCTAGTTGTAATACAACATTTTGGATGGTTATAGCAGTGATTGTGTAATGTGTAGTCTCCTGTAAAGTCTAGAATTAGATTGAAAAATTTGAACAGGGTGGATGTCATTGGATGTATGTCCCTCAGTTAAAGGCAGATAAGATCAAATGAGAAATTTGGTTTAATAACAAGGCTGATAAAACATAATAAATGAAAAAAAATTTCCAGAAGAGGTAATTTTTCATCTTGTCTAGTCTTGGATCAAAATAACTTTCCTTTCTGAAAGAGGGGTTTCTGATTCTGAAATATAAATTAATGAGCTCATCAACTCTCTGAGAAAACTGTTATGAGGTGAATAAGAAAATAGTTACATGGGTCAATGGATTCTTAGCAAAAGAACAAAAGCTAGGATAGATAAGCAGGTAAATCAATTTCATTTTTCAGCATCATGGTAGAAGTAGAATGCACAAAGAATGCAATCTGTCGTGGATGACTATTAAATCTGGACAGACTTTTGCAGCAAATAGGATCACAAAACATTTCCAGCTACCACTTTTCAAGATACCTCTGACAAATGTAACACTGGTGAAGTAATTTACTTTCTTAGTACTCATATTCTGTATAACTACTAAAAATTATCTGAGAAAGTGGAAATGTAAACATTGTTGTTTTCTTGTCATACTTGTTTATTCTAATCCTCTAGGCAGATAGTCACATTCCTGGATCCCTCTGACTTTCTACTCATTAATAAGCCAATTAAATTATGCTTTTATCCAACTGTTAGAGGGACCAAAAGCATTTTTTTTGTTTTTATTATCAGATTTCTAATGATAGACATGTTAAGTGCTGTATCAGGTCATTGCATACAAGACTAACAGTTAATGTATAATTAAATCTAATTTTAAAGCAATTTCTGCTTGTTTCCTGCATGCATTTCATTAAAATTCTTTCCAACATAATGGAATTTCATTAAGGGAAAAGTAGAAAACAAAGATCACACGCAACCTACTTGCTGTTCATGTGCTTAAACATGCCATGCATTTTCTAATCCATAAGCATCAGGCCAGAGTAGGAATATATTCACGAGTGACAGCATCGGTGTATAGTGAGTCCTGTGAGATGTCAGGGTTGGATTCACAAGCTTTGAGGGGGTAGGGTTAGAGCAAACTTGTCTATCCTGACCCTGGGCACAGGTCTGAAGGAACGAAGATGACCTCTTTAATGTTCCACTGATTGCTCTGGGATCCCCCAGGTCTGGCCCATGCTGGAAAAGGAATGCACAGTGAGGTATATGTTTAAATAACGGGACAGAATCTTGGGCCCAAAGAGGGATATCTGACCCCATGGGCAGCTGCAGGAAGCAAGCAACAAGATAGTGAGTCGTTGGTTTGGATGCAGCCATCACTCACGAGCCGATGGGTTTCAATTACTCACCACAGCGTGCACAGAGCACAAGTGTACCCTGGGAAAAAAGAGATCTTTATGTTGCAGGTGCAAAATACGAAGGAATAATGAAAAGAAGCTTTGAATCACTGATTTCCTCTCCTGTTTAACTATGAACGTGGTGAAGAGGGATATGATTTGATGCTAGGAAAAAAAAAGTCATAAATCCAAAGAGATATGATGTATTAATGGAAACTGTGATAGGACATACTTGTTGGTAGGAAAATGTACAATAATGACAAAAGGAGTACAAAAACTATTTAAAAAGTCATTATAGTTTGTGTTAATATTATTTATTGAACAGGAGTGAGGGAATAATCAAAAATATTAAGGAAGTTTGCAGTCAGGAAAGTAATGTTTGTTCTTATGGCTATGTAGTTCCAGAACTGGAGTTTGCTTGCCAGGAACTCAGCCAGGACAAAGAAGCTGCAAGGCTGCTGATTGTGACTGGGACAGTGTGTCTGGAGCTCTTTGATTCCTCTGATTAGAATGCACGTCAAAAATAGAGATGCAGCCCTCCAAGAGCTGTTATCAACTACTGTTGATAAAACTGGGAACAAGTTTTAAAATAAATTACCATTAAAAAAATAGAAGAAAAACACACAAACAAACATCTCCCTCCCCAAAACACCCAACCAAAACCCAAACCAGCGACAATAACAAGAAAACCAAAAACGTCACCAAAGAAAGCAACCTCTATGGCCACATGTCCAGACCAAAAAAACCAAAAAAACCCGAAAAAAAACCGAAAAAAACCCAACCCCAACCCCAAACATCTTCATGCTTATCTTTTCTAACAGTTCCTCATGGCCACCAGACATGTTCGAGAAAAAAATTTTCTTCAAAATGTTGCTGTTTAATTTATCTCCTTCCAACAAAAATTCAAACCAAAGTAGCTGTTGCAGTTTTATTATTCAAATTACTATATCTTAATATACGTTGTGGAAACATCTTCATTTTCGTTTGCATTCTTGACATGTTTTATCTGGTGTTTTTTCTTTACCTCAAAGCACTGTCCTTTCTTCTGCTCTCCCATTTTGCTTCCCATACACCCCCAAAGATCAAGCAAAGAAGGGGTAGTGTGTTAGAAAGTTGCTGTGATATTTGGTGCTGACTTTTTCTATGTGCTCTGTATGGGTATAAAGAGAATTATTTAAAAATGAACTTTCCTGAGCCTGTCGTAGTTGATTTTTCCATGGATTGGCGTGATAAAACTTAAACAAATTTTAATGGCAGATTTTCCAGCACAGCTTAGTTGAATGTCTTTATATAAAATTTTAATCATCTCAAATGAAGCTCTGTGTGGTGCAGTGAAATTCAGCAGAAGTATGCTGTGCTAATAAGCTGCAAAATATTAATACTGAGATGATGTTTTGTCTGTCTGGTATCAAAAATCTTCCCTGAGCTGTAACATAAAATAAGATTTTAGCTATGCACTCAAAGCTCATCTGTTAAAAATAGCTGAGGAAAAGGAGGATGTCTGTGTGTTCAGTGTTACTAGGATGACTAAAGGTGACAAAGAGAAGCCATGTCTGTAGCGGTTTAGGTTTTCAAATACCTGTGGAGAAGATAAATGATCCTGAGATGTATTTGGTGGTGTATACCCAAAGGAAATTAGGAAATATTCAACTTACACTGGATTCCATCTAAAATACAAAGTACTGTCCTGCTTCTCAAGTTTGGTAAAATGAACTCAAACTGAAATGGAGGAGGCTTTCTGAGGGAAACAGAGTCTGCTTTAACAAGAAAGGACTAAGTAAATTTCACTGGTTTTGCTCAAAAATAATTAAATGTGAGAGAAGATGGTCTTGCATCATGGATATGTCACTAGGACAAATAGTGAAACCAGTAGAAACACATTCATAGTAAAAGGCAATTTACAAAACAAATGAGGTGTAAACTAGCCATGAAGGTAAGAAGGTTAGAAGTTATTTTCCCATTAGCTGGATAAGTGAAATTATGACTTAGGCTTCCCATAATACTGAAAGAAAAGATTTCAAGTAGAAGTTGATGAGTTTTTGATGGGATGTGATGTAGGACATATGGATATGCCCATGATTTTAAAAGGTTTGCTCACTCCATGCATCCTAACTTTAAATTCGAATAGGTGGTTTACACATAACTTAATGAAGTAAAATAAAAATGTCTTCCAATCCTTTTGCTGTGTCTTCCGCAAATGAACACAAACCCATAAGGATTAGATAATTTTTTGCATTGTTTATTATTACAGTGATTTCTATAGCTCAACCAAGATTGGGGCTCCCACGCGTAAATAGAAGGTGATTAAAGAAACTTGCAATAAACAATTTGTCAATAATTAAAGTAAGTCAGCTGTTAAATTAAGTTAGAAAATTGCCATTGTATTTTCACTCTTAAGAGTTCTTAATAATTATTTTTCACAGATCAATTTTTGCATTTCAATAGTGAAATAATTAGCTACAAGTGTATATAATTATTTTCCTGTATTTTACCGTTCCTGATAAACACTGTCACTTTTGCTTACAAAGCTGTTTGAAATCTTGGATTCAAGAAGCTCTCGAACATTCAGATAGCACTGAACACCTTCCCCAGCTAATGTACATTTTAACAGATAGAATACACATACTGCTGGAATAAATGTGATAAGCAACCAGGAAACGGCTCACAGGTTAGGGAGATGTCTTTTGCATGGTCTGATGATTTTTTAACACTTTTTCAAAATTCGTAACAGTTTTTCCCACTGCATTCTTTTCAGGTAGGTTGGGTAATGTGATATGAACGCTGAATTAGTAATTTTTCAGTTGCGTGCTTTGTTGTGAATCTGATAATTGCACCATTTGTTATCATCACGGGTGAGTATTCATATCTGTCGGGCCGTCCCTGTGCACATTGGTATGCTCTCCACATTGCCCTGCAGAATGCAGAGCTGGGAGTAGATAAGGGAAAGCCATAGCATTTGCCACACCAATGTGTCATTATTTGACTACTTTGATGTTCTTGCACAGGATAGCTTATCCTTTGGCTTCAAAGGAATCCCACTATGCTGTAACTGCAGCAAGGGCCTACAGGATTCTCGCTATTTGCAGGAAACAATCTCACCTTTTTCTATGGTTCTTCTAATCTTGTGATGTTTTAAGTATCTAAACCATATTGCACATTAATCTTTGCTGGCTCACCTGAATACTGAGGTTGAGGTTTTTCATGACTAGTGGCTTTTCTAGAGCCATGTCTTTTAAGGCTCTGCATTCTGTGCTTCACTTTCTGACTGTTTGAAAGTCTTAAAATAAGAAAGTGATGATTTTGGACAATATTGGAGCTTACCTTCTGATTCTGTAAGTAGAGTGATATAAAGTATCTTTTTAAAACCTTTTTCTTCTTGATTTCTTCATTTTTTGAAAATCTTTCCTGAGTTTCAAATTGCTTTCACAGGCTTTTTGGTACATTTTTAAAAACAGTCCTACATTTAGGTAGTAGAAAATAATTGTTTTGAGTCACATCTTATGCAGACACAATGCAACTTCTGCTTATGTTAATAAAATTCATATTAAAATATCAAAAACATTTTGACTAGAGCTAAAGAATGTAATAATTCAGAACAATACAAGTCAAGCATCTTAAAGGGTTTGTTTTCTGTTAGAAATTTAGATCTCTTAAAAAGCATTGCCAAGCTGTAACAAGTCTTTTATTCCACAAAAACAAAATTATGTGGAAAGTGAATATTGCCCTCCAGCAGAATTACACGTTCCCCAAATGTCTTTAAATTGTTTTCTGTTCTCTCTGGCTTAGGCCTCTCTTTCTTTTTTTATTAACTTCGCTGAGGCAACAGCAAAGATGTCTTTAGAGAACAAGAATGGAGATTTTTTTATATAGGAAATACTCATGATCAATTTACCTTTTTTTGTCATGATTTTCAGAATGGTTTATCAGAGGATGGGTGTTAGTGAGCCTGACGTCTTTCCACTTCACTTATTCTCTTTGGGAAGGTAGCTCCAAAACAGAAATGAAGGCTGAGTATGGTGGCTGTCACCCACACAGGCTGTGTATTGATGTGTATTATAAGCATGTGTATTTATAGCTGTGCCTATCAACAAGGAGCAAATGAAATGTTCACATTCTCACTGTGAAGTCCAGGAAGTTTAAAGATACATTATCAGACAGATACTGGAGCCTTTGGGTAGAGACAGCTGAAACACTGCCTGGATAATATCAGGTGGATCTCTGCTTAGGAAAGGCCAATAAACCTCCAGTTTGTACATTTAAATATTTATCCAAGGGGACATAAAAAGAAACAAAGGAATTCTCCAGTGGTGTCATGAGAAACTCTCCACCCCTTTGGTTATTATGCAGGATAACCACCAGAGTCCCCCTTTTTCATCAGAGGATGGGAAGATATAACCATGGTCACATAGGCTTTTGACATCTCAGGAAAACCAGCTTATGGAGAAGTAGCAGCATCCTTGTTTGTTGCTCACAGCTCATCAAGCTGTGCCATAGCTTATTAAGAAATTATATGTTTGACTCAGGAGTGAGTGAGTGAGTGTGGGGTCAGGCCCTGTGTCATGTAGGAGGTCAGAAAGATGGGCTATACTGGGGCTGATCTGAACATTCCTGAATTGTCTTCTCACCTCACAGAAGATGATGTCTTTTTGAGCTTTTTAGAAAGATTTTGAGGTACTTTATGCCTATAATATAATCATCCCACTTTATTTCAGGCCAAGCCCAGTATAATTTTCAGGCTTGCTGGACAGGGGATGATGTCTACCTGTTCTTAAGAGCAGCAGCACCTTGTGACCCTACTCCATGCCTGCCACCTGTGGAGAGCTGCTGCCAGTAGCTGGGAACAAGATATATTTCTGAGGAAAGCAGCAGCTGATGATTTGCTGTAAGCACAAATCTCCCAAAAGAAGATTTTTTTCTGGAGAACATGGAGATTGGGAGGAGAGGATCAGGGAAGATGTGGGAAGTGAAGTGAGTGTGTATGAAGGATATCTGGATGGGGATTAGTTCCTCCTTTGATGATTTTGGAGGCTGAGCAAAGGAAAATACTTAGTTTTTCTCATCCATGAAAGCTGTCAGGACAAGCAAAATGCAAAAGTGGAGTGCAGAGTGGAATGATTCCTTGGGAGTGTACTGTAATGTTTTTGAGGGATTCATATTTGGATTTAGATAATATTTCTAATCCAAACAGTCATTTGTATATTAAAGCTTCAGAGCCCAAGTGGCATCTGGACACTTGCCTCTCTGCAACCACTAGCTACCACCACCGCTGCAGTGCAGATGGCAGTATGACTGCCTTGGGGTGTAACTTATAATAGGGAGTGAAGGTCTGCAGTTGCCAGAAATTGAATTACCAACAGCCAAAGGTCTGAAAAAGTGGAAAAATTAAATAGAGATAAATCACAGAGAGCTGATGGCTGCCATCCAACTTGTCTGAAAGAACCAAACAACAAAGGAGCCAAGCTGCTAACCCAAATATATAATTTACCATTAAATTAGCATTCTACCTACCTATTAGAAATGTGCTGTTCCAGAGCTTTATACATGGCTAACCAAATTTACTTCGGCCCCCCAAAATAACAGCTGAGGTAATCTGTGTCACTCCTATGAAGTAACCAGAGGAAGCACAAGTGATGCCAGGGCTGGGTGGTTGCTCCAAGTCTCACAGTAGCCCCACTCCCCATTTCTCCCAGGCAGAGCTGACATGTTTTCCCAGGTGGGTATTAGCTCATCTGCACTGCCCTTTCCTGGAGAGGAGAGGGAGGGCAGGAAGGAGACCCACCACTCTTCCTAGCACCAGGGTGGGTTGTACAATGCCTCTCATGGCACTGGAGGCCAAATTCAGCCTTTTACAGATGTAGAGCTGAACCATAAACTCAGGCTTATGGAGGCACTTTGGTGGGTGAGAATCTGCTAAAAGCAGACAGTGTGGGTTTTATATGTTATGACTTGCAACACTAAAATTTTGCATTACAGACTTTTGATCTTATAGCACTATTAATCTGGAGCTCTGCAGCAATTCAAAAATGTATTCAAACAGTACCGTTCAGATCCAGACCTGCTGTTAAAGGTTGTCTGCTAGAATCTCATGCTCAAGTGAATAAAAGTTGTTATCTGTTTTTTTTCCCCAATATGTGTGTGCGCTTTTATCTTCCCCAAAAATGCTACTTCATCAATATGCAGAAATCCAAAACCTTTATTTTCTCAGATCAGTATCGTACCAGGTGCAGATCTCTAATTCTCTTCCTCATAGTATCAGGATCACAGTTTTCATTGAATTAGAAATAGTAGTTTATGGTGAGGAGAATTTCTAGCTTTTTCATTAAGTAAATGCCAATAATACATCAGAAAGCGTAGGAGGAATAATTTCATACATTATTAATTCCCTGCAGAGGATGAAAAATTTTGAAGAGGTTTGTTTTCCTGTGTTTATTTTTCTTAGGTTAGAGAATGGGGAAAATCCATTTTAATTGTATTGAGTTATACTTGGGAATAAGCAGACTAATGAGAATCTGTTTTGTCCCTCACCTCTTTTAAAGGCTTTTCCCTGAAGGGTGTGCACCAAAGGAAGAAACAGTGCTGTGACTTCTGTCTTTTAAAAGACAGACCATTCTGATGCTGGTCTCCTCCCCGCTAAGGAGAGAGCAAGTGTGCACAGAAATATGTTCATGCACTTCTTATGCATTTAACCGTGCTATTTTCACCAGTTCAGCAAGCTTGGCTGCCTTCACTGTAGTACAACTGACACGTTGATCCATACCTTGTGTCCCTTCTGCAGGCGAGAAACTCAGATCTGGAGAACCGTCTCACCAACATCTTTTAAAAATGAGTTTAGTTAATGAAGTATCTCCATAAAGTCCAGAGACTGATTTGGAATGCAAAGACTTACCTGTATAGGTAGTTCTTTCTATAAAGCTGGTGTAAAGGGCAGTGGAAAAAGACTGTCATGCACAAGTTGGATTTTTGAATAAGAAAAAGACTTAAGTATTCTCTTTTTGTTCACCTGGTACCTCCCCCAAGATGCGGCTTTAGAAAAAAATAGTTTGGTTTGTTTTTCTTGAAAAAAGGAGATTATAGGCACTTAAAAATATCTGTTTCTTTCCTAAAGTATCCTGTTTCTTTCCTAGTTCCCAAATTAGTATACATTTTTTTTTTCAGCTGGACATAGCCTTCCTAGGGTTATTTTTTCTAACAAAAGAAAGAATTTTCACAAAATGCCTAATGAAAGTCTTTATCAGCATGAAACAATGCTGCACAATACACAGGATGCATATTCCTAAAGGCAAGAAATATACACATGTCCAAAAGTCAGTTTGCCTTCAAGAGGAATGAGAATACCAGAAGCACTGAATATTGAGATGGAGAACCCTGTGGCTCCTTGCTCAGCGGCTCTGGCTGACATTGCCTGAAATTCCAGGGCAGCATTAGCAGTGAAGTGCTATGAAAGGTAATTGCTCTAAAGCCCCATTACTGACTAGGGACACCACATTAGAGTGATCATGTTAAAAGTTCTGGGGGACCAGCAAGGGAGGTGAGATGAGAAGAATAAGAAAGCAACAAAACAGGATGGGGTGAGGGGAGAAATCTAAAGTTTCCTCAGGATTAATCCATCTCAAAGAAAAAAAACCCCAAAGCCTTTTTTATATGAATACATTCATAAAAATAATAAGAAATAACTGTTTGTATAGAAGTAAAAAGAGAAGGGAGGTGGTATCCAGTGTACAGGGTGGCCTGTGAAGCAGCAATCAAGAGACTGGTTCTATTCTTAGCATTTTATTCTTCTGCATTTCTTTTTCCTGTCACTTTGCTAGCCTGAAAGATTTCTGCAGCAGATTAGTATCTGTGAAAGGTGTGTGATTTATAGAGTAGCTGCAAAGCTGCCAGTTCTCACCTGGGATGCATAGCTATAAGTGTCATTATTGTGAAAATTATGATGTCTTGCAGTTTGCTTAAGCTCAGTCTCAGTTGCATGCACGTACATACACAATTTCACCAAAACCAGCCTCTAAAATTATCTTTACCATCTTTGCCTCTTGGGATGTGTTTATCAATTAGAGTGTGCAACAGTATCTCAAATTTTCTTTTGAGAAGTCACAGTTATTTCAGAGGCATTCACAATAAGGGAAGAATTTAAGCATGCCCTGCAACACTTCTTATCTTTTTCCAGCATGAATTTTGTTTGTGTTACAGCTATCTATGAGCCTTTGGCAAGATTCTTCTGGAAGTTCTCACTCTTCTTATTTTTTTTTCCCAAAGTTTGAGTATGGTGAATAACACTGAGTCATCCACACACATTCCCTGTTCTCTGATTTTTTCACCTCTTTTCTATTTGTTCATTAGTAGTTGAAACTGAACATTAGGATTCAAATCACCTAAATTTTGAGGTTCATAATGCAGAGGTTTTAATCTGAGTCAGTGTCCCCAAGCTCCTTTTGCAGTCTGTGGAGAGAAATAAATAGTTGTAAGACATGATTCATCTCATCTTAAACTAGATTTGTGAAACAGGTCAGATGAATCATATCTTAGAAGCCCTCTACAGACTTAAGCTTGTTTGAGCATGAAAGAGAAACAGTGTCATGTCAGATATGAAGAAAAAGGAAAAAAAGAAAGCCTATGTACCTTGATTCTTGGAGGAGTGGGAAAGGATGACAGCACTGGTCTCCAAGATTATTGATATTCCTTTACCATAACCCAGGTAACATCCCAGACATAGGTTGGCATGAACCAGGAGAAGCAGTTGCACCAGCTGACCTGTGTGGTTGGAATGAAGTGGGGCAAGGATGTGAGGGGAGAGCAGCTACACCACTGAGTGAAACCAAGTGAGCTGTGATCAACCTGGCCCTGAATCTGAAGGGGTAGCTCTGGCCTCTTGAGTTCCTCCAGACCTGCTATCTGCTCCTGTTCCCTCCCCTCTGCCAGCTTTGCTGCCTCTGCTACCAGAAGGGAGCAGTGATTTAATCATCCCTGCAAAGAGTATCTCCAAATAAAGAGAAAAAAAAGACAAAAAAGTGGATTGAAGCTTGATCTGAGAGCCCCTCAAGCTTGCCTCATGAGCACTAGGACTGACATGAGAGCGAAAAGCAGAAAACCTCTGGGAAAAAGGAAGGTAGTCTTTGTTGAAGTACATTTTATGGATAGTTCTCACGTCTAGAGTAAAAGATGTAGTATTCTGGACAACTCAACTCCAAGTTGCTCTTGCCTGAAGCTTGGAAATATTATTCCCTTCTTTTTTATTTTCTTTGACTCTGCAAGGTTTCTATCCTTGAAGTACTACAAAGCAGAGACATTATCAGCCTCTCTGTGGTACCTCAGAGGGTGTGAAGCAGAATATTTGCTAAGGTGTTTTTGCGGTAATACCAAAGTTTATTACAAGCATGCTTCTTCACACCAGAGGTTTTTATTTTTGTGGTTTTGAAAAGGTAAGCAAATATACTTAGAAAATGTATGTTCTTTTCAGGAAGTGTAGCCAATGGGAGATCTGTTTTGCCTTCACATAATGATTCTCAGGTATTAAAGTCTGGCCAGGAATCAAAATTTGATATTATCTATGAAATATCTAGACAGACTAACAAAGGTCCTACTAGAAGTGATTTATTTCAGATCTCCAAGTATATACTTGATATTGGCTTATGGAAAGAAGCTCCTGCATGACAGACTAGGACATGGTGGTTGCGTTCTGAATTTTGACTGGAACATTTGATACTTAAATCTAGAATGGCAGGTAAAATTTACAAGACTGAAAGTTACAAGTCAGTTCACATCTCTTGACAGTTACATCCATGACAGAAGCCAGACCTGCACCAACCATGACCAAGTGGTCCAGCTCAGTTCTGGGCTACTGTGGGAGCTGTGGTATCATCATCACTAAGCCATTTCAGTCCAAAAGCAGACCTATTGGATTTGGAGGTTTGTTATTGCAGCAACTAAAACAAAGAGTCAGTTCTACAAACATTATGGCTCTATGAGTGTCTGTAATTAAGGCCCTGTTTTAGCAAACCTCTCACTTTCTGAACAGCCTGTTTTTCATTGAAGGTCATGTTGATTCTCCCTCCAAAATGTATTCATTGGGAATGTGAAGGCTTCTTTCACACTAAAAGGTTATTCAATTAGAGAGGCTGAAGGAAGCAAGATTTAGGGGTGTACAGATATGAGCAAGGTATCTAATTTGAAACTGAATTGAATTTGGTAGGGTTTGGCTAGTTTGGAGAAAACGCATTGAAGAAATAAATAAATTTAAATTTCTTGTGAAGAGTAAATTGTTCACGTTGAAAAAAATTCTGCAAGTTGAGACAGAAACAGCTCAAGATGAGTGCTGGTGCTTGTTTAAGTCAGGATACTCATCTAATACAATATTCTGAAGAAGACTACCAGCAAAAGGTCTCTGGCCCTTTTTTTGCCATCTCTCTTTCATATGCTTGTGTGTGTCCTTGATCATCAAATCATACAAATGATTTGATATTTTAACTTTGAAGCTATGCAACCCAAGATGCATTGGGAATGTGCAAATCCAGAGCTGAGAAACTGGAAACAAATGACAGCGCCGTACACTTGGCAAAACTACACCTTTTGTCATCTTGTATAAGCCTTGCTGACTTTTATCTTCATTAACAGCTTTACTCTGTATTACATCCAAAAAGTTCTTCCTTTAGTTTCAGTCCCGACACAGAGTGTCAATAGAGTACACTGTGTTGTGTGCATCGCATAAGTGCCATATATTTTTAGGTTTTAAATGAGATATAAGTCACAGTGTAGAGGTAAGCCATTCCAAGGAGGAAATGTCACTTGAGAAGAAAAATATATCTACAATTCACAAAATAATTTAATAGAATAATCTGTTCACCAGGGAGCAAGAGGAAACTACATTTAAAAGTATACAGAATCATAGAATAGTTTGGGTTGGAAGGGACTCTTAAAAATAGTCCAGTCCAATCCCCCTGCAATGAGGGGAATAATAATAAAGAAGGTATTCTTAACCATCTTCTCTTTTGTCCATAAATGATGAATCTTCAGAAGTTCACTGTGAGCTCTTCTGTCCCTGTGAAGCAGAAGGATTTTACCCGGGCAGGTCCTTTTGGTTTTGATCCTTCCTCAATCCTCAGAAACACATATGAGAAGCAACACTTTTTTTTTCTTCTGAATATCAAGCTCAGACTGAAATTAATGTGGTCATGGCATTTTCTGACAATTTCTTTACAGGGCACTAAATGCTTCTATGAAGAGCCAAAGTCATATCTCCTTTCATCTTATGGGAAGGCACACCCCTAGATACTCAAAATGATGACAGAGGGAGGTCCCAAAACAGTTCTTCAGAGGGGTGGAAATGAAGTCTTTCCATAGCAACAGGGGAGGAATTTGTGTCCCTACAGTCAGAAACCTGGGTGATGAGCACCTGAACTCATGAGGAGGAAGCATGTGAGGAAGTTTTATATGTACCTATTATTGTATATTTGCTGTTCGAAAAAAAGCTAACCCTCCCCAGTGAATAATCTGGAGGAAATTTTACCCACAGGAGGCTGAGATAGCCTTTTTCACCCTGAGAGCTGGTTCCAGGTCCCACTGCTGCCATCACCTCCTAAGGTTACTTTTCTGACAAGCTGATGGCATCAAGCTGTGGCTCCATTGAGCAGAAAATGTCAGATAATATATAGCAAAGTGCTGCTTGCATGTTTGGAAAACCCAGAGTATGCCATGCCTGTACAAACTGTGTTAAAATGATATCTAAATTAGATCCCACCTGGTGTTTCAACCAGCAGAGTCACACTCGGGCATTTACATTGCTTTAGATGGACTCCCTCCCTTTTTACTGCTGTTAGGTCCCAGTACTCTGGCTATGTGCTTTGTGAACCTGTTCAGGGCTCTCTCCTGTGATGAGCTGACATTTTAGCACTAATGGGAGCTGCTGGTAGTAATGGAACTAGAACATTGTTCTTTTTCTTAAATTTTGTCCATTTTGATTAACCAGTACACAAGATCTACTGGGGTGTTTCTTGAATGTAACAAGTTAAAGGATCACTGTCCTAGGCCACACACTTCTCTTGTGAAAGCTGGAAGTAGCTAAGGCAGATTGTTCAGTTTCTGAAAGCCAATTCCTTTTCTTATTTTACTCTTCCACCTCTGAGAAAGAAAACAGCTCCCAGCTGAAGATGTTTTCTCCTACTTCTCTTAGCACAATGGGGTAAAGCTTTATGGTTAAGAAATGGCACCACATGGTGCCTTTATTTTCAGCAGAAAAGTTCAAACTTTCATGAAGAAGCAAAAAGAAAAGCATGAATTTCTAATATTTGCCTAATGTGATTTCTCTTTGTGTTGTAACACTGAAGCAGAGCTCTTGTGTCCCTGACTGGCTGGAGGATGACACACAAAGTCTGTTTACAAAGGCTGACATTAGGCACAGGAAGTTCATCTCTTTATACTGCCTTTAAAGTTAGAGCTGTTAGAATGGGTGACTCAGAGAAGAAACAGCTGAATTTAGGTGCTCTTGCTTGCCTGCTGAAAGGCTGTAGACACACTAGGCTGCCTAAAATGGTGGCGGTATCTTTTAGTATAAAAAATACTCAAATGGAATATCTTTAAATATGCTCACTATTTTGATTTGTGCCACTGCACACAGTTTGCCAAATGGATTGTCTTCCATTTGTCTTCTTCCTTAGTGGTATATCACAAGCATCAGCTTGAACAGTAAATCTGCTCTTACCCATGCTTTATTATTTCTGTTAACAGTTGGTGAAAGATCAGTGGCCTGATAAAGGGCCACAAAATTATTCAGGCTAATAAAAGACAGAGAATAATACTGGAGAGAACTTACAAAATGCCCAGCAGGCATTTGTCAAAGGTCACATGTTTATAATAATTTGAAGGACTAGGAGCCAAAATTCTGCAAATTGTCGCCATAACCGCAATTAAAATTAAGCGTAAACCAGTGTCATGGGTAGGACTGCACATACTAGGACTTTCTGTGTGTAAATCAATTTAAAGTTTTACCCCTGTGAATCCTGGCTGCTAATGCAGGATGGAGGAGACTGTATAGTGCTTGTGGTGTAGAGACTAGAGAGGTCATCATGTGCATGAAGGCAGGAGCATGGCATAATCAGGAGACACTGTGCTTGCTGCACTTACGTTGGCTGCCTCTCATTATGCTCAAGATGCTGTTGGTTGGTACATACCTTATTTACCTGAAGGACTTTTTTTGTTTTGTTTGTTGAGAAGTCCATTTAAAGTAAGCATTTTATGGTCCTGAATAGCATGCAGTGTTCCATCATCATGCATGCCTGAGGTGGACTTGTATCACAGCCCTTGTGTGGATCCCAGACAACGTGAGAAAATTCTGTTAACAGTAGTTATGTTTTGTAGATGGGGACTTTGTGTGCTGCTGCACATACCCAGCTGGCAGAATGATAAACCACAAGTTTGTGTTAGGAGTGTAGAACTGCTTTTCCATTTTCCACTCACAGCAAGGCAACTAGACTCCAGTCATTACTGCTTTATGTCTTCTTCTCCTCACAGCTCATGCTCTCTTTCCTGAGGTTTGCTCCACTTCATTTTCACCTGACACCTTGCTGTCAGAGCTTCCCTAGCTCTGCAGTGCAGCATCTAGCAGATGGTAGGTTTTTGACTTGTCAAGGGTCCTTTCTTATAAACATCTCCATGGCACTGTCCAGATTCTCAGAATCACGCTCAGTTGTTCATGAACAGAACAGTATTTCTTCTTGCTGCTGTGCAGATGCCAAAGAATCTGTGGAGATACAGAAACCAGAATGTGATGTACCTATGAGGTGCTTTTTTGAATGTGAATACCTGACTACTGAACATCATTTTTTACTATCTTGTCTAGGAAGCATTCTCTGTTCCTTGCTGAAAGAGAAATGCTTCCTTCTGCTATCTTCAGACACTGGATAGATGGGTGGCAAGTAGGAATAGGCAAAGCAATCCTTTCTGTAGTCCTCGGCTCCCTGCAGTTCTGGGCAGACTTGCAGCTTTCTTTAGAATGTATCCCCTGCAAATGTTTTTAACACAAAGGCATTGAAAGCACAATAGAAAACTGCTGTGGCTAAGTACTAAAAGCAAGTGGACGTTGACTTATGATTTCTGCTGAAGCAGAGCTATAGCTATCCATAAAAATTTCAATATGGTTAGAGCTGAATGCATAAAATGTTGGTGGATGGCCTTATCTCATCTTAATCTGATCTAAACCAATCCTAAATTGTGTAGTCTTTGAGGGAATCAAAACACTGCCTTTTCCTGTTGAGATGATCAGTAAACATCTCAGATGTTACAGTTCATTCACTGAAATATCCGTCCATTCTTTTCTGCTTCTGAATTTTCCTTCCATACCAGACTGAAATTCCCATTTCATGCTTTTTATGCCCTGTGATATGGACACAGAGGAAATGTGCAGTCACAGTCAACTGTGCTGGTGTGAAAAGCATGTGCTGGTGTGAAAAGCAAAAGAGAGGAACTCTGGATGTGAAGAAAGGTGTGGTAATAGTGTGAAGAAGCAGGCAGACAGAAATGGGGAAGTTGAAGGGAAGCTCAGGGGAGTATGAGCTCTCAGGGGCTGTGTCTGGCTCTCCTAATGCTGGGCCTCCTCCTGGATTTTGCGGATGTCAGAAAGGTTTCCAGGAGCTACCAGATGCCAGTCATTCAGGCTCTGTCATTTTAGTTACCATGACCAAGCAAGCAGAGGGTGTAAAAGGCAGGAACAGGCAGTGCACAGTACATGTGCTCAGCAGTATCACATGTGGCAGCCGGTGTGGCTTTGTGGGCCTCCTGACGTGCAGCCAGAAAACATTGTGCTGACTTCCCTGTGGCTGGAAAGTTGCTGCACCAGGCAGATATATATTTGAAAGAAAGCAATTAGGGAAAGCAACAATTGTAGCACCATCATATACATATCTATTCATATGTGGTTAATAGCATAAGTAACTCTGGCTGTCTTTTAGGAAATTTTGCTCCTTCTGTATTTCACTAGCTAATAACTCTCTGACAACTGAGTCATCAAATTACAATAAAAGAATAGAAAAATATTTTTAAGAGTGAAAATTTCAGCCAGTTAACTGACAATTATGGATGTACTTGCTTTCATTGGAAAAATTATTTTGATAAGAATGTGAGACAGATCCAGTAGAAAAAAGAAATATGGGCATGTCTGTCACTACAGAAGTACCTGAAAGCAAGTAATACAGGAAAAAGAGAGATAAAATGGGGTAGAGTTAGACATTTGAATATTTCAGTAGCATTAGCTGGAGATATTCTGTATGTAGTTTCTACTGTCCATTTTTGTACTTAATAGCATACAGAAAATGAAAATAATTAAGTCGCTTTGAAAACTTATTAGATTATTAAACTCTAAAGCAGAAAGGCCACTCTTATGGTAAAAGACAAGAATTTTGGCATGTTTCAGTTTTCTTGCTGTTAATGCACATCCGTTTTTTGCTCATACCTATCCTATATGGAAAAACATTGCCATTCTTGTTTCCATGAAGTAATTAAAGTTACGTTTCTAGTTCACAGCCCCGTTTGGTCATTTGCACACATTATTAAACACTGGTCTTTAATAACTAAGGCGTGTAAAAAAATTGTCGTGATTAGTATATTTGTACATGCTTCAAATTATTCTAAATACCAAACATGATTCTTGGCTTCTAAATTTGTAGTTCTTCAGTATACTTATAAAAAGATCACCATGGGACAAAGAAGAAAGTCGGTTTCTGCTCAAGGCCCTGCCTCTGAGCCAGCACACGACTTGGAGCCACATTTTGGCAGAGTTTCTTGAGAGGAGTGGCTCCTTGGTCGGCGCCGTGCCAGTGAATCCTCCTCCCTGGCAAAGAGCTTCCATGCACGAGCAAGCACCAGCAAGAACTCTGGCCATTTGTGGTTCTGCCCTGTGAGCAGAAAGAAAAGTTGGGGGGTTGATTTGTTTGTGTTCCTTCCCGAAGCATGTTCCGATCTTTTGATGGCAAGTGCCTTACGAGTACTGAATATGACGACATGCTTCCCCAGTAAGCAAGTAAATAAGTTTAGTAATGATAGCCTTGGCTGAGTGTGCCATTAGTCTGGGCACTGTACAGTCATAATGAAGGACAGCATTTGTTGTGCAGAACTGCAAAATTAAGGGAGGAGAGGTCAGACAGCTGCAGCAAAAAGTTAATTATCAGGAAGGATGAGACTGTGTTGGTCAGGCTAAAAAGCACTCTCTCGGCACTCTCTTACCTAACCCGCATTCTTGATGGCAATACAAGGTCAGATAAGGGAAAAGATTAAAATTTAGATTAGTGGATGTCCTCAGAGGTCTGCTTTCCTTGCATATGGAGTCGCAATAGAGTCAATAATGTTGTCAGTGTCCATACTGGTGGTGAAGAAGTGGTTGGAGCCTGCACTGTGCCACAAAACACCAAAGCTAATGAAGGCCTAATGCCTCCTGTAGCAAGATAAATATTTATGTATTGAAAGTGATTCCTCCATTACTTGTTACTACCTCCTAGGAAACTGATCATGCTTTCTCTAATCTCTTTCCTTGATGAGCTGTGTAAAGAAGTAGAGCAGCAGAGTCAGCCTAAAGCTTCATCTAGGTCTTAACTCCACTCATTGTTGCAGTCATTATTAATAATTTATTATGACCAGTTTTTGGATATCTGAGAAATTACAGTGCCATTCATGTGGTTTTATACAGAGGCTAGGCCAGGAGGAATGGCCTGAGCAACTCTCTTCGTTGACAGAAGTTAATAACTTCTACATTTCCTTACCATCTCCAGGTGCAGGGTTCCAGTGAAATTAGATGAAATTGCTGAGCCTCTAAGGATCTGCAGAGAGATCAAGAAACTGTCCATTTTATTCATGGGACAGTGTTGTTAAAATGGTATTACTTTAGAACCACTTTGAAAAAATGTATTTCCACTACCTTATAACTGGAATCCAAGCATTCTTATTTGTTTGTTTGTTTGTTTTTTAATGGACAAGGCCACTGAATAATTCATATACATTCACTAAGCAATTTCAGAGGACTAATACTGTCTAGGTTCCAAATACAAAAGGAATATTAAAGCCTTATGTTAAGGGAACTAGAGAAACTGTTCTACTGGAAAGGAATGAAATAACAGTTTTGAATATTTTTTTAATTTATTTATCTTGTTGTTGTGCCTGCAGGCCTTCCTAATCTCTTATTGTACTGACATGCTATAAGGAGGCATTATAGCTCAGAGCCTTGGCAGGGACAGGATGAACATCCCTGATGGACCAGGGAAGAGTGTAATAGGAAAGATCTCTTATTTACAGCTTGCACTGGAGCCTATTCATCCAATAGTTTAATCCTCCTATCAGAAAGGCATTTTTGAAGAACTTTAATTTTCGCATCTTTCAAAGGCTGAAGAGGTTTCTTCCTTCATATGTGCAAGGAAGGGGGTGGCTGTTCCTTCCTGTGGAGCACAGGGCAGCAGCTCTGGGGCCAGGAGGAGGGAGGGCAGCAGGGAGGGGGGAAAACACGGTGAGTCTCTGAAACCCTAGTCCTTTGATGTGATGGCCAAAACCACCCTGAAGACTGAGCATCTGTGCAGAGGTTGCCACAGCTTGGGAAATCTGGGAGCTTGTTGAAATGAAACAGGACAGTAAAGGCTCATCCTGCAAGGACGCAGTGAACAAGGGGAGATGCTCTGTACAGCCTTTGCCTTTCTCTCTGATGGACCTGGTCACAGAAGGTCGCTCAGTATTATTTGATTTTCTCAATTTAAAACTCCTTGTGCTCTTCCTTGGAAAATTCACTTTATGGAGGAGGTTCAAGTATATCCACCTGAGAGCCCTAGTGTCTTGGCAGGATGGAGTTGACAACAGTTGTCTGACTTGGGTTCCTACAGTGACAAGTAGGAAACCAGAAGAGAGACTATGATCTATGGTAGAGCATCATATTTTCTTCCTTAAAGCATAGCTAATTCTGAAACGAACCAAAAGCCTGGCATGCGATATATACTTTTTCAAAGGCTAAAACAGTTGGACAAGGTCATCATTTTCTTTCTTTTTCCTTTTTGCAGAACTTCCAAAGAATTTGGATTGTTTGTATCAGGACAGCTACTGCTGTTGGCAGGGGGCACTGCTTCTTTTCCCTTCATAACTCTGGTCATAGCTTCATGCAAGGCAAAGCAATCAATGAGGCAGTGCTGTGAGAGCCTGGGGTTGAAAGATGAACAACTGCAGGAAGAGAATTTTAAGACCTGACAGATTTAAAGCTGCTGGGGGATTTAAGTAACATCTTTTATTTCGACTAATTAATTTTGTAGCATTCTAGTGCAGTTCAGTGGCTGAGTAATACTTTGGACAAAAGGACGCTTGTTTGATATGTATTTTTTCTTGGAAATAAAGAATCAAATATATTTTGAGACACTGGCACCCTGCCCCTTGAGCAATCTCGTTGTTGCAGAGTGTCAGATTGTCAGCCCCGTGCCCCTGCCCCTGCCCTTTGACTGACATCAGCAGCGTAGGCAGGATGCCACCCACAATATTCATGCGAGGTATGTTCCTCTCAAGTCATGCTCCATTGCCAAAACCAAGGGTCAGCACGACTCTTACCCATATTTAAATGGCATTTTCCTGCCTGGTTGTTGCTCCCAGGTGACCTGGACACAAAATGTCCCTGAATGCCCACAGGAGCCACGGCACTTATGATGCTCTATTTGCTTTTAGTGATCAGTGGAGTTGCTGTGTTCAGGGTGTGCTGCTGCTGATCTCTCCTACTGGCAATAAAGCTTTGTTTTATAAACTATTCCAACCACAGGTACTCAGTAGATAATCTGGGATAAAAACAAAGGGCAGTGTATTTACATCAGAAACACAAGGGAAACTTTGCAGTATCCATTGTGCCTTCTCCTCTCTCCATTTTATTTCCAGCTGCCATGTCCTGATCATCTCAGTGCTGCAGCACCATAGCTCCTCTTCCTAAATAGTAGCAGTAGTAAGAACAGTAGGGCTGGTGCATATTTGCTTCATTTGATGCCCTCCTTCACCTCCTGACAGCCACTCTCCCCATATTTGCTTTGTGAAGAATCAATAGTTTAAAAATAGAAATGAAGGGAGGAAGGAGAAAGAAAGAACCTGAGACCAGCTTCACCCATAGTTTCGAAAAGTCCGTTTCCTTTTTGAAACTTTTACTTTGTTAGTGATGTTATCACAGGAGTCCTTGTTGATGTTTATGTGTTTTTATATCATTGTAACTGATTTAAGTCTCTTTGTTTTTATCTCCTCTTCTCTCCCAGTGGAGTTTTTATACTGTGATTTGGCTTCCATGAAGTCTATACGGCAATTTGTGCAGCAGTTTAGAGCAAAGAATTGTCCACTCCATGTCCTGGTGAATAATGGTGAGTTCTGTTTTTTTCTTCACATATCTGCAGGGGAAGATGTAACAAATGGAGATCTTGTCTATCATTTCACATTTCAGATAGATCATCTGAACCATACAGCTGCAGGTTACCCTAAGGCTGCATTTACTGGTATGCCTTCTAGAGTTAAATTGTAATTTTTTTTTTGAGAGATTGTTGGGTGAGCAGTCTGAACACTTCAATATTCACTTCAATGAACCTGCTTATGTTGTTATTGCTAGTGTGATAACTTTGCTGTGATTTTTTAGTTCTCCAGCACTAATAAGAATGCAATTATGCAAGAATCTGAGCATCTCTAAGAAAAATAAGAAAGTGAAGAGCAGCTATACCTTATGCTTGTAGAAAATCTGTCTTTTCACCTTTATTTACTTTCCTCCTTTATTTACTCCCCTTATGTTTTTCCATGTATAAACACTTGTTTACTGTGAGTGGCTGGTGAGCTGGGCTGGGGGTTTAATCCACCTGAAATATAATCTGCAAAGTATCCAGCAGCCTCAGAGAAGTCACTGCAGAAGTCTAGGTGCTACTTGAAAGCTGTTCATAAAACTGCATCTTCAGTGGTCAGAGCACAAATTGAAAGGACAATATTTACCTTGCATTCATACAATTATCAAATGAATCTCATTATTCTTAGGGATTTTAGCTTTTGTTATTCACATACTTGCTATCTAATTTTGTATTATAGCCACAGTATTTTTGGAAGCCAGCCTGTGCAATAATTTTCTTCCAGAAACCATGCATGCTCTGCATGCACTGTCCTAAAGGGGAATTTTCACTTGTCTGTCTATTTAATTAGGGGAAATACCCACCAGCAACAATTTAGGCTTCTTTTAGAAGTTTGCTGTTGTTATATGCTGCTTTCTTGTTTTCCCAACTATTAACATCTATTTTTATTAAGACATCCCAGAGAACATTTTCTGTTTTCCTGTGCACACTCCAATCCTAGTGAGAGCAAACATGCTGTAAATAAATGGGTTTGTTATATCTATTGATGCCTTAAAGAGCTCTCAGTAACACAAGTAAATACTGCAATAAAAATTCAAGTGTTTTTTATTTGTTGATTGATGTGAAACATTTGTGAACTATTCAGTTAAGCATTTATTTTTCTTTGATTAGTCAAAAAAGCCTACCACTATTATTTTAATTGTGCAATAATTAGAGGTGAATATTTAAGTCTAGTTATAGTTAATTAATGGATTTTTAAGGCTAGTTACAAAGTCTTTGCAGATTTACTTTTAAACATGCAGAGTAAAAACTATTACACAGATGGGAACAACACTATTTGGAAAAAAAAGCATTTTGTGAGCATTTTCATTCTGTGCACCAATCAGGCATCCCCTGCCCTGCACTACTTTTCAGCATGAGCAAAGCCAGCATTGTCAGCAGGGGCTTGGAGGCCAGTTGGGGGAAAAATTATGAGGCCAAAGCAACTGGGAAGCCCTCTGGAATATAGGATTTTTTTCTGCCCTAGCTGCTGCTGAATTGGGTTAGATGAAAATTAAATGAGTTTTCTTATCCAAGAAAAAAAGTTGTATGAAAACGGTTCTCCTAATGTTCCTAATACGTTACACTACCAAGGAGTGTAAGCCCAAAACTTATTTTAAGATAGGAGCTTGAGACTAAAATTTGCCTGATTCAGTCTATGTATTTGTGACTTGCAAGAAAGCCATTTGATTTCACTTATGCTTTTTTACCAATTGGCAAGAGAAATCTGTTGTTTGAGAAAATCCCTTTAGAATCTACAATGAAATGAATGATCCAAGTAATTTTTTTTGCCTTAAAAAAAATCACATCCAAAGCACAGGTAAAGAATCCCATAGAAATAATTAGGTTAGTCTCTGGCCATTGCATGGCCATGACTCCACTTTAGGAACCTCTTTCACACTTCTTTTTTTTTCTTTTTTTAATAAGGATCATTTTAATTTGCTTTTGTAGCAAATTTTGTAGCATTTTAGTTTTTGTAGCATAAGCCCAAATGTTTCCTTGCTACATAAGAGGAAAATGAACACACCTAATAGAAGAGAAATGGCCTGATGCAAAACCCACCAATATTGAGCACAGTCAAGACAAGTGCTGACATTTGGGCTATCTGATTAGCTTTTCTTCTTCCCTTTCCCTTTTTTCTTTTTCTTTTCTTTGGTTTTTTTTTTTTTTTTTTTCAATGCACTAAGCAAGATGATTTAGTCCATCATGGACTGCAGAGCTGGAAGCACTACTCTCTCAAAAGCCTCATCACAGTTACTTGTTCCACTGCCTTTTCCACAGTTTTGAAAATCAGAATTTGTATGTGTCCCATGACTTCTGAATCAAACTATCAGCAAGCTAGTAAATTTTTTTTTTTTTCTGTCTTCATAAGACCAAGCATTTTATTATGAGGCCTATACTCTTCTGTTACACTTAGTGTGAAAATGCAAGAACTGTTACAAGAAATGCAAGAAATTTTTGCAGATAGCATATTTAATTACTTAAATATTTGCATATTACTAGTATATTTAATAAATATACTAGTTTATTTAATTGCTTAAGCCTAAATTTTTAAAATTGATTGATATAATTGTGTGTATATGTTAGTGAACTTTTCACATATTATCTTCATGGATATGTATCCCATATGTATGGGAAGGTATATGACATTTGTTGAGGACTTGTGCAAACCTGCCAAAAAGCCAAACATTTGAAGATGAACTGATAAAAGTTCTTATATTTTACAAGAATGCAGGCTGTGAAATTAACATTGAAAGATTATTAAAGACAAGGGATTTCATGTGAATTACTTTCCTAAATAAACAATCAATACTACATGTATAACCTAAGATTGTTTTGAAATTAGCAGTTTCTAAGATCACTGGTGATTTTTTAAAAAAAAATGTCTCTTCATCACTTTTCTATCCCTTACCTAACTCAAGGATATAGTTGGAAAATAAATTAATACTAAAATCCTTAGTTTCAAAGTATTCTTCTAGAGCTAAACATCCAGGTCCCACAATAATCATGTGAAGGTTTAGGTATCCAGCTAAATGGAGATTAGTGTACTAGTCACCCCCTCTTTTTGTTGTAGCTTATTTTAGCATGTTCATTTAACTTTCTAATTTCTAATTTAAAAGGAAAAATTTCGTTGAATGCACGCATTATTTCAGCTGACAAATAAGGGCCTGTTTTTCCATTACTATGCTTTCTGCATCAGTAATGTGCATGCTCAGCTCTTGGTTTTTAAAATAAACAAAGCATATTAAAAATGCAAATAGAGTATTATATAAACTTTTTATTTTAATATAATGTGCTAGTGATAAAAAGAGAAAAATGCTATGACATAAAGAACAAATTCATTTCCGGTAGAAAACAAGAAGTAAGCTAAATGGTTGAACTGTGAGTCACAGAAAGAGGGATGCAGCATACTCAGTGCAGAAAGCTTAATCTGACAGAAGGTCAAAAGAATGTGTCTTCTAGTCTACTAATTAGCAATTGGGTGCTAATTTTTAGTTTTGTTTTGGAAAGAACTCTGTACAGCTGAAAAGCATTTAGCAAATTACAGCATGTACACTAGCGTTAATTATTTAATACATTCCTAAAAATGGCAATGCTGTTAAAATGCATTAGAAAGTCTGCTGTCTTCTGGTGGTTAAAAAAGGGACATATACTAACACATTTTGTAAAATTCCATGACTAGTAGTCACTGTTTCATGCCAGAGATGTTTTTTATTTTCTAACCTTGAAGGCAGTCATTTTCTCTGTGTGCTAGAAGTGTTTCTCAGCACATTGTAGTTAATGTTTTTCCTGTATGTTGTTCAACACTAACAGTAGTTAATGACCTTAAAACCAACAGAGCCAACACAAAAATCACAAGATATTTAGTGACACCAGAATACCTCTGGATGCCAAACATGCACTGTCTAGCTCATTAACAGTGAAATGCCAACTTAGAGATTTCAGGCTATTATTAGCCTATTGCAGACATATTACAGTTAATATATTTCAGGTTGAAGCCTATCTAAGCCAATTTAAAATCAATATTCCTGAACTTCTAGCTTATTCAGATGATCATATCTGGTATTTTGTGGATTATCTGAGAAATTATCAGTCTCTTGATAGAATGAATAAGTCTGTGTAAGCTTACCTCTTCAGTTCCTAGAGCACATTAAAAGCTGTATCAGTAGCTGAGTATGTGAAATATACTTGTGTTACCTACACACAGTCCAGCCATGTGCAGGTCAGCCTTAATCTTTTGCCAGGAGTCCTTTGGATAGTCCCATGGATGCTGTCATGGTTGATCATATGTTAAATAATTCTTGCATTTGAATATTTGTAGGATCATATCTTCAGAAGAAGAGTGAAATTTGAGGGCTGGGAACAAGGGCATGTATCAAATGCAAACAATTCAATACATACTTATCTACTCACAGGTCATCTTTATAAGTTGTATTTACTAAGAGTTAAATTGTTGGAAATTATCACAGTGGGATCTATGAAAGGATCCTGTCCCACTGGATTAGGTTAGAGCCAGCTGCAGGCTATACTGACTGTTCAGATGAAAAGGAAAGAAACCTCAGAGATGTGGAAATTCACTGGAGAAGGCCTTGAGGGAAAGTCAGTGAGGAGGATTGCTGTTACTCCAGTGAAACTTGGATTTCATTGAAATTAATGCTTCTCTCCAGCCACACAGGAAAGTTGTGATGAATTCAGGATATGATATCTCATTAAAGTTCTTCCAGTGTCTTGCTTACAACATCATGCTTCATCTTTATCCTTCCTCGAAGAAAAATTAGAGCAATACCCAAGCAAAGCTGTGATGGAAAAGATATAGGGGATAGGGACAAAGAAAGAAGGGGACGAGCAGAAGAGCAAATAGCCTTTACCTGTATGTAGTGGATGACAAGTATATCATGGAAGAGCTGGGCCTTTGGGAAATAGTCTTACCTGGAAAAGTTAAGTGGAGAGATTGGCTTACTATGAATCTTCCATGTATGGTGGGAAAAAACTGGAAGATTCGTAAGGACCTTAAGATGTAGTATTAAGATGTCCTAAAATGAGAAACTCCCAGAGACACATTTTTTCATGAAGTTCAGTACATGACAGGTGCCATCTTCTTGGATTTTTCAGAAGAGATGATCTTCTAAGAGAGCTGACAGTGGGGAGGCTGGCTGCTCATACACTGCTCTTCACAGATATTAGGTTCCTTGAGTGTTGTGAGTAACTTGTCTGGCACATGTGTCAGAGCACCATGACACTGCTGACAGTATCCAGCCTGGCTCACTCAGAGCAAATGGGGGTTGTGCAAGGCCCACATTTATCTGGCCTATGGACTTCTGGCAGCAGACATCAGCTAGAGATTTTATTACACTTGGATAGCACTTTTGTCTGCCAGAATTACACATATCTTAGAAGAAGATGTCAAATTTCCTATAAAAGGTTTATTTTTTTATTGGAAGAACTAATAAGTTAGACTCTTCTGGCTTTCAAAGAGTAAGGATTTCATTCATGAAAATCCTGACTTTTGTTTGATATTATCTTTGTCTTTCTAAATATTTCCAAAGCTTTTTCTCTGTCTGTGATATCAAACACTTTCTTAAAGGGAAAATATCTCAGGCTCCACATGCTGCAGGTTTTTGACCGATTTGCTTTTATGTCTTGAATGTGAATGTTTTATCAGTGGAAGACAGATACAAAATTCAGCTATTGATGGATTAGGAAACCCAAATGGTTCTACTTAAGTGTGTGGAACATTTGCCATTGGCTTTTCTGAAAGGCAGGCGTGAACCATGTTTTATTTTTACTTAATCCTTGCATAGCTTTTAGGTAAAAATATTTTTATACAAATTGCAAACTGAAATATTTTACTTCTGAGAGAATATCCTATTGAATTAGAAAGTGTGACTGACTTCCCTATTTTCTGATTGTGAGTGGACTAACTCACCACTGTGTCAACTCAAATAACCAAACAGTTACTAGGAATATTTTTAGGAAACAAAGGGGTTTTTTTTTTATCCAGACATAATTAGGAATGCTCTGGTTGATTTTAGTGTAAAATCAAAACCTAAGTTATGGAATGTATTTACTTTTTTAACTGATGCACTTTCCAAGGAACTAGCTTGTGCTGTGTTCACATGTAGCATTGTGACATGGATTCAGAATGTGAATCTGCTCTTAGGGAGGTATTACAGCTGGTTCAGTTGTGTTCTGAACCTACCAAGATGTGATTGTTGTTCTCACAGTACTTGAATGTGGATTGTCTGCATTTTTTTCTTTTCTTTAACCTACTGAGAAACTAAGAACTTGTCTTTTCTGGAAAGACACATTACTTTATCTTCTTTGGCACAGCTAATACAGTGCGCTTTTCACTTGTGAACATTATAAGTGGGTCTGGGAGTACCAGCAGTAGACATTACTCAGTTTTCAGTTCCTTACTACTTAGCCAAACTTTTAGTGTTTGGGCTAAGAGTTTCCATGCCTGGTATTTGCCTTAGGCTGACTCTTTTTTTTCTTTATTTTATTTTGTAATGCCAGATAAGACAGTTTATCTGTTTCCAGCAATGATAAGATAAACATCTTAGGAGCTTTTTTTAATGTCAAGAATGATGGCAAGGTTTTTCATAAAGGCTGTGGTGTTATCACACAGTGTGGAACTGAATGCAGACAAGATCTTGCCTTTGTGTCAGTGGTGGCAGCATCTTTTGTCACATATGGAATATTCCCCTGACGGGTCAAGTCAGAAGCCTGCTAAGCACTGCCACCTTTTCTGTGTTCCTCACTGAATATTTTGCCTATACCAAGCATGTCCCAAGCTGGGCCTGAGCAGGTCTTACTGCTCAAATCACAACCCTGAGCCGTGGTGGGAGGTGCTGCGTGCAGACAAATGCACCAACACTGGGACTGGGCACCAGCATCCCATCTGCTCTTCCTGGCTGCCCTGAGCTTGGTGGAGAAGGGCACTGGGTCTCACTTCAGGCTCCTCCAGTGTCTTCACTGTCTAGATTGATGGCCTCAGTCTTCCATGATCTCTGTGATAAGATTCTGTCCTGTAAAAAATAGCCTGTGAAGAGTTGATGGGTGGGAGGAACAGGGTAGTTAGCTGGGAATCATCAGAAACTATGACAGAAACTTTGATTGCAAAACATTTGAATTTTCTGATTAAAAAACTTATAGAGAATTAAGCTATGAACATAGCATATATTCTTGATAGATATCAGAAAATTAATAAGAGAGCAAGTGCTGAGGTAGACCTGGGGTGGGAGTTGAGGACAAAGAGAGTCATTAAGTATGTCTGAACTGTAGGAGATGTCTCAGTCAGAGGTTGGAAATGCTCAGGCACTATAAAATTCACAAGGATCAAGTCCTTAACCTTGAGGACTGAAGTCTCTCTATGATTGAATCTTTTCTCCATGAGGGCATTCTTGACTGATCTCTTACTCACAAGTTTACTGATATTTAACAGGGATGAGAATTATTACTCCAGATGGAGAAGGGATTGGAATTTCTCTTCTGTTTGATCACTCGCTTTGATGCAACTTGTACAAAGAAACTTGTAACTTAGTCACAGCTGGTTGATACTGAAGCGGGGATTGAAAGGCTGGGGGGAGCCTCAGAGCCACAGATCGAATGGTGGCTCCAGCAGGCAACAAGCCTCAGCAGTGAGGGGAGGGTGAGCCAGGCGTGTGACAGGCAGATGTCTGCAGAGTGCAGAGTGATGTGGGATTGAGACACAAAGGAGCTGCAGCGCCTGGGTAAGAGAATTAGGGAGAAGGAACTTACTGTTTGCAGGGAAGCAGAGAGGTAGATGGAGCTGATATGCATGTCTGGTGCTGAACCTTTTCCCTCCTTCCTGAACACATGCAGTTCCTTGATAAGATCAGCATGGCATCACAGGATTGTGGGGGTAAGGGAGGAGGGGAGGCTGGGAAGCAGAACACTGTCCTTGGTTCATCATGGCCGTGCATTTTGCCCGGCACAGGGAGTTGGGGAAGCTGTCAGGAAGGGTAATCAGAAAAGGCAATGGGTGGTGCAGAGCATCTTGGGGGAAGGGAGCAGGAGGTGAGAGTTCATGAGAACATGTTCAGGGCTGGAGCAGAGGCTCAGGCAGACTCCTGTGGAGAAGTTATCCTGGGATGACGCAGGAGAGATCTAATCCTCCAGGGATGGTTCTTCTCCACAACCCCAGGCTCAGTCCCTGTCCTTTATCAACCCTGTTTTCATAGCAGCCACTACCTTCCAGGAAAGGTCCATGCACAGGACATTGTTCCAGCCCTGATGCCAGACAGACTAACAGGTATCTTTGCACCTCCCTGTGCTGGTTTGAAATCAAAACCAGGGAGACTCCAAGTCAGAAATACAATTTAATAGGAAAAAGTAAAATACATGCAAGTAATACAAAGAAAACAAAAAACACTGACAGAGTCAGAATACAACCTGATACCCTGCTAGTTAGGGTGGTGGCAGCAGTCCAGATGAGGTGGTCTTGCTGAAGTAGTGATCCTGTAGACAGGTCTGGTAGCTCTTGTCCTCTGGAAACCAGTGGGTAAGGGCTCCTTGTTCTGTCCCAGTTCCCACATCATATCCAGGTGGGAATGCTTGGCTCCTCTCCCTGGGTGGAGCATCTCACAATGGGATTATGTAATTCTATGAGTCATGTGGTGGGTCCTCACAATGGGCTGATGTCATTCGAGTCATGGGGTGGGTCCTTGATGGCCCATTAAACACAAATGGCTCCCGGAGGGAGTTATCTATGACTCATAGGGCGAGGTGTTAATGGCCCATTAACAGGAGATAGTCCAGGGGAGGAGGCAAAGAAAAACACTGCCCCTCCTTGGTTTCAACAGTTAATGAAGATGGAGATAGAATACAGACCCTCTGGCACATTTTTACATTGTAACCTAGGACACTCCCCAAGGGTCAGATGCATTGGTGTGATATCTGTGTGTCATCCAGCTGTCATTGTTATGCTATGGGGTAAAAGTTCTTGCTTGGCTTAATTTTTCTCCCATTTGGCTTTGGAAAATTGGACACACACATAAAAAAAACTCCAAAAGACATTAGGAAATGCAAGAGTCTAACCTCCCTCCGGTGACACAGGCAGTAAGACAATAGCATTGGAAAGCTGCACCAAGTTTCATCCCTGTTTTTTGTGTTTTTCTTCTAAACTGTTAGGATTTTTACCTTTTCGGTTCTCATACACTGTTAACCTGGTTTGTGAGTCCAGTTGAGACTCAGAACCCTTTCCTGGGATACCAATAGGCATGTGGCATACCTGCAGCACTGGACTCTGGGTTAGGGATGTGGCTTAGTAAGCAGCTATGTATAACAGCTTCTCCAGCAGTGCTGGAGAATTCCCTGCTCTGCAGCCCAGACGAGTCAGTAAGAAGCAGTACCTGTAAGAAGCAGCCATGTGGGCACAGTTGTGCCTCCAGTAAGCACTTCTGGGGGCAATTCTTACAATAAGGCATTGCATGTTTTCGCTGCTCACTAGCCAGGGGAGACCCACAGGGCAGGCTCTGGGGTTGCATAGCCCAATGGAACCAGGTAGAATAAGCAGTCTAGTGTAGGCAGCCTAGCCAGGGCATGCTGCTGAATGGTTCTGCTGTTCAGATGAGAAGTGGGACGTGCTATTTTACATGTAGGTACATCCAGAGGTGTTTTGGCACATGGGCATGCAGAACAGAGCAATTTTGACATTCTGTGAAGTGGAGTGGGTTGCCCTGTGTGGCTGCACTTGTGGGATTGAAATGCTGCTAAAGGCATCAGCTAAGACAGTGCAAAGCCTGCACGGAAGAAGGGATTTGTGCTTTTACTGGAAGTAACTGTGTCCTAATTTTCCCCCTTGGGAATATTTTTGGTACAGTATGTATCACTTCCTTGTAAATAGCAAGAATTGGGTGAATGTGATTATAAAGGTTCACCTCTCGCTGTGAAGATGTTATGTGTAAATGTTTGTGGGTGACCTATTGCTTTATCTGCCCAGCCTTTGGCTGTCTGGAGATAAAAGAACTTGTGTGAGGGGGATCTGCCTCCAAACCCTCTTCTGAGAGCCCGGATGGGAAGGCAGACACTTTGTTCTGTATGTGAAAAAGATTTTAAATTTTTCTTTTATAGTGAGTTTGAGAGAACTGACTTTAAAAACCTCCAAATAGCTCACTGTAAATAAATACAGATGAGTGAAATACTTGTATTTTTACAGCTCTTAAAACACATTTTATAATGGAGATGAAGGATGTCTTTGCAGTGGGAGGTATGGGAGTTAGAGCAAGATTTGTCATCATCTGCAGTGTGAGCAGGCATAGTGCAAATTCTCCTATATAATTTAATAAAAATGGGGTATGTCTGGCCTATCATATTTACAACTATCATAAAATTTTTTTGTTATGCTGCAGTGTCAGATCCATTTTGTTTTTTAAATTACATAAGATGGATCAGAATCCGAGAGTTTCATTACAAAATTTATAGAAAATCATAATTAATTCCTGCTTACAAAGACAGTGCTTTTGAAGCGCATTCATTCTTTGAGTGAGAAATACGATTATTGCCCAGTCATAGAATTAAAAAAGAATATAACTTTTCTTATTCATTAAAGCCAATTAAAAATGTGTATAATTTGAACATATTACAATAAATGCAGAACTGCAGCACACTGGAATGTATTGCTATATCTATAAGAACAGTTGTTCAGCATAGCTTTGCAGAAATATATTTTCCTTATTCTAATTTATTTCTACCTCTGCAAAATCACACATCCATATTTTGTTTAGTCAGTTTTTTGTTCCCATACTATCAGTCTTTTGCCAGAATATTTTTAGCAATAGCTAATCAGTTACAAAGTAGAAGCTCATGTTCAGTTTACTTATCAATTAATTTTCTTATGTGATATTTTAAAACGGAAACTTCTGGAGACAATGCAGCTAAATCAAGAGAAAACATATAATAAGGTTATATCAGAACTGAGGTGTTTGGCATTAATGGTTTGTGTGCTGCCACTTCAAATTTCACATACACACTGAAAAAATTATAAGGCTGACTATTGATAATTAAAATCAGAAAGATACTGAATTGTTTGGATTCCATACCAGAAGAATAAGCACAATCATTCTCAGTTTACAAAGAAAAGATAAAGCATTTGTTAATACTTCAAGTAGTATTGGATTAATTTAAAAAAAATAAAGCAAAACCAGCTTTCATTTTTGAGTTAACATTTGGGACTCAAGTAAAGCTGATGATGTTTCTGGACAAGGGAAAATCAATAGCATGCAACTTTTAGTATCTACTGAATGTTAGGTAGTTAATAATTTAAAAAAGAGTTCTTGCTGCTACACTTACAAGGTTTTCCCTTTTGTTAAGGAAGGAGACAAATTCAGTTGCCTGTTGGGTATTCCTTTGTATGCTCGCTTTTCCTCAAATAAGAAAAACTGCCCTCAAACTACTGGGCAAGTTTTTTTAACAGCCTTGATATGAACTACCTGAAAGATGAGAGCCTTTAAAAAAACAAAATAAAGTCTTTCAAAGGTGTTTTGTCTTAACATTATTTGAGCAGCTCTTGAAAATGGAATTGTAGTAGTATCAGGTGCAGGCAAAGGTGATTGTCCCTGCTCAAGGACTTGACCAGAATTTCTACTCAGGGGATGCTCGTGAAGAATGAGAAAAAGAATATTGGGGAGTATGTATCTTTACAGCTGTGCATTGGATAAATGAATTTTTTTTCTGTCTCCTGACCTGAGCTCAGATCTGATTTTTTTTTTTTTCCATGATGTACAGCACAGATGGTGGAAACTAATTGGGGTGGAGGGCAAAGCCTCTATGTGTTCTTGAAATCCCGTGCCTCTCTGGAGGTCGAGGGTGAAGTTGCTGTGGCACAGGCATCCTGGGGGCTAATGTGAGTGATGGCAGCCCCCCTGTGTTTGCCTGCTGGTCATGAGGCAAAGCTGAACGGCTGTACAGCTGTCGAACACACTTCTCTCAGGACAAATTTCTGCATCCCTCCATCTGACTCAACCAATAGAAGGGTGTCTGTGCATTGGAGGGGTCCTATATTGAGTCCTGCAGCAGTCCCAGCAGATGTAGAAGCAGCATTTGGAGTGCAGATCAGCCTTGCTGTGCCAAGGCTCTTCTATATTGGTCGCCTTTCTTGGGCTTGTATTTTACCAGTGTTGCTGGAAAATTGCTCCCTTTCATGTTTTCCGAGTGTCAAAGCTTTGGAGGGCAGGATGGCCTCAGAGATATGCAAATCATTTCCTTGTACTAGTCCTGGTGCTCAGAGATGGAGCAATGTTTCCATCTGCCCTCCAACAGCTCATGCTGAGTTCTGTCTGTGCCAAAACTTGCACTGTAGCAGGCTGAGACTTGGTCTGGGAGCTTGGGTTTTTTTCCACAGCCAAGCCATTCCCTTTCCTTCTTCCCAGAAAACAAGAAAAAGTCACAGCTGGGCTTGTCTTGCATTTGCATCTGTCCATAACCACCTCACCAGTTCTCAGTCCCAGCCAGTGTTACAGATGTGATTATACACAGTTTATGGCAGTAAATGACATAGGGAGGTGATAATCAGAGCTTTTGTGGAGCCTCCTCATGTAATTTGTGTTGTGTTTCTTTCACTGTCAGCATCACTCATGTCCAGTCTTAAGTTCTCCATTTTGAGGTATGCTGTGTTCCACCCAAACCTTTTGTTTTCTCTGTGGTGTTCTTGAGTTTCTTCCTCTCCCACTGCTTCTCCAGCTGCTCCATTAAGCAGTAGGAAGCCACAGGTGAATCCCTATGTTTGCCATACTAAAAAAGATCCCAAAAGTATCTCTCCTTCTGCCCAAGGGGCAGCAACAAAGCAGGACTGTCAGGTGGCAGGAATCTCCGAAGCAGCGACGTAGATGGACAGCATGTGCAATTTAAATTTTATGTGTGATCATCAGGTCAGGCTGACATTAGGAAATGGGACGTTAAAGGCTTTTTGACAGGCACATGAAGTAGCATGAGGATTAAGCTGACACTCTCTCATGTCTTGTGTGCAGAGGCAGCCTTTCTTCTGTATCATATTTAGGAGTGTTAGAGAGAAGCATCCCATAACAAGATTCTCCATGAATTATGTTCATCTACATCTAAATGACAAAGGTCATGTCCACTTGTACAATAATTAAATTTTAATAAAATAAGAATAATTTATAGCATTCAAGTATATGCTCTAATTGAGCAGGGTAGCTATCTGTCACACAGCCTCAATACATTATATAATTTATGCATGGGCTCACAATTCTCTGCAAGATGCTGAAATCAACAGTGCATGTTGGGGATGTGGATACTTATTTTAGATACTGAGTTTGAAAATTGTGGTTTGTGGAAATTTATGCAAAAATATTGCCAAAATAAGCATTGAAAACCTAATTTCAATATGCAGCTGCTTGTAAGCATGGTAATTAAGATATATTGGGTAAATTTACTACATCTGTTCTCACCCACACCAGTGAGACAGAAATTGCAGATTTCAGATGCAGACTCACCAGAGCTTTAAACTCCAGCCAGGACCCTGGAGAAAGCTGTCTGGGAGAGCAGGTCTGCTGCTTAGCCTGGTCTTGTCTCCACTGCTCAGAGCTTTGATGCAGGGAATGTTCTTGAGATCGCCCAGCTCCCACCTCTTGAAAACACTTTTCACAAATGAATTCACAGTCCTACAGGGAGGGAGAGAGAGAGAGTCAATCAGCGTTATCTGGATAAAGAAACCAAAGTGGGGGTTTAGACATTTTTCTTGTCAGGAATAAATCAGTGTCGACTTTACATGCCATCACCAGTCACTCACTGCTCTAAGCGCTGTGTTTACCCACTGCAGCAGGAGATCCGTACTCCTAGCCTGCTGCTCCTCTGAAATAAATCAACAGGTTTTACCTCTACTTTTTCCTCCAGCTGGGGTGATGCTGGTCCCTGAAAGGAAGACGGAGGATGGGTTTGAGGAGCACTTCGGCTTGAACTACTTGGGACACTTCCTGTTGACTAACCTCCTCTTGGATACGCTGAAGCAATCAGGAACGCACAGTCACAACGCTAGGATCATCACTGTCTCATCAGCCACCCATTATGTAGGCAAATTGCACCTAAACGACTTACAAAGCAGGTACCGATCCCTTTTTGGTATTCACTGATCTGTAGTAATCCTGTGCAGATTAAACTACAAGAGAATTGTTACTGACTATTGAATGAGGTGGGGTTTTGTTGCCTTTTTATGTTTTTTTTTTTTTAAGTACAATTTATAGTGCTTCCCAAGCACTTGCTTAATATATTTAATATTTGATCAAAGCTTGCAGCCTTGAGCCAAAGATACAAATAATTTATAAATTCTGAATGGCGTCTTTTATTCTGGACTTTGAAAACCTCGCTTTGCTTTCTGACGCTTATACTGCGGTGATGCTTGTGGTGCGCGCAGCGCCTGGGCTCGCCACTACCTGAGCAGGGAGACGCCCCATGACCGGGATGTTTTGAGATGGCTTGGCTGGATGGATGCTGAAGACCATCGTCCCCGAGCGGATGCGTGCCCAGAGGCCCTCAGATGAGCTCAGAGAGCCGCCTGTGGCTGCTCGCTGCCTGCCCGCCGAGCAGGGATGCTGACTGCGCTCCGGGCGGGCAGCTCGCCCTGCCTGCCCAGCTGCCTCACAGCTGCTGTGCCTGCCCTCGGCTGCCCGCTGCTCCTTGCTGCCCCGCAGCTCTGCCCGCCGGCCCGCAGCTCCCTCTGCCCCTGGCCTGGGCCTCCTCTTGCTCTGCTCCTGACATGCCAGTCTCCGCCCGTGGCTCCCCTCACAGCCCTGCTCCAGCTTCCCCCGCTCGCCCCCCGGCCCCAGGCTGTGTCATCCTGCCTGTCCCTGTCCCTGTGCGACCCCTACAGTCCTTGCCCTCTCACATCAGCCTGGTGATTCACTGCCAGCGCTGCACTCTGGCTCGTGTCCGTGTCACCCACTGTGCTTCCCCAGAGTTTATTGAGATCCAGACTGTGGCCGCCCTGGGTTTTTAATCCAGTAAAATGGGCTTAAATGCATGAATGACTTCTGACCTCCTGCTTTCATTTAGGAAAACTGTGTGTGAATGTCTCTGGAATATTTCTAACATTAGGAAGGCATCAAATGGTGTGGTAAATGTCCCTGGTACCATACAGGAACTGCGTGGAGTGTTTTAGTTAGCGGAGGAACAGGCAGGGATAAATTTTAAAATTTCCCCATGCAGTCATGCATCGCAATTACGTGCTTACTATCAGGCTCAAGCAGAGCCTGCCTTCTCCTGGGCTCCAGAGAGCTTCTGCCTGCCTGCACAGAGCCAGTCTGACTTCCGTGTCATTTCCATGAAAACCTGTCTCCATCCTTTGACAGGGACTTCAGCAGGTGATCAGAGGTACCTGGCCCAAGGTTTCATTTCCGAACAAAGACTGAAATTAGAGGGCTGAGCTGTTTCCACTGCAGACATTTTACATATGAATGCTGCATTAGGCATGTCAAACTTCTGATTACATACTATGGCATCAGTTTTATTACAAGCCATTGTTTAAACCTCTGCAGGGTAGTCACAATTTAATCTCTTGCTTGTAAAACAACCACAGGAAATTACCCTTACTCTCCACTTGATGTATGTGTTCATTGTTTTTGATGGGCGTGTGCTAGATGACACCATGCAAGGGGGCTAAGGGGTTTAGTATTTCTTTGCGCTGTAGTGTGGAATGCAGAATTAAATGTGACTGTTCTGTGTCTCTAGATAACAGTTTCCTTGATTATAGCAAGGCCTTGTACTGTGCCTCTTTAACTTAGGATCATCCCTAGCTTTGATTTATCTTTATTAACTCATATTTTAAAGTAACTAGAAATGTTTCAGTTGGGAAAGTTATGGTTGAGCAAGACCATGACCAGTCTGACGTAAAAAATAATAATATACTAGTGAGATTTACCTCCAGCTTTTATGTCCTTTACATTTCAACATCATTGATGTAAAAAGGGCCATAAAGGATGACAGGCTCTGATTTTGCCTTCTCATTCCCACACAGATGCTCTGAATCACTCAGAAGCAGCAGTGGTGACTGCACATATGCAATACTGGTGAAACCCAGAGTGGGCTGTAAATTCAAGTCCAAACCTTTCCTTGGTTCAGGTGTAAAAAGAAGCTCCTGGATATTTTTTTTTAGCCTAACTGCCAATAAGCCCCCACTCTGTTGAATAGTTTGACGTCACCATAAATAGTGCTGCAAAAACCATTGAGATCACTTGTGTGTTTGAGTGTGTCCCTACAGAGTGAGCAGGGTGTTTAGCAGGAGCGCTGCTGGGGGTATCACACCCAGGCATTGCCTGCTCCATGGGGCCCCAGGAATGCCTTGTGATTCAGAGCAACATTCAAGAGCTTTAATGGATGTGGTAAAGACACCCTTGGTAAAGAGTTTCCTGGTGATGCGAAGTCTCATTTTTGCTGCTTGTGTGAATGGAAAAGAATTCTAAACATTTTCTGCCCTTTTTTTTTCCCTTTATTTTGAGTTGCACCAGTTGGCCATAATTCATTTTACCGCTTGGGTGTATGTTCCCAGATTGGCTGGCAGTCTTAACCTAGCAGAAAAGCAGGATAACCATCTGGAGTCATTATTAGAGAAAGGGGGGCTGTACTTCGTGCTGGGGAAATTACTGCTGGCAGCAGGCTGAATTGTTTACCATACCCTTGTCCCATTATTCCTAGATGCTAGCTGGGCTAGTGTCCTGACTAGAGGCGAGCAACAGTACTGGATCAGGGACTCATCCATCAAGCCTGGCAGAGAAGGAAAGGCAGAAGACTTGTCTTGACTTAAAGGAGACAGCAAACTGAGGTTCAGTTCTCTACTTCACCACAGGCTTTTCTGTGGAATCTTTCACCCACCTAGGAGACTCTGCGTTGGCAGTCACATTAGTGACCATTTCTCCTCTTTGCTTGTACTTGTTGCTGAGAGATCTGATCTGAAGCCAGACATCACCCATATCAGTGACCACAGGGCAACTGCATTACAAACAATTGTTGGAAGGCCTGTCCCATGAACAGTGTTAAATGAAGCTTGTGTTACTGTCCTCCATGTTTCCTCTTTGGTTTGTTTCCTATCTTACCAACCTGACTTATCCCATATTGCTCTGGTTAGCTCTTTTCAATGGGATGGTTAATTTAATGTTGTCTTTTTGCATTTTACATTCTTTTCCTTCCTTTGTTGTCTCTTTCTTCATGCTTGCCTGTTTCTTCATCTGTGTCTTTTGAGATTTTTTTTGTTTAAATTGCCCTTTCCCACCCTTATTTTTTTTTTAGTTCTTTGAGGCTGTGTTATTTCTACCCACCAGTGTATCTCCTTCTCTCCATTTATCTTCCTCTTATGTTTCCCCCTAGCCCCACTCCTATCTCTTCCCTGTGAATGCCATTTCTCCCCCTTCCTGCCCCTCTTCTTCACACACACACACACACACACTGGTGGAAGAGACATGGTATGGGTACATGAAGGCAGGATGGAGCTTGTTCCAAACAGGCAGGGCATAGCTTGTTTCATGTGTGTTATTGAAAATGCAAACGCACAAGAGCACTGACTGTTCTCCCAGTTCTTTTGCTGAAGGATATATATGAGGAACATCAAACGCCTTTGTGGTCTTTTAGATCCAGACCATTTTCAACAGCAATCACCAGTCAACAAGGGGATCCCTAAGGCAAATCATTCTCCTTCATCGCTGCTTTGAACACCACTGTTTTCAGGGAGGTGAAAGTTTAAGAGCAACACAACCTATGTGCAAGCATTTCCACAGTGGTGATTTCAGCAATTGCATTCAGAGGGTAGTACACTGTGTGCTGCAGCAGCACTGCTAGCTTTCCTCTGGCCTTCTTTCCTCCTTTGCCTGCCTTAAATTGTATTTTAAAGGTATGGTCAGGAGAGAATATGGCTGTCTGGTTTTAGACAAAGCTTGAAGAATAATGTACAATCTGCTGGGGCTGAGATAGGCTGGAGCAGTGCACTGGAATTCCTGGTGCTCTTTCAAGGCCGAGGTGTAGGGCACTCCTTTGAGTGCTCTACCTACCAAAGTGAGAAGGTATTTTTAGGAAAACAAAGAAAAAAAGATGGTGTTCTCTTTCCCAGGCTGTGGATCACACAGGGGTTGGTTAGCATCTTTGTGTGTTATCTCTAGCTTTTTCTCCATGACTAACTATTCCTTTCATCATCCTCTCTTTTCGCATACCAAATGGGCCCTGTAATGCTGTGAATCACAGATCTATGAACTCCCCAGCCACAGTAACACAGCTTCTTTTCTGGTTCACATCTCTTGTATATTCAAGAACAGTTAGTCACACTTTTCTGCTCCCTTTCCTCTGCTCTCCAACTGCAGAAGGAGCTGATTTTTTTTAAACTCTCCAAGCTGAATATAATATATTAGATAAAATTTCTGTATTTTTCCCTGTAGCCCTAGTGCATGAATCATGTCAGAGACAATAGAAATTAAATGAAAAGAATTGCAGAATTCCCAGCTGCCACATGTTTTGTCCTAGCTAGTGCAAAATAGGATAAACAGCTCTGCCCTAGACCTGAGAGGATTCTAAAGAAACCGGGCAGCTCCAGTTCATCTCCTCTGTTAGGCAGTTCATAAGAAACTGTAACAGGGAGTGTTAGGTACTGATGGGAAGATCTGTCTAGAAAAGTGTCTGGAGACCTCCTGCTCTTGGATGAACGGTGTCCTTCATCTTCTCTTCTTCCATGTATGTGATGTTTATTGGTTAAAAAAATTGTAGTAATTATGGGCAGAAAGTTGAGAATTTTTTTCCATCAGCATTACTGAAATCTTGGAAAATATTTTCCATGAACAGCAACTAAAAGTTGTTGAATTACTTTTGGAAAATATTTATCCATTTTTGAAACCAAAACATTTGATTTCAGTGTTCTAAATTTTTTTTTTTAAATTTATTTGCAATTATCCCGTTGAATACATTGGTATTCAGATTTTGAAGTATATCAATAAAACTAAAACTCTCAATCTTTAATTTCTAAAGCATTCTTTTCAAGTATCTCCATCAGTTTCNTCGTTTGATAAGTCTACTCCTTTTTTTCCAAGGAAAGGCTTCTATTTTTTAAATATTTAATTAGTTCATTCCGTGGCTTTTTATGATTGAGCTGTCATTTAAAGTTTCTTAATTCTCTCTGACTGGAAGAACTGGAAGTATAACATCTTAAATTCAAGCAAAAAGCAAACACGAAGCTGGTGTAGCATAGTAGTAGCACAGTGCTGATGGGTACTTGTCTATTTTTTTATATAATAAAGGAAAATTTATAAAAGGAAGTAGGAAGGATTTTCATTATTACCCTTTTTTGTAAATCTAATTTAGTCAGTACAGAAGACTTTCATAATAACACAAAAAGTGCTGTTTCACTGGACTTGTGTTGTTCAATAAAATGCAGACATTGTAATCATAAAATATTGTTCTAGATCATTAGATAGATACATATTACCATAGGTTTTATTTAACTCATGGAATATATGGTTTTGTTTGAGTTCAGTTGTTTAAGCAGCTTTTCCACGATGTCTTCTATTGCATATTCTGGTTCTTTTTGCAAGATAAATCATGTTGCCTTGACAGGACCAAATGCCAACTGCAGTACAGTGCTGTATTCACTCAGACATGTCCTTCCTGCAGGAGGTTATCAAGTTTTCCTGTACAGTGTTAGATGATAAGTATTTAAATGCTTACTGCATGCACATAAGTCCTTCTTTGCCAAATACTCTCCGTATAAATTCAAAAGGATTTGCTGCTTTGCAAAATGATCCCTTGTGTTTGCAGCGATTAGCATTAATTGCAAAAATTGACTGCCTTGGAAAATGAGTGTGCTGGGGAAGTCACAGATCTCAAATTCTGGAAGTTAATTTAAAAAGATAAATGGTTTACTGTATCAGTAGACCAATTCATCAATTCAAAAGACAAGAGTTCTAGCTCAAATGCATCAAGTGTTTTATCCATTCTTGTCTCTTCCTGCAACCAATAACAAATAAATTTTTAAG
Source organism: Bombycilla garrulus (assembly GCA_013400315.1). Taxonomy (NCBI): domain Eukaryota; kingdom Metazoa; phylum Chordata; class Aves; order Passeriformes; family Bombycillidae; genus Bombycilla; species Bombycilla garrulus. The sequence continues at coordinate 73,204 of VXBU01003594.1, forward strand.
TCAGGATACCAACTTCAGAAAGCTTTCATTGTATTTTCATTGTATTTTCGTTCTGTCTAATGCTTTTAGGATTGATTGACTTGTGGAGAACAATAACAGAGTGTAACACATATACCACAAAGGTAATGTCAGACACATGTTGAGTGTAGCTAATTTGTTGTCACCATGTTAAATTCCTTTTTGTCTAAAAGAATTAATGCTCTTAACAAGGGATTGTTAATAACAGTTCTTGGTTTAATAGGACATGGTGTTTCTGAGCTAGTTCAAAATCACAGCATACTGGGAAGTATGTGAGATATGGGTGCTCCTGCTGCCCAGCCTCTCCCTGCACCATAGGCTGGGTGGGAGAAGCCAGCTGTGCATGGCATTAAGGACAGTGTTTCTCACAGATGTCTGTTTTCCAGAGAACCAAGACGATTCTATGGCAATTTGAAAGTTAATGTATTGCATTCATGTGATAGAGAGGGCAAAAGGGACTTGGAGAGCTGGGACCTGAGTGAGACCTTGTTGCCCTTGAGAGGGGAAGGTTAGTTTAACATCTTTCTGTCAGCAAAAAGACTCAATAAGGCTGAATGAACCTTAAAAGCTTTGGAGTGCAGGTCCTGGTTGATTATTCAAATGTTTCAAGCATTTCTCTCAATTGCCTTAACTACCACCATCCTCCCAGTATCTTGTCAGTGGAGCTGTCCTTTGGACTGCCTAGCATAGGCACACATGCCTGTAAATCCCTGGAATAATGTGTTAAGAGAAATGGTCAAAATTTTCAGCTACCCTTCCAGAAAGTCCCTCCAGGTTCAGCCTTGCTGTTGCTCCTGGTTCTTCATAGCCATTTATTTCTAGTCTTTCCACATGCTTTAAGGATTATGAGGTATTGTGCAAGGAGCTGAAGGCAGATTTCTGCCTCTGTGATTTGTTAACTCTTAACCTTTTCTCTATTCCTCATCTTAAACCTCTTTATTCTGAGAAGAACTGTTCAAAAGCAGACCAAGCATTTGCAATCTTACACCTTTGAAGAAAAGTTGGTCTTTTGATTAAATCAAGTTCTTCATAAAAAAAGTGTTGTGAAAACTGCTTTCTAAGTAAAAGGCATCTCGGTAAACATAAACTGTTTTAGCCTCCAGGAGTTTTAATACTTTCAAAAATGTCTGAGAGAGTTGTAGCTTTGTTGCTCCATTTCTTCTGCTCTCACTATATGTTGGGTGCTGTGGTAGCCCAGCCTCTCTTGCTATGGGAGGTGGAGAGGGGTTGTGCACAGCAAAGTCTCAGCTTCGCAAGGGGGACAGAGACTGAGGAGCACTGTGGCTCACAGGAGCTTGAGGGGAAGCTCAAGAGCTTTTAACAGTGATGTTAAAGGAGTGGTGGGCATGTTCAGTACCTGAGCTGCCACAAAAAAATCAATCAATCAATCAATCTGTCAAAGCAGCAGTTTCTTAACATTCTTTTTTCAGTGAGGGCTGAGGCAGGGGAGCTCTCTGACAGTGTTAGCATTTCAGGACATGAAACTTCTTGACATTTCCTGGAAAGCTAAACCTGCCAGGTTTCACTAGGTTCTGGCATGTTTGCAAGTATAAGAAGTCTTAAGCATTCTGGTCCCAGGCCATGCCATGCCCCTTCTATTAAATGCTTGGTTTTCCATTACAGATGCCTGTTTACAGTATTCCAGGTAACACAGTGCTGGGAAATGTGTAAAGCAAACCCCAAAGCTCATCCCTAAGGCCGAATGGTACAGATAGTGATTTCTAATGCTGTCCTTTATGATACTTAGAAATAAGCATTTTTCAATGCTGGTTGTGAACTTTGTATCTTACTCCTTTCTTGTAGGTTTTTGTTTTGCTGAAGTTGGCATTTTTATGTTCCTCAGATAAGACCTTCCCTCTTCACAGGCCCCATTCACATTTAAATCTTATTTAAATCCCACCTGATTTCTGACAGTGGGTGAGTGATGCTGTTGATGTACAGTCTCACAAGAACAAAAGCCTTTCATGCTGTGTCTGACTGTGAGTCATTTCATGAATGCAGAAAACTTCCACATTTTAATTCCTCTGGTACCTGTTGGCATTCAGCTGTATTTCTTCTTTAACCTAGGAAGGTCTTCCAACTGAGGAGAAGGCATCTTGTGATGGCTTATAGAAAATAGCTGTCTTTTTTATGAGTTTGTTGATTGTCTTAACTCATATCCTGGGAGTTAGTCACTATTATCATTCAGATGGAAGCTGTGATGTTCGTATTCTCACTACATAAGAAAACTTCTAAAAAGCAGAAGTTGCTAAATTGTTTCAACAGGCAGAAACTGATTTTCAAAAGTATGTTGTTCCAGACTTGCTAATCTTTTGTTATTTCTGTAAACAAAGATTGATGGCATAGTATTTTCTGAGCAGTAGTTATAGATATCTCAAAGGAAAAAGAATTTTGCAGGCACATTTGCTCTGGTAAGACAGACCAGTCCTTCAGTGTGGTGAATATTTGCTCTTTCAGAACACATTCAGCCCCTCCTTAAATCCAAGGCTGTGCAGTGGGTTGAGCCCACCACAATTAAGCCTTAAATTATCTTCGTATATACACCAATATAGTCTATTGTAAATCTGCCAACCACAGTTGGTGCACTGTGCTGGATTTGAAATGGCAGCACCTCATTATGCTTATTCAGACACTACAGTTCCTTCTGAGTCCTAGAATGAAAAGCTCAGAACTTGCAGCTGATCTGCAAAAATCTATACCAGTTTCAAGATGCTTTTAAAGAATATTTTGGATTATTCAAGTTATTGCTGGGGCTTTTTGTGCATTCTGGTGGAAACAAAGAAACCATAAAACCCCTCATTACTTCTTTCAACTTAAAAGCTCTATTGCAGGGGAGGTAGGAAGTTTTCCAAAAGTAGGTGCAGAGTACCTTCCCCCATTTATAATCCTATAGATAATCTTACAAGATGCATGACAATCAATAATCTGAGATCCAGATTACCCAAGAGATAATATGAAAAGATATGTGTCCATGTTGTTTCCCCATCCCTCAAATGGGTGATGAGGACACGGAACGTATGTCTTGAAACTGTGATCTTTTTCTTGGGTAAAGCAATGCAAAACCTTGCTTCCTTTTATATATTTACTCATTCATTTTTTTAACGGAGATTTTTAATTGAATGAAGGGATACTATAATGCTCAAATACCACTTCAACTGTTAGCACATACTTAACACTGCATTAAATGCCCTGACTGTAGAAAACTAGCAATTTTTATCATTCTAATTAAACATACATTTCCTGGAAGAATGGAATTACAGTAATTATAACTTGAATTTCACATTGATATTTAAAATAATCCAAAACATTTGAAATTACACTAACTGTACACAAACAGAAAAAATTTACTTCTTTGAAGGTATTGATTCTGGAGAGACTTTGAGAAGACCCACCTTTAAGTCCATGTTATATGCATTTGAGAGCTATGCTGAACACACAGCAACTAAGCTGCACACAGCAACTCTCAGTAGGGCAGAATAGCTCTCAGCATCTCACCTCCGGCCATTAGGGGTAGGGATCAGCCAAATGTGAAATTATGCTCTGATTCTATCTGGATGATGGTAACGTCCAAGATGACAAGCCCTGGCTTATTTTGCCTTTCACAAATTATTTTAAAATAAAGGCATTCTATGTTTCTTTACTAAATGTAGTCCTCTAGAAACAGGGTTTTTTTTCCCTTTGCATTTCCTAAAGGCTATTAGAAGGGGCCAGTCACTGAATGCTATATATTCACAATGAAGTGCTGGAAGCTGGGAAGCATAGCTTTAAAAAAGAAAAAAAACCCAAAACACCACCCAGCTTCCAGCTTGTGGCTCCTACTACACTGTGGGTTAAGCACAAGGTAGCAGTCTCTGATCTGCTGAGATACCATTTACTGAGACCATTACCTTTTAGAGAGAGAGATTTCCCAGCTCTGGGCTGTTACCCTTAGACTCTAATTTTAGAAAGAAAAATTTTATTTTACTACAGTTGAAAGATGCCAGACAAAGCCTAGATTTGTCCAGAGCTGTGTGTGAGCAACATGTGGAACCAAAGAGCTCGCCACAGGAAGAGAAATGAAAGGCAAGATGGGTTGCTGTGCCACTGGCCTATGACTGCTTAAGTAACCCCCATGCCACAAATTAGGACATGAAGGATTTGCTTTTTACCTTGTGTAGAACTACAGATTTCATTTATTGGCCTGGTAGCCTTCCTTTTGAACAAATTCATCACAAGGTGATGAGGGCTCTTCAGGAGTCCCTAATGCTGCATTCCTTATTTACTCAAGGTTTATGCTTCAGCCACCCTAACTGTTATAGGTACACTGACACAATTTATTTTTTAAGGTTATACATCACATATACGAAAGAAATGTACGTGAAGAAGTACATGAGAAGTTGCTCAGGAGCACACAAAATGCCCAGTGGTGTACATCAGATGAGTGACTGTGCAATAGCCTATAGCAGTAGTTGGTGACAGGACAGGTGCTGTACAAAACACGACTGCAACCACATCTCAAAAGCAGATAAGTTAATACCTTAGATTTGAGCTTTGTTTTACTAAACCATATGCTTCTTTCTTTCAGTTGGTAAAATACTGGTTGTCAGTGGCAATATACTTATTCCCATTTCTCCTGCTTGGTCTTTTCCCCTTGACTGTATTTCTGTTTGGTTTTTTGGTTTGTTTGTTTGGTTTTTGTTTTGGATTTCTCCTTGTTTTAGGTGTTTGTTTGTTTTGTGTGGGGTTTTTTTAATTCGTTTGTTGTTTTTTGTTTGTTTGCTTGGTTGTTTTTTATTGAGAGAAAATCACAATTAATGACACTCAGAAAATGTATTCGCAGGATAAATATATGTAGTACTGCCAGGAAGCCTGTTTTAATCTAATAAACAATATTTAGGACTCAAGCTTTATCATAAGACAAAGAAACTGCCTATGTTAACCAGTAAAGACATGTTTATTTTCCAATATATTTCTTTAGCTGCTTCAAAATAAGCTGCAAAAATCTATCAAAACTTGAAAAATCTTGTGCTGCATTCCCTGAAGAAAGAAAATTTAAGACTGTGAAAGCTTCATGAGTGTTTAATAATAGACTTTTATAGTCTTGACTAAGCAATGGTGATGATGTATTGCACGATTGATACATAAATCATTAGGAAGCTTTAGTCATTCTAATACAGCAAGCCTAAGTTTTGCTTAATTCCCTGATTCATCCTAAGGCATATATTGAAATTTTGTGTGGCCTTTCATTAAAAAGCCCAGCATGTCAGCCACATTTTGCATCACTTGTCTTTTAATGGAGCACATAGCAGCTGGGTTTTCTGCAGTTTGATCTTGGTGCACTCTGCCCTCCAGGCAAATTAACTTGCTGGAAATTGGGGAGCACAGTGATGGGTGAAAGGAGGATGATGTGTGAGACAGTTGTGAAAGGTTCACATCAGGAAAGCTTCAGTGCTAGCACTGGCTGAGTAAAACTGATCTGCATGCCAGTCAGGATGGTCACAAGTGCTCTCGCCTTTTTCTGCAGCAAGGTGTGGTGGGGTACAGGGTGCTGTCAGTGAGTCCATGATGTCTGTTACACTGTGTGTGTGCAACGCAAAAGGAGGCCTCAGTGAGAGTGAAAAAGAGAGCCCCGTGCACAGGAGGGTGAAGGAGGTGATTTGTGCTGAGCAGCACAGTTTCCCCTGTTACTCAGTAGGTACCCTGACCTCACTTAACACTCTTTACTAAACATGGGATCATTGGACGTAAGTGGGAGACCACTGTAGAAAACAAAGCAAGTAAAGCCAGCCTGAGGAGAAACAAATAAGACTGCCAAGAGATGCGCTAAACATGAATCCAGTTTTCAAACTGGGATAGCAGCTGAGTCCATATTTAAACACCTAATTAGCCACTGCAGGCTCCAGTTTGAAATTTGGCATCTCATTACTTTTTGAAAATACATTCCACAGGGAGACTGCTGCTGGAGACAGCACCATGGAGATAAGTGGCAAAATCAGCTAATCAGCTTCTGGTGGAAAAGAAGAAAAAAGAAAATAGAAAAAAAAAAAAAAAAAGAAATCAGCAAACCTCAGAGCACTCACTCCAGAATGGAATACCTACTTATTTTATTCTTGCAAAAATTCGAAACAATCCCTTTCTTTTATCCTCCCTAATTTTTGTAGTAGTAAGTCAAACTTGTAGCTTTTATTAAAAAAATCTTAAGGCAGAAGTAAGAACTTCTGCTAAAAATTAATTTGACATAAAATGCAAAACTTGCTTTATCCTGATCCTCTATTCATCAGTATAGAATCCATAAAACATTATTTTCAAAGGAAGAAGGCCTTGTGTGTTGTGCTCTCTTGGACAGATTTCAAAGCAGCAAATTAAATTCTGCTTGCCTTAACTCTTCCTATACTTTTTATTTAGTGAGTTGTGCATTGCCCTGTTTTATCAGCACTGACTCAGCAAAATGCTGTGGAGGGGCATCCTCTGGGAGATGCCACTGTTTTCTGTGTAGGAAGAGTGGTCCACAGCGAGCCCCACTGAAGCAAGGGAATGAGCATGAACTTCTCAAAGCTACTGATGCCAGGCATGCTGTGCTTTCCCACTGAACTTCTTCCCAAGTCCTTGCTCCACTTTTCCTAGCTGCTGACTGTGTACAGGCTTGCCATAGCACAGCACATGCTGTCTGCCATTGCCCAAGCTGGGTGGGCAGTATTCATTAGGATGTATCCCATACCTCTTTAGCTCTCTAGCTGACTGGCCAGCACCCACATATACCACTGGGAGCTGGGAGCTACCAGTCTTTTTCCTGGCTGGTTGCCTAGTTAGGAGGCAGAGTTTCTCTGTTTAAGAATCTGCTTGCCTGGCTGTGAAGTATTGATGCCCTGTGTCCTCACAGCAGCAAAGGTCCAAGTGTCCCAGGCACCTCGTGTGCACTGCTCTGCTAGCACAGCTTGCTGGTAAACTGTGTTCTGCTTGGATGGTTTGTCTCTTGTATGCACTCTGATTTCAGAAAGATTTTAGAACCTTCAGAAAATGTGGAAATGCATTAAGTTGGTATTATTTTACTTGGTATGCAATTGTACTTTTATGCATTGTAAAAAATGTACACACATTTTTTACAATGAAGAGCATAAAGTGCCAAGAGAAGGTAGATTTAGATACATAGGCTTTAAAACCAGATAGTTCCATGTGTAAAAGGAATACATATTATGGTTTTAAACTAAAAGAGCATAGATTTAAACTGGACAAAAGAAATAAATTTTTATGATGGGGATACTGAGGCACAGGAATGAGTTGTGCAGAGACAGTGTGGATGCCCCATCCATTCAAATTCAGGTTGGATGGGACTTTGAGCAATCTTGTCAAGTGGAAAAATGTGTCTTCTTATGGTAGGGTTGTGGGACAAGGTGATCTTTAAACTTCCAACCCAAACCCCTCTGTGATTCCACGTGTGTGTGCATAGGAGACAGAATCATGTAAGTACAGGTGCCTATGTGGTCCTATTTTTCTGATGCATTTAGTCAACACTGGATGTAATGAAGTCAAATAACCAGTGTTGATTTCTTTTCTCAATGTGACAGTTAAACAATGTGATTCTAATAAAATGGAGTCTGACAAACAAAACAGTTGTTCAACAGAAATCCTCATCAGTTCTATGTCATGTTATTCCTCTGTCTTATGTACTCCATTGATGTCAGATTCCTGGAAAGCAAAAAACACACACAGAGAAATTGGGAATAGAGGAGGTAATCATTGCAGAGGCAATGATATTTATTTATATTCTTCATATCTATATTATTGAAGTCTGATTCCTGGCTGCTTTGCAGATCATTTGCATCTCTGCACTGTGATATAAAAGGCTTCCTCATTGATTGGGTAGCTTTTATATCTTCTCAGCACTTATGTTTCTCTGACATACATATCTATGCAAAATACAGGGCTTTGGAGGATCCAGCCCTTGTAGTTCATGCTTCATTGCCACAAGATAAGTAAAAACCGCACTCACACAAAATATGGGAATGGGTAGTCATGGGGGAGCATTCAGCATCCTCCTGCCTGGCATCTGAAGATTACTGAATGCCAGAATAGAGCCAGGCACAACAAGTCAGAGTAGTCCCCAGCTCTGCTTCCCTGCGAGCCACTTGCCAGACAAGATCACTCTGGTTCAACTGGGGAGGCTTGTCCCGTGCCCCAGCTTGCGTTCAGTGGGGGAACAGTGGCGCTGGTGGAGCAGTGCCAGGGTGAGCTGCCAGCTGGCTGCCGGAGGCGGCTCAGGATGAATGCTGCTTCCCATGGGTAGTGTGAGCTCTGCCCCGCACGGCTGTGCACAGGAGAAGCTTGTTAGCAGCTGAGGATCTGGTCCTTCAAGTTAAAGGGGTTGGAATATGCATGAAGCATAAGGTGACATTTTGAGCGTCTCAGATCAGAGCATGGACGTTACTGAATTTAAAATGTAACTGCAATTTCCTGACTAATGTCAAGTCACTTTTATATTCATGCAGTGATTGTTCTTTACTCTTTAAATAGCCCATTTTGCCCAAAGGTGCAGGTGATATCTTTATGATAATGAAGGTACGTTATACAGCATGGTACAGCTGAGGCCACTGGTTGGTGCAAGGGCCACCTATGATCATCTGTCCTTTTTGGTTCTCAATTTATATTGTGCTCTTGTAGACTGCTTGTGATCTGCTTGTACAAGAAAAGAGATGGGAAAAAAAAAGAAAAGAGATGCTCTGGAGGTTCAGTGTTGTTGTCTTTTGCTTCCTGTGGCTAAGCTGTATTATTTACTGTGGTGTCTCCAGGTTTCTGAGTCCTTTCAGATAAAAATGGATGGTTAAATTGCCTCAGTAGCCTTATACCTCTGACTGTAAAGAGTCAGCCTGATTCTTAACATCCAGGGCTTTCTGTGATGAAGTGCACAGGATATTATAAATAAGATATTCAACAAGAATGAGATAACAAAATGAACTCATATGTTTACTATTCGTTTGAAATAAAAAACTTGCACATAGTAACAGCCACAGAAATCACAGGCAGGCTTTCCAACAGAGTAAGAGCATCCCTGGTCTGGGCATTTCTTGCACTTAGGGTGAAGGTGCAGAGGATGGAGAGGTAGCTGTGACCACCACAGAGCCAGGGCAACATCTAGGGGAAAGGAAGGAACTAGGAAAGAGAGTTCTGTTCCTGGGTGGGTGCTCCTCTATCACCTTTCACCAACAGGTTAAGGTTCTGCTGCTACATGGACCCTAACCCCTGAGACCACATGGGCAGCAGCTGCAGCATGCAGCATCACTTCCCCAGGCTTTAGCAGAAGCAAAATTATGGGGACTGGAGCAGTTTCACTGTTCCCAGGAGCCTTCCCTGTTCCCTGTTTCCCTGTTGCTTTAGGCTCCTGCCTGCTTTGCCTATGAGCTGTCTGTAATGCCACCATTTACCTTTGGTTCTGCTAAGCACAAAAAGGGTTAGACGAGAGGTTGGAGTAATTACAGGAGTAAATTTTTATGACATAGGAATTTGTGGAAGTGATGCTGAGGCCCCAGTCAGGAAGAACCTTTTAAGTGATGTACCTGCTAATTTGCCTGAAACTAGCCTGTTTATTTAAAAAAAAAAAAAAAGAAAAAAGAAAGAAAGAAAAAAAAAAGGACTGCTGCCTGCATACAACGAAACCCAACTTAGCAGTTCCTAGAAAGCTTGACTTGAAAGAAAGGCACATTTGACATCCAGATGAGAGAGGTGCACAGGAGTCTCAACAAGTAATGTTTTGCTGTAACTCCTGGAATTTGTGTGCCTTTGTCGTACTTCTTTGGCACAGACTGTGCCAGCCATCTGTACTTTACAGCCTGTATAGGGCCTGGAAACTGTGTAAATTGTGGTTACACTTGCAGCTGCTTTCCTTGCCCCATCTTTTTATCCATCTCTTAACTGTGCACAACCTGGTGTGTGACCAGGGCAGCTGCAGTGACTACCTTACTCATCTGTACTGTTCCCAACACAGGAGCCTTCATCTAGAAGGTACTGATGCAGTAAAAATAATAATAGCAACGAGAAATAGTATGATAAGTCATGGATTTAATAGGTGGGAATAGAGTGTGTATGTTTGGAAAGAGCAGAGGGAAAGAGGGGAGAGAAGTTTGAGGGCCTCTAGGTGATGATAACCCAGAGATTGATGCCTCAGCACTTCTAGTTTAAAGAGTTTGACAGAGAGATTCTGGTAGGTATTGCGTAATTTTATTTTAATATTTTTCCCTGCTATAAATAAGATTTGGTGTCTGATGGAATAATCACCAGAACTTGAGTAAACATCAAGCCTGCCAGTGCTAAGCTGTTTCTTTTGACAACTCAATGTATATCTGGATATTGCAAAATGCGGTACATTTGATGTTTGTGCAATTCTGTTCTCCTTCTGGTTATTTTTACATGCATCCCTCTCTTTTTCTCTCCTGTGTACAGATGTTCGTATTCACCCCATGGAGCCTATGCTCAAAGCAAACTTGCCCTTGTGTTATTTACCTATCGACTACAGCATCTTCTGACTGCAAATGGAAGCCATGTGACTGCTAATGTAGTAGACCCTGGAGTAGTGAATACTGAGCTCTACAAGCATGTCTTTTGGGTTGTGAAAGTGGTCAAATGGATGACAGCCTGGCTATTTTTCAAGGTATTCAATTTTTAAAATTATTTTCTTTCTGTGCCCCAACCTTGTGAAAGCTGCAGTCAGCCTGGAGCTGAAGGTGTTTCAGAGTATATAATAGTGTATGGTGTTTATTGCATTTCTCTGTGCTGATGAGATGTACAAAATCAACAAAGACAGGCTTTCCAGCAAACTAACATTTATTTTAAATGGAGGGAGCAAGCTGTCACAGTAGAGAAAGGCAATGCCTTTCACAGTCTGTGCCTATGCACTGGTTATCTCTGCCCTGATCTATCCACGTGCTTCTGTGCATGCATGGGGGCAGGACGTCATCCTAACATGGAGCCAGAATATGCAAAGTGTTCCTCAGAAATGACTTGTACTTCTCTTAAAGAAAAACAGACATGATCTGGCATGGTCTACATGTACCCAACATGTTACAGAGAGGAGGGCAAAGAGAAGGAGAAAGTTGTACAAAAGTGGCAGTGGGAAGTGGCTGTGCTCCAGGATGTGGGGTCCAACACTTGTGTTCAGGGAGGTGGGACAATTTTTAATTAGGTTTTTCATTCTAACACATAGTACTTGATTTTTTTTATTATCTGATCCTGGTCTGCACTAGGAATCAAAAAGTTGTTTAATACAACTGATCCAGAAGTGGGGCAGACTCAGACTCATTACTCATTATGGGTAATGTTTTGTAGGGGTGTAAGTAGATTAAGCTGAAATCAGTTTAGCTGTGTAGGTGAAATCTCCTCATGCACACAGGCCTTTGAAGGACTTGTGCTGAGAAAATGTACTGCTTATAGCTCTTTCAGAAAGTAGTTTTGGATTAAGTAAATGGAACCTGATTCCATTAGAGAAAATTAAATGTCCTAATTAAAATGAAGTATTTTACATCAAGGAGCATGTCCCACAAAGGAAAGTAATTTTAAACTTTGATATGGAAATATCAGTAGCTTTCATTTTAGAAATGAACTGGAGGCTGGAAGAGTGACTGTAAAATAAGATGCAAACAAATAAACCCATATTAAAAAAAAAAATAGTATCTTCTGAGTGCACCTTGAATATTGCAATAAAACTGTAATAAGAATGCTCATAATCTGTAATGCATTCTTAAAGAAGCAGACGGCAGCTTTGCCAAACCATGTACATTAAATTTGTTTTGCCTCTTGTGATTGTCGTTTTAAATATCAGTCTCAGGTTCAGGGTTTTTTCATTGGACTTATTTCACCTTGCTAATATAAAAGTTTCATGTAGATTTTTAGGCTGTGCTTAGAATTTCCTCTGGAGAAACAAAAATTCTGACTAAATTCTTGTCTGAGAGTGGGTTTCAAGTCTCTTGTTGTTTACAGCGCTCAATCCCACCCAGTTTTATTGATTTGCCCAGGAGATATTTTTGTATTATACTGGTGGTGTTTAGACGCTGAATTGGATGTCACTAAAGATTTAACATGATTTATCACAAGAGGGACTCCCAGTCCTACAACCCTAACAGTCCTGCCACTGATAGTTCTTGATCACTTCCTTCTTCTTTGGATGAGATACTGCTCAAAAAGAAATTCTGCCTTGAAATAGATGACAGATAGATGTACTGATCTACATGGAAGAGCGATGCTTGTACTGCCTGAAAAGCAAATGTATCAATCGCTTTATGAGTCAGAATAGTCTCAGGTTTGGATGTCTGAATGCTTCAGTTATCAAGGTTGAGATTTTCACATTTTTGTCTAACATTCAATATGTTTTTCCCAATAGCCAGAGGAGAGGGAAATTCTTTCTCTTTTCCCATCCTCCCTTAGACCTCTGAGCTACATCTCCCACTTCTACACTTTGCTTAATGCTTAGGATATATCTATGTGTTCCAGAGCACTTCATCTCAGAGGCACGCCCTGTTTGGCATCACAAGGTGATGTTTAGTTTGCAAGCTCACATTGAAAGCCTGCCTAGCAATTTTAATAGTGCTCTACTGAGGGCTGCAGTATTCAACATTCAAGCCTGTGTGAGTCTTGTGTTATCTTGTGCATTAGGGTAAATTTCCCCTAAGAAAAGTAAGAAAGCAAGTACAAGAAAATTCAGTTGTCTGGTAATATTAGGTGATAGTCGGTAGTAAGGATTTTTTCTCCCCTGGAATTTTGTTCTTGAGCACTTATATGAATCATCCTTCTAGGATTATGGCAGTAATGCAGTGAAAATGAGGTGATAGCTCTCTAATCATATTGACTTTACTAACTGTTGTCACTCTGAAATATTCCAGAGTGGGTTCTAAACATGTACTGGAAATTGCTTCACTCACCGCAACACGGCACTCTTGAGATCCAGCAAAGCCCAGAGAGCTCCAGTGAGGAAATGCATCACATCGCATTCCCTCAGGAGAGAGTCATCATCTTCCTTGATTTAATCCCAAAATTAAGGGGGCAGAGCCCCCATTACTTTTCAGTGCATTTCTACTGCACTGGTTCCAGTTATGTTCAAGTCAAATATCTCTTAGGGATTGTAGCCTGGCCCCCACCTTTACTGGGCTGCTCGTGTTTGAGGCAGCTCAGTATGGCAGACAAGGCTGTCAGCTCAACATCCGCCTTGAAGCTGCCTCAAGATACTTTAGGTGCTTAAACAAATAGACTTACAATCTTGTAAATAGGCCATGTTATGTATGCATAATTTACTCAAAGCTTGATTTTCTTAAAACTGCAAAACATTATCTCCTAGACTTTATATATAGGTTCAGAAAAGTCTTGGCCAAATCAGTTTGGTGTTTCCCCCCCCTCCCCCCCAAAAGTTGCAGTGACAGGCATTCCTGTAGAAAAAAAGATAGGCCAAACTAAAGGTTCTGGTGACAGTCATAAAATATGTGAAATTGATGCCTGCCCTTTAGAAGTGATGGTTTCATTCTTTCTCAGCTCAATTCTTTCTCAGAAAAGTTATTGTCTGCTTCGATACTCTAAATTTGCACATTGCAAATGTTTTCTCTGTATTTTTCATAAACAAGGACTGCACCTGTCACACAAGAGATAAATTATGTTTATTTCTCAAAAAATAATATATTTCTATCCCTATGACTTCTCAGCAAATAAAGCCTCATGACATGACACAGCCCTCTGCAGAATGTAGTGAAGTATGTTATCCCTTAGTAATTTTTAACATAAATTCATCCTCTTTTTTCAGGAGATAAAGTGCAAACTAATAAATACTAACTAATTAATGAGATAGTAGTAACCTAAAAAGTCATTTATTGAGCATCAGATTGAAATTTAGTAAGTGTGAAACACACCAGCTTTAGCTTTGGGTACCATGCAAGCTGGAAATCAGGAAGTACCATTTCCCTCCCAAGTATTTCTGCATCTGCAGCAGATACTGAATATTCATTCTTAAGCCAGATGGTCTCTGCTTGTGGTACAATTAAAATGCCTTAGAGGAAAACAAAAAAGTTGACTCTCATTAATGTCCAATAACAGGGAGTGTTCTGCTTCATATGACTTCATTATGGCATCAAAGTAGAGACATTTGACAGCTAGCAGTGTTGTAAAGTTCCCCAAAACCTTGTTTATGACAAGCTTGGTGAACATGTCATTACCAGATATAGAGCATTTGGTCCTTTCAGCCAGCTCAGATTGGTATTTAGGAAGGCATTGTGGAAGGAAGGCTTTGCATCAGATCCTATCTCAGCTGTCATTTCCAAAGACATAGTGACACATAAGTGATTATTGACTGACAAACTGAAAATGAGTAGGATTAGTGACCTGCCAGCCTGTAAAAATGAAGGGAAAGGCTTCAGGAACACGGGCTAGATAGATATCAGCTGATATAAACTAGTTTGTTTCCTTCACCTTGTCAAAATAGGCTTAACATTAGTGTAATTTTCTTATAACATGTTTAAAAAAATGCTTCCAGTCTGTAAGCACGTCTAGAAAACAAGATCTAAAGGACCCGGATTCGTCATTCATGCCAGAGGACATAGTCATACAGGTCTTATTGCAGCATTTCTTATTCAAACTGTCCCTTTGGCACTCTGAACATAGTAAATTTATTTCATCCTACCCCCCAGGTGTCAGAAGACAAACACATCACCACACAATAACACCAGCTGTAGAGAATGAGGGTAATTAAATCCCACAGCTGAAAGCAGCAATTCATCAGCATCAACATCTTCTGTGCATGAGAGTGTGTGGTCCTCACATAAAGCTAATCTGGGCCTTTCTCACAAAATGAAAACTTGCAGAAATGTATAATTTGCAGTTAATTTTTATAAAAGGTTTTTCTGGTCAAAAACATAGAGAAGAAAACAGTCTTTTTGAATCCAGTAATGCTGGATTTCAGCAGATACCATTTTTGTACACATTGGTACAGGGATTTAAGCTTTCAGAGCCATAGGTGGTTTTTTTTTTTTTTCCCCATCTATTAAGTATTTTATTATTTTTAGAGCCATAGAATGATTCTAGGGGAAAAGATGGAGGGACTGGCCTGAGAAGGCTAGTGAGCAATCTACTATTAAGCTCCCAAATCCTGGTCATCTTGAAGTTTTTCTTGCATGTGAATCTCTGGACTTGGTTAAGTATCCAGGGTATTATGGGGTATGTGGATGGAGCTTGGTTGCCTTATTTGTTGTAACTGCTGAGCACAGAACCTTCTGAAGACAGAGCCCTGAGTGTCTGTTTCAAGTCAGATCAGACCTCTCTACAGAAGGTGGCCCTCAGTGCACGTGTAAATATCACTGGACCCTTGTCTCCACTGAACCTGTGACTTCCCTTTATCCCAAGACATCACTGTTTTTCTGAATGTTTTCTGAGGTCTAAGTGGTTAAAATATTTATTTGAAGAGAGACTTTGAGAGTTGTGACAGGATGTTTTGATGGCAGGAAAATGAAGGATTTCTGTTGCTTGCCTCAGTGTATGGCCTGCAAAAAAGTGTATGGTTGCTTTACAGGGCAGCACAAAATGGGTGGGATTATGTCACAGTGCATCACAGGGAGTCAAGGATGTTGAAGTTCTTGTTTATAACTTATTTGGAGCAGCTGCTGGTGTGATTTATCCCCAAACCACACCCAAGCTTCCTCTTGAAGGGTGCCAGTTGGAACAGGCTGAAACACAGCCATGGAGCAAGCAAAAAATGAAGTAGTGTGCACAGAAATCCATCTCACATGCTGTCCTGCAGTTTTGGGTGTTTAATTAAAAGATGAGAAGCATCCCTTATTTTTCTTCTTTTTTTGTGTGTGTGTTTTTCTTCTGACAGTGTGAAATGGGAAGATTGTCTTCCATCTTTCAAAATTGTTCACAGGACAGGGAAACTGTCTTCATGTCTAACACTGCCTGCAAGATTCACCCTTTTTAGCCCAGGACATTGTCTGAAGGAAAGTGGGTTAAAACTACACTGTGCACTATGTGAAAACCCATGGTTCCACTGTGTGAAATTGTTTTGGACTAGTAAGCAATTGAAATGTCAGAAGCTTTGTGTCTTACTTGTAAGAAAGGGTTTATCCTTAACTCTGGTATGTTAGAGGATTGCTGATTTAACCTGACAACCCATGAAAATTATTTCATTTTATGTGAAAGCGTTTAAATTTGTATCCAAAAGAGTGAGAAAAATAGTCCCTCCATTGCTGGACTGGAGTAAGTAAACATTTAAGAAATTGTGAAAATATATGAGCCTATGCAGTGTTAGCACATCAGCACCTATTATCCTGTAATCTGTAACTGGTTTCATATTCAGAAACCACAGAGTTAGTTAGGAAAGATATTTTCCATCAATCAATGTATTCCTTGCAGTACTTTCCTAAGTATTTGATTAATACCTTTGTGTGGTAATCTATTCCCTGTCAGACTCATTGAAAATGGAGAAAACGCAAAAAAGGAGGATAGTTTTGCTGTGGATCAAACACATATCAGAGACTCTGGACTGATTCCTCTCAGTTTAAAAGAAGGTCTCCTTGATGGCTCTAATGTAAAGGTCTAAAAAAGGGGCTGAAAGATTAGGAAAATAGAGAATCTTGAAATTTCCACTAGACCATTAGCACAATCTTTTAAATTACAGGTTATAGCATCACACTACTGTAATTCTTCCTCATGCATCAGAGTAGTATTAAGTCAATCATCATGTGCTTAAAACTCTGTTTTCTTCTGGTTAGGTAGTATAAGACAATTTGGAAACTTGAACCCACTGGCAGCAGGATACAGAGCAGCCACCAGTCTTTCTCATCAGTATATCTCTCAGAGAAGGAACAAAAGAGAGAGGAAACAACTCCAGCCCAAATGAAATGACCCATTCAGCAAGGGTAGGAACAGGAGTTGCAGTCAGTTTCTGCCCTCCATGTGAATGAGCTGTAAAACAGAATTAAGGAGAGAGACCATTGGCTTCCCTTGGAAAATCCTCAAAATGAGCTTATGGGTGAGCAGCAGTTTAGAATTAAAATAAAAAGATGGAGAGGAGTAGGTTGTGGGGAGTGCACATTCAGGTATATTTTAGAAATATATTCATATACTTGAATGATCATATCTATGTATATGGTCAATATAAATTCCTTATTGCTTTGGTATTTGTGAGTTATGTGTCCCTAACAAAAAAAATTGTATTGCAGAACCTCATCACCTAAAGTTCCTACTCACTACAGTGAAATATAATTTTAGGACATTTTGGAGATCTACAGGCCCTCCTTTCCCCCCTCTCAGATATGACAGTCTGTAAGTTACCAGTAATTGAAGGAGAGTGAAAAACCTTTCAGTTTGAAGTAAAAAACTTATTCCATGAACAACACAGACATAATTTTTGGTGGTTTTCCTGAGTTGTCAAAGGTTGACATAATATGCCAGGCTCTACAAAAAAAAAAAAATAAACAAACTGGTAACATCCCCTTTTCTAGAGGTCTAAGGCATTTATTCCTGGAAGTCACCTCTGACAGGTCTCCTGGTTTATAAACGTCTGCAATATGAATGCTGGCATCAGAGGTGTGATTTCCTCACGGTCACTGCTCCTAAAGGACTTGTCTTGTCCTAAGATAAATATCTACAGTTGGACAGCTAAATAAAGTCCTTCAAGTGCCAGTTTATCCCTGTCAATGACACAGGAGTCCTCTGGTGACTAGCTCAGCTGTAGATGTCTGTGCTGTATAAAGGTATAGAGTTAGTTAAGGTGAATCCTTTCCAAAGGTATACAATGTTTATTTTCTAGGTTGTGGGTTTTTTTTTTTTTTTTTATGAACTGAAGATGATAGGATTTTGGATGTGCGCAGGAGAGAATAGGAACTGTAAAGGTTTGTTCTTAGATCTGGGGCACAAGTAATCTGCTATCAAGCTGATTTTGCAAATGGCAGCTCTCAGGTGTTAGACCATTTCCCCTGTAAGTGGGAAATGTGCTCGTGGGCAGCTGCAGATGAGGAAATCCCAGTTACTTATGAAATGTATTTCTCATTTATGTTTGTAATCTATTGTGCGCCTTCACTACAGAAGCCCTTGGTGAGGAAATCCCAGTTACTTATGAAATGTATTTCTCCTAAGTGTTTACAATTCATGGTGTGCCTCCACAGTTTATCATGCAGATATCGCCATGCATTTACATGGGTAGCCTAATGTTTGTAACAAGAGAGAACCATGGGAAGCAAGCACCATCTACTATTTGAGGATGAACTGGAAAGAGTAAACACATTTTTTTAATATACCAGGATCATCCACCACCCAATTTATGAGTTATGAAAACTTTCAATTCAGAAGTCACATGAGTAGCTCTGGCTTTAGTAATGACTATAATGATTATGATTGCAAGCCAAAAACTTCTGTGTTGCATTTTAGAAAGACTACTGAGATACTACAAGATGTAGCTCACGGGGTTCTTTTTGTTCTCATTATGTTCTGAGATAAATACTTGGGATTTCGTGGATTTTAATAGGTAAACACAGGAAAGGACTTTGGTTTAGTGCCTCTAGTCCCCATTTTTTTCTAGAAGGAACCTAATCCTAGATGTGGTACAATCACATCATTAATACAATCTCTCAAGAGCTAGTGGTTTGTATACATTATTACATATTTAAACATTCTGTTTAAATTGTGTCTGTGAGTCTCTTCAGGGCAAATTACTACATCTGTGTGGTGCCATCTCAGTGCTGGGGAAAGGGGCAGTAACCACAGGGGTTATGTTGCCACAGACCAGGCACTCTGCAGGAAATACAGAACATATGCAGAAGAGGGTTTGGATGAAACCAGAGCAATGTGCAATAAAACAAGAATGAACTTGGACAGCTTATCAGAGATGGGATTTATAGTGGTATTTATTTGGCCCCATCTCGCTGACCTACTTTTCTGTCACTGCAGTGGGAAGGAGGTGCTGCTGCTGGTCCTAGGCTCAGGCGTGGTCTGAAAAACTGAGTTGCTCCCCATGTCTCTTAAAGTCATGCTCCTCAAAGTCTTGGAGCTAGCCACCACCAACTTACAAGCTTAACTTACTGTCTTTTCAATATTTTAGCCAATTTAGTATATCTGTTACTTTTTGAATGAATAGCAGGGGCCAGAGTTGGTGCTGTGTGCCTGGCTGGCCTGTTTTCCCAGGGCTTTGCTGTGAGAGGCACTGTGAGTCCCAGCCCAGCCGTGTCACATCCCTGCAGCCAGCAGCAGTATGCTGAGGCTAGCTGTGTCTCAGGAAGAGACTGACTCAGTATTGTTGCCTGCCAAGCTTAAGATGCAAAATTCAGTCTTCCACAGTCTGTCACTTGTCATATACCATCGTAAAATGGTTAAAAATGTAGAAAGAGAAAAGCTGTCTTGTTGGTTTTGGAGCTCAGAGTGTTGAAAATAAACTTATACAGAGTGTGAGTATATTTGGGTGCCTCCCACCTGGAGTGCTGGCATCCAGCTCTGGGCTCCCCAGCATAGGAAGCACATTGAGCTGTTGGAGAGAGTTCAGAGGAGGGACACCAAGAAGATAAAATGGAAGGAGCATGTCCCCTACAATGAAAGGCAAAGAGAATTAGGATAGCTCATCTTGGAAAAGAGAAAACTTTGTGCTGACCTGACCGGCCTTCCAGTATCTGAAGTGAGCTTACAAAAAGACAGAGACTTTTCTTTTTTTACAAGGACTTGTAGTGACAGGACAAGGGGAAATAATTTCAAACTGAAAGAGTACATTTCAATTAGATATTTGGAAAAAATTCTATACTGTGAGGGAGGTGATGTACTGGAACACGTTGCCCAGAGAAGTTGTGGATGCCTCATCCCTGGAAGTTCAAGGCCAGGCTGCATGGCACTCTGAGCATCCTGGGATAGTGGAAGGTGTTCTGGCACATGGAAGTTGTGTTGGAACTAGGTGATCTTTAAGATCCNGGGCTGTACATTGTACTTGTTACAAAGGCTATTTTTATGACTGCCCAAGCTGTGAATGTAGCTTGGTTATTTTTCAGAGAGG
The DNA here is from genome assembly GCA_013400315.1 of Bombycilla garrulus. Lineage (NCBI taxonomy): Eukaryota > Metazoa > Chordata > Aves > Passeriformes > Bombycillidae > Bombycilla > Bombycilla garrulus. Next base: position 93,194 of record VXBU01003594.1, read on the forward strand.
AGTTCAGTTAACACAACTGTCGTGCTTCACAACTAGTAACAAGAGCTTAGATCCCCATTTTCCTTTGCACATGAAATGATGACTTCCATCATAATGAACTTTGTGGTACTTCATCAGGGTCTTTATACAAGTGTAGCTGATCAGAACCTGCTAAAAAAGTAAATAAGATCTGAACATAAAAGCATCCATGTCTGAATCTTACTGCATATTCTTCTACCAAGGATTATCTGATTTTATTTCATATCCTCTGTGTGGAATACTGTTCTTTTGGAAAGCATGTAAGACATGTCTGATCCTGCTCCTTAGAGGTTCTCCTTGATCTGGGGCTGGCCTTTTATTTTTCTTGCCTGGTTTAGGTTTGTGGCACATGTGTCCTATTTTATATGCCTGTTATCTCGGGAAGTGGATTAAGGCTGGCACAGATACACTGAACCCTAATCGCTTTAGAGGGCCTGCAAATCTCCAGAGGTAGTAAGTACTTCAAATGTTTATATTACTAGGTTCAGCTGATGTTGCTTGAAATCCATTCAAGATCTGGAAGACAGGAAGCAGGGCATTTTGCATAGGTTTTTTGGTTTTGTTTTTTTTTTTTTTTAATTACCCTGTTAATAATTTTTTACATACACTTAATGCTCAGTTTTAATTTTGGTAGGGTATTTTTCTCCTAATTGTAAGGCAAGCCTCAAGCACTATTTTCCCTGCAAAATAGATCCATAACCTGGTATATTGGCTGTGCAACTTCTCCCATGAGAGTTTTGACCTACTTGTCATAGTTCTAGGTTAAAGGCAGATTGCTAGTGTCATTATTTCCAGCTTTTTGAAAAAGTGATAAAATATGAAATGTGTTTGTGCTCAGGTACCTGGATTTGTCATCTCCAGGTCACTACACAGTGATTTACTCAGAGGAGCCAAAGCAATTATAAAGTACCTCTGGTGCTCAGAAGCAGCTCTTGTAGATTTGAGGTACAATCTGTCACATGCACTCCTATTTGGAAAAAAAGAATTTGCAGTATTAGAGTCATTAGGCTTTGTAGATGTGAGCAGGTACCATCCTGCTCAAGGCTGGAACAAGTGCTGTCACTCTTACCATAATGACAACACACCTTTTGTAAACTGGTTTCGGTTTGACCCTGTAGAAGCTCTTGGCAATTTTTTCATCTTTTTATTGTCAATTTATATCATGATATGTAGCAAAATTCTCTAATCAAACAGGAGTAAGAATGCTTTTAAGGAAACAACTTGCTCACAACAAGAATGAATCAAAGTGAAGTGACTGGAAATGTATTTACTTTGTGAAACTGAGAAAGAAATAAAAAAAGTGAAGAAACTAGTTTCTAATCTTTGGAATCACACTCTGGGAATGGCTTCCACAGTGTGGCAGCTATAAGAAGAGCGTTGTTTTTATGATGGAGTTTAAATAGGTTTTGGAGAAGAAGATCAGCTGATAGGTTATCTGCAAAATTAGATCAGAGATGTCCCAAGACGGATTGTTGCTTCTGAATTCTTTTTGTATTTAGCATCCTTTTTTTTTTATTGTCCCAGGTTTACCTGGTTTGCTCTAATGCTGAAAAGAAAAAAAGGAATCCAGTGTAAGAGCACAAAAGTGAATATTTTCCAAGAAACTTGCATTTTGAGTTAAGTACCTAGCAAATTCTTTAGGAAAACCTTTGGTGAAGTGTGGTGGTCTTCGTGCCCAGCCTGGGACGCCAAAAATGTGGGGATCTCCTTAACCCCAGGGGACCCCGCAATATGTAG
>VXBU01003594.1:95034-110542 GCA_013400315.1 Bombycilla garrulus
TTGGATCATTCTGAGATGCCATAGGAACCCCCTGGGTTCCAACAGTGAAGATGTGCCATTTTTTGCCCTCACCTCCATCCTTGCCTTTCTTGATAGTAGTTCTTCCAGTTTGCTGATGAGCTGTATTGAACTGTCCAACAGTCTAGTCATTGCTTTTGATTACAGGAGAAAAAGGGGAGATGACAGCTCCAGATCAGCCTGAAAAGCCTTCAGTGCAAATGAGATCTTTTATTATGCTGGTCAAAAAAATCAGTGCATGCTCTTAAGAAGTAAAGTAGGCAAGATAAATTGCAAGTGGAGCTGTAGAGATAACTGACATAGCCATGAGTTTGATCTCTCACCTGTGTTACAGGCAGTGCTTTTCACAATTTGGTCAATGCTCAGGAGACCCCTCAGCAGAGAGGCTGGGCAACCACGGGCCACAGAGTGAGCCTGGAATGGGAGACCAGGGCTTTCCCTGTTCCCACAGACAGCTCCGAGGCCATTATCTGAGGTCTTCCCAAGTGCCTGGTTTGCATCTAAAGTACCTTCAAGATGACTGATGTTGGGAGCCTTGTACTCCTGCTGGAAGTCACCTGAGGAGCTGAATCCAACTGAGTGTCCAGAGTAGACTAGTGGGAGTTAGAAAGGCAAAGATTTCCATTTCTAAAATGTCCAGGACAGAGATTGGGTCAGGATTTTTCCTAAGGGAAGGAAAGTTAATACATTCCTCTTTTTGTGATGTCAGCTCTCCTTGACCTGAATTGGTGTTTTCACTGCTACTTGCCATATTTTTCTTATTGAGAAAATATACTACATGTTTTAAAATTAAAAAAAGAAAAGGTTCTTTTTTTCCTTTTTTTTTTTTGTTTGTTTTCTGATTTTGTGGCTTTTTTAGTTTAAACCATAGTGTGATGTTATAGGGAGGTCAAAATTGAGTGTTTGGTCTTTCTTGGGTGGGTCTTTCAAATTAGAGCAATAGACTTGCTGCAGACTACTGGTCATGGATTTGTTATGAGAGCTAAAATATGTCAGTGCTCCAAAAGACTGTGTAAAAGTTTGCCCCCTGATAAGAATGACTGTCTAGATTTTGAAATAAATCCTTTGGATTATACAGAAAATTTGAACTGTCAAGAAATAAATGGTGTGGTGAACTGAAACATAGGTCTCAAGATACCCACAATTTAGCTGTATTTCAGTAATCTCTCATTCACCTTTCATTGCTGTCAGCAGCCTGCAGGGTACCTGTTATATTTATGATGGAAATATCTGTCAATGAATCATGTCACTGAGATGCATATGTTTTTCCCACTTTAAGGAAAGCACTCCATAGTTTCTGTGGTAAACACCACATTGCTGGGTCATTTGTACTACCAGGTATTTCTTCATGTAAGCATCTTTCTTGCATAAAAATTCTTTATTTTTATGTGTGGCAGGTAGAAAGTATTTTTGTTAAACAAGCGCATATATTTTTATTTCATGTTTTTACATGTTTTCATTATCAACTTGTATTTCTGTAAAACTTTGGATGACAGTAGGTATTTACTAACAGAATTTTGCAATTATTAATACAGTTACTTAGTGCCTTTATCACAGAAAAATAGATGTACCTAAAATTCAGGAGACTGGAGTACCTCTCATGTTTTGGAGTCCCTTTGCTTAAATTTGTGGAGATTAGATAATTTTCATGTTAAAATATTGCTTACTTTCTAGTATAGAACTCTTTAATGTACAAAATGGTATTAATAAAATGTAATTTCCTTTTTAATCATATACTAAACAAAAATGTAACTCACTGTAGGTTTACAAGTTAAACAGATATTACTAAGTAGTTTTCAATAGTATGCTTCCACTCTTAACCTTACTTATCTGCAGTACCTAAGAATTTTTAGGAAGGATAGTTAAATAAAGATAACAAAATACAAAACACTGAATATTTTGGGAGACTGCAAGATTTTTTAAATTTAATTTGCTGTTTGTTATTGTCACTGTAGTTATGGGTGACAACACCTGCAATTGTCCTCCAGTTAATATACTTTTGAATTAGAAGAAAGGGCAGAGCTACAGAGCAGGTAGCAAGTGCTCAGTTAACCTCCATTGCAAATGTTTAAAACACCTCTTCAGTGGGTCTCCTTAACGATGAAACACGTAGGGCTGGCTTTTCTGACAACTCGTGGAATGAGATCGATGATTGTAACCTTTTCTCTAAATTAAACTGGAAAACCAGGAGCCAGCAAGGCTGTAAGCTCAGAGCTTTGGAAGAGCAGCTCCTCATGTGCTCATCACCCCATTAATACATTTTCAATGTTTATTTTGAAATTATGTGAATATATTCTATTCTATGCTCTCATCTCCATTTCATTGAGGCTACTTCATTATTTACAGTTCCGAAATAGTTATTTTTTTACTTATTTAATGTAGCAGCAGTTAGCTCCAACCAGAATACTGTCTAGATTTTATTTCATTTTCAACACAAAAGTAAGCATTATGAGATTGAGCAGCTGTCTACTGCTTGCAAATGAGGTGAATGCTGAGATAATTTTCAGTCTTATTTTATGATTTCTCATACTTGCCTAAATAAAAGGAAAAAAAAATACCCTGAGTGAGCTCTTTGGAAATGAGTTTATATTTTCAAAGAAGGAGTTAAAGAGCATACTTGGCTCAGGTTTCTATTTTCCTTTAGAGAAACATGTTGTGTAAAGATGTGTACCTTATTGCTGTTTTCTCTCTGGATTTCTCTTTGTGGTTATGTTTGTTGTTTGACGTGCTTTTTTTCTGCTGTGGTCATCTGAAAATATTTGTAAATTCTTTGTAATATTAATTTAGACTAGGAGAGGAATCTCCCTGGTTTTTCAAGAGCCAAACTGCTTTTCCTCATTTTGTTACATTAGTAATTATAAATGATTGCTGTTTTCTTATGCAGAACTGCAGCAAGACACCCAAATATGTTTCTAGTCACAGCTGGGCATTTATTCTTTTGCAAATCTGTCCCTCCTATCAGGTGCTGCTGGTAACTGTTGTCAGATGTTCGAGTAGCTGTGCTCTGATGGCAGGCAAGATGTTGCTTCAATACATTTTCTAAGCCAGGACCAGATGTTTGTTCTGGGCTAAGCAGAATTGATTTGCAGTTAAAACTTCAAGTACAGGAGTATCATATCAGGCTGTAAACTAGCCATGCCTCAAGCCACGTGTGAATCAAAAAGAAGAATGTGAGAGCCAGTTGTAATCATCTTCTTCACTGTCTTGTACATCTTGGATATTTGTTTATGCAAGTGAAGAACAGATGTATTGTTCTCTCACCTATGTTAACAAATGAGAATTCAGATTTGTACCTTGGACTGTTTCATGATCTTGTTCTACATAGAGATAACAATAAAAACAAAGCAAATGGCTATATTTAGAGAATTAGGCCAATAGAATTCATTGGCTCCCCATAGGAGCCAGTGATAAATCTGTCTCCTTGGTATACTTCAGTAAGCCCTGAGGCACACCACCTCCAGCTCTGGCCACCTCATGTCCTTCCAGTTGCTCTCAGTAAATCACTGCAGGTAGAAAAAGCAAGGGGGAAGGCTTAAAAAACTTGAATTCCAGCAGAATTATACTGGACTTTTAAGAGGTGAGGTCTTGATTATTCTGTGACAAAAAATGTCATACATAAGAAAGAGTTTTTCATGGAATCCCATGGCTACAGTGCTATGGTAATAGTCATGCCACTGCTAGTAGTTGGACTTATCCATCAGAAGTCTAGTTTTTACATTTCATTCTAGTTATCATCAATATATTCACACTAACCTTTAATATATTCACAGTATAACAGGCAGGAAAAATTACACTGGGACTAAGAAACAAAGACAAATATTGCTGAAGAATTTTTAAATAACATGCAGATCTCTGGTGGGCATTGATTCATGTGCTTCATGGTGTCAATAATTGTTTGTAAATTGCAGTCATTTTTTTCCTCTGAACAGAGCATTATTCCTGAAATACAGTCATTACCTATTGATTAGTTCTGTAGTTATTTTCATGCATCAGTAGTGCCAGTAAAAAAAATGAGTAATACTTATTTTACCCCAATGCGTAAGATCTGTACATTGTTCATCAACAAGTGAAAGGAGTCCTTTTTTTTATTATTATTATTTTTATTACAGAGACCACATTGATATGTTCAGTAGTCATATGTCTCAGGATAAATGGGAGAAGTCTAAACGGCTCATTTGGGTTTTTAAGGTTTTTTTTAATCGAGGCATTGTAAATGTTCTGCTGTATAAGGACAAGAGTGCAATAGGAAGGACATATTTGTCACTGTTAAGTGATAATGTAATTTCCTATTTTCCTTACTGTATGTTTCTCCATTTAATCTCAATTGTTAGTAATGTGCTACTTTTTGATTAAATGATGAGAGCTGAACTTCACCAAGGAGAAAATAATTAAAACTATTTGTTTCACAGACTGTCAGCAGCTATTATGGAAATTAAATGTATTTTTCCCTGTACCAGGTTACAGACTTTGCAAGGTTCACAATCAGTTGGAATCATCATTTATTGAACACAGATTTAAAAGCAAAAGTCAGTTATGGTTTGGACACTAAGGAGCTTATGCAATTGATAAAACCCAACCATTTAGATTATTTTTATATAAAAATTGCACTGCTTGGAAACCCTTGCCTTTTGACTGTGGCACCCTTATAGCCACATCAGCTCAGCAGATTTGCAGAGTAAAGGGGGCTTTGCAGCTGGTCCCCCCAGCAGCAGGAGTGTCCCATGCCCTGGCAAGGGCCAAGCAGCAGCAGGGTTGCCGGTGGCTGGTGCTGGTGGCTGGGGACCAGCCGCGCTAACAATCCTTTACTGCAGCCCTGCGTGTCCAGCAGTGTAACATCCTGTCGCACCACTCTTTTGTTTCAAAGGGGAGCCTTGTTGTCTGACCTGCTCTAGGTATTTGGCACTGCTTGTGGACCCACTATTTGTCCTGAATTGTCAGATTTGGCTCGGTCAATGTGTTGACAAAATTTCACCTTTTTTTTCCTCTCCTTTTTCTACATTGATAAGGCTTGGACTCGCTCCTTTATTTGCTCCACACATTGTAAATACCATCTACCCCGAGAGCTCATGCTTTGAAGTCTGCTTTTTTACCTCTTTTTGTTTTCTGAAGGGGCTTGGTGACATAGATGGGTGATCCAAGGTGGGAGGGGTTGGTGCTGCACTGGGAAACCCTCCTACCCTAAGCCCCTTTCTCCTCCACATTGCACATGGGCTGCAGAAAATGATCTGAGCCCGTGGGGTGAGCAGCACACTGATGTAGCAGCCACACTCTGTGAGCTTGCAGTGAGGGCCTGGCAAGGGGCATTTAGGATTCAGGAAGAAAAGGGAATGAAAAAGCACTGGGGCTGTCAGTGAGATTGTTGTGGGGCATAATGAAAAGGCAGGTGGAGAAATGGATGAAAGTTTTGTCTGCAGACATGCTTTGCATACCACATAGAGAAACAGAGCCTAATCTTGATTGGAACAATTCAATTCCACTGTGAAGTACATGTTAAATAACAATAGGCGGCTGCAGAGCTGTGCAGACTTGCAGGTGAAGAGCAGAATTTTAAGCAAGTGGCTGCGCGGGCAGGAGAGGCAGAGGGGAAGGCGGGGATAGTCCCGGCACTGGTGTTTGAGTTCTGCTGAGACCTCAGCCTGTACGTGTTAAAAGCAATTGCTTAAACCTTAGCACAGTTCTGCATTAATTCAGCTGGATTTTTTTCCTGGAAAGCAGAAGTTAAATTATCTGGGGCTTTGCTGCTTGCAGTGTATCAGCCCAAGTGAGAGAGAGAGTAGGGGTAGGGGGGCTCATTGATGGAACTGTCAGGGCCAAAGGACGTGTGTCCTTTGCAAAATGACGCTACCAAAGAGTATGGTTCAATACTGAGCTTTGTAAATAAAGTGAATTATTTCATCATCAGATGATTCAGTAAAATGTATTCATCAAACCACAAAACTTCACAGTATTTGTTTCCCATTCTAAACAACTGCTCTGACCTTTATGTCAAAAAGCCCTATGAATTCCAGTGCAACAGGAACTCTCCTGGGAAGCTTAATGAAAAGGTTAATTCTCACTGTTTTATTTTGTCTATCAATAGTTCTGCAAGAGCAAACCTCTGGGCAGTAGCTACCTAAGCCCTGAATTAGCCCAGTGTCAAAACCTCAGTCAGAAACTCTGCAGAGTCAGAAGCTGCCTGAAGAAATTTTTCAGGAAGCTTGTTGGGATTCTTAACATTCATGCCTCACAACTCCTTTTGTTTTTTTGGGGTTTTTTTTCCATTTTTTAATAGCTTACTGGGGAAAGACGTTTGGTGTGAAAGGGATTAAATATTTTGGGATTTTTTTTTTTCCTTTTCAGTTTTTCATTGTCCTGTTTCATTTAATGAGATTTGGTCATTCACTATGGATCTCATTTTTGGAATTTGAATCAATTCTTCCTCCAACAAAAGCCAGGATAGTCAGTGTGGCCATTCACACAGGAATGGGGTACACCCTGTCACCTGTACAGCAATGCGACGTCTCTGCTGTGACTTCTGCCATCCAGAAAAGGAAACAAAAACATGGCAAGGACCACATCTGTCACCAAATCCAATCCTGGCTTTTGCAATGGATACACAACTTTTTTTTTTTTTTTTACACAATCTGCTACCTTAATGAAGATTGACAAAAAACCCTTAGAAATAAGCCTAGGTATTAAATTTGACAACTTCAGTGGATAGTAGATCTGGGTCTTTCTACATACCAGTAGTTAACAATTTTATATCGCTGCCATTTCACGCTTTCCTTTATCTGTTCCACTGGCAAGCTTGTTTTTCCTTCAGAGCTCCTGCAAATAAATAGCTATATCACCTCTTCATAGGCTTACGGCCCTCTGCATTATGACTACCAGCTGCCCTTCTTTCAGACCATTTAGCTGATTAAATGTGATGAGCTTAAACTCTTGAGTAATTGTTTTCAGGATGAAAGTTTTTTGCTTCCGTTTCAAACCTTGGAAATCATTTGTGTGGCTGAGGGTCTGCATGTTTTCTCTCTGTCTAATGAGCTCTGCAGTTAAAGATATGATGCCTCAAATCTTGTCTGACACAGTTTTAGAGACTAATCTCATTGGAATCAATGGCACTCTTTGCCTGTCTAATGTTATACATGTTCTTTGGGTCTCTTCTGAATTTAAGCCATCAATAGATTCCTTTGCAGATTGTGAAGAGCCCTGGGGTTGAGTGATTTAAACACAAGGATTTAAGTTACAGAGCTTAGATTAATTTTCAGTCTGCACAACAAAAAACTTGATTTGAATAATCACATTCAGTCATCCTTTGCATTTAAATTTTTAGTTATTTTGTTAAAAACAGGTTGGTTCTGGTGGGTTAATAAGCATTCAGATATGTCAATTTGCAACTGAATGTAGCCTTTGCCTTTAAACTTAGAACTTCTCTTGTGTAACAAAGGATAAGCTATATAGACAGCTCCATAGTGATATGCTTGCAGAATCTATCTGTTATTTCATGACTTTAGCAATCTGATAGTATTGTGATAGAAAAGGGGAAATTTAGTTCTGTTTATAAGATTAGGGGTTTTTTTAATTTTATTTATTTTTACAAGCTCCTTCCTGATAAAATAGAGTTTAATTAAAATCAAGAGAACTGTAATTTTTCAGGGGTTTTATTACTTAAACAGAAAAGCCCTGAACTTATTGGGCAAAATAGAGGACATAAAATCTGTAATTATTTTTTTAAACTAACTGACTAGCTGTTAAAAAATATGATTAGAAAATCAGAGCTACTCTCACCTAATTTTAGTCTTCCACTAAAATAATGATAGAAAATGCACCTGGTCTTCTTTTTTTCCATCTTTATGATATTTTACTAGGAACAGACGTAAATTAACCTTCTTGTTTATATACTTTTTGTTTATCATTCAAGATTAAATTATGAAATTGCCAGCAACTAGAATAACATTAAACAAACTTCCAGAATAAGATTCCTTCACTTCCCACCACTTTTATCTGTCTTCCAGTTTGGACTTTTTCCTCTCAGTCTGGGGAATATTGTGAAACTATAATTTAAGCACAATAACTCTATAAAACCAGAAACTCAGAGCAGCTGGGACATGGACAGTGCTAAAGGGTTGTTCTGGTTTGGGCTGAGATAGAATTAAGTTTCTTCTTAGCAGCTGGTACAGTTTTGGATTCAGTATGAGAATAATGTTGATAGCACATGGATGTTGTAGCTGTCACTATGTGGTGCTCATGCTAAGCCAAGGACTTTTCAGTTTGCTATGCTCTGCCAATGAGATGATGCACAAGAAGCTGTGAGGTAGCATGGCCAGGACAGCTGACCCAAACTGGCCTAAGAAATATTCCATGTTCATCATCATGCCCAGTGTGTAAACTCAGGAGAGTTGGCCAAGAGCCACTGATTGCTGCTCAGGGGCACTCAGTCAGTTGGTAGTGAGCAATCATGGATTTTATACTTTCTGTCTCTCTTCCCCATCCCACTGGGGGATGGGAGGGGAGTAAGTGGCTTAATTGCCAGCTGGGATTGAACTGCAACAATGGTATTTGGTGAGCTGCTTTAAACTTCTTTCTTCCCAGCAGCTCAGGGGCAAGGAGACAAAGGCTGAGACACCCAGGCTGAGGATAAGCACTACAAGGTGAAGGTCTTTTTTCCATGCAGAAGCTTTGTGTGGAGCAGACCCATCAGCAGGACATAATATAGCCCAGCTAGCATGCCATTGCAATGTAGAGCTAAGAAATCTGGGGAAAAGTGTACTTTTGCTTTCATCTCTCCCATCTTCCCAGACATGTTTTCATCTTGCATGCTATTAATGCATAGACATAGCACCCTGTAGTTGTTTTGAGTTAGTTTGTGCACCTCACTAGTTCTTGCTCCTCATCCTTGGTAGTGTAGGCATATGGTCTGACTGAGTCCCGGGAAGAGGTGTTCTCTGCTGACCTGAACTGGTGATGCAGGAGAGGATTTGCACTTTCACAACTTCATTATCTGTTTTCAGGAGGTTCTTCCAGTGAGAAAGGTAGGAAACTGAGGCTGGCAGCCACCCTCTCCCAGCCCTCCTCCACCTGGCTGAGCCCAGAGCTGGAAATAGTCCTGCTGCTCTTTGGGGTGCAAAATGGGGGTTGTAGCAATTTAAAACAGAAGAGGCTGTGAAATAGCTGCTGGCTTATGTAATTTTGAGTTATTTAATTTTGTCTGTGTTCTGTACAGTTGTTTTTTTTTGCTTTTTGATCTCATCATAGTTCATAAAGGCTTTCTATATTGTGGTTTTCTTTTAAATATTTAGGAGTTCCATGCCCATCCTGAGTTCTTATAATAATTAAAAATAAATAACAGTCATTAAAAGAAATTTGTGAAGTGGGAGATGTGTCAGTTACTATTTTCTAACAAGGGAAAATAAGATACATGACTTGTCAAATACTAAACAGTAAGTAAAAAAGTAGAGATGATGGTAGGGGGCTACAAGTCAGAAGTTGCCATATATCTTATTCCTGAAATATTATATTTTCACCAAAAGCCAGCAAAGATATTTTACTTTGCATGAGCAGGCAGGTAATAAATTATTCAGAGGTATATGCACTCAGGAGCATCATCTTCAGCACCTTGAGCCTTGCTGTGTCTCCTATTCTCTGGGGCTGCTAAAAATGCAGCCACCACTTCAAACACAAATACTTCTGTGTGCTTTGCTGTGTTGTTTTGATTGCCAAAATCTGTCTTCTTTGGAGGAATTCAAGAAACTAAGGCTGACCTATGTACTCATGTAAGATAATGCATTGAAAATTTAAGCTGGAAGTAAACAAATAAATGGTGTGTTTTCCTTTACAAACACAGCAGTTAGAGCTGAATGTGTGAGGCATCAGGATTAGGATCTTGGAGACTCATTCTTTCTTCATCTCTTCTAACCTGCACACTTGCTTCAATAAATCTCTTGTGGGTCTCTGAATAGAAGTGTTGCAGAAAATTCCAGATTATGTGAGGATATCCAGGACAATTCTCAGTGATATAACTCAGGCATCTTCAGCAACAGGTAGCTGCAGGACATCACCTGGTTTCCAGAAAGCTCATTAACCAGACAGAGTGTTATGCTCCCAGAACAGGCTTCAGTATTTTGTGAAGCACATGTACTTTCTCAACTCTCTCTGCCTATTATTGCCCATCTTATTTCCTAGAGACTGGATGTTCCAGCGAGTGTCTCTGGCTGGATGTTTATGCAATGTCTGGGGCAGCAGGATCCTATCTGTCAAATTTTGCATGCTGTTACCGAGCTGAGTGAGGTAACAAGTGTAATGTGATTTCAGTGGCTGTAGTGATATCTCAGTTCTGACTTTGAAGACATCCCTGTCTGCTGCAGAGCAAGCTTAGGGATCAGCCTCCAGGCAAAGCATTATTCCTCAATGCACTTGACAAAATGAATAAAGGACTCAGTCATGATTAATGACTTTGACCCAAAGTTTCAAGTCCCTGCTCAAGTTCAGTCATGTAAAGTTGGGTTCTTGTTTCTATTTCAAAATTGCTTAAAAGTGAACATTGTTCTTTTAATGCTCTATTCAATATCTTAGAAAATGCAAAGTATGGATCCACAAACAGTCCTACTCAAATCACCAACGTTATATTGCAATTCTAACCTGAGAGACATTCCGTTTGAAATTAAGACACAAATATAATTTTATTTTATACATGTATCATTTATAATATTTATATATCTTGTTATTTGTAATACCTACAAGTGAGTTCACTGTTGGAGCTGCTCCATGAAATCAGTGGAGTTTTCTTCAGTGTAACCCAGAAAGCTGGCCAGCCAAGAGGAGCTCTGTTCAGCTGCCTGAGAACACAAGTATCTCATGTTATTTGACATGACCCATGATGTCCTGTTGTTGTGGTTTAACACCGGCCAGCAACCAAGCCCCACACAGCACTTTTCTCACTCCTAACCAGTGGGACTGGGGAGAGAATAGAAGGAGTAAGAGGAAAAAAAAGTCATGGGTTGAGATAAAGACAATTTAATCGTGATCGCAAAAACTGTGCACATGAGCAAAGGAAAACAAGGAATTGATTCTCTGTTTCCCATGGGCAGACAGCCATCTCCAGGAGAGCAGGGCCCCATCACACATGATGGTGACTTGGGAAGACAAACACTATCACTCCAAATATCCCCTCATCTTCCTTCCCCCATTTCTCATCCTGAACATGATGTCATATTGTTCGGACACTCTTTGGTCACTTGGGATCACCTGTCCCACCTGTGACTCCTCCCAACCTCCCCCCCACCCCCAAATTCCTTGCCATCATGGCAGAAAAAAGCAGAAAAGGCCTTGGCTGTTTGTAAGCCCTGCTCAGCAGTAACAGAAATATCTCTATATTATTAACTCTGTGTTCAGCACAAATCCAAACCATAGCCCTATACCAGCCATTGTGAAGAAAATTAACTCTACCCCAGCCAAAAGCAGCACATCTGCTTAGCCTGAAGTAGCTGCTTGAGAAGAAGAGAGTTCAGAGTGATGGCAGCTGCCTTCCACAGTAAAACTTTGCTCATGCTTTGAATCTGCAACAAGACTCACCCCATAGCTTCAGAGAAGAGTTACTTGGCCAATTTTCAGCAAAACAGATTTCTCAGAAGGCAGATCTCTGGCACAAAACCAACTAAAACCTTGCACTTCATCAAAAGATTCATGGGAAAAGAGACGTTCGGACCTGGACATGTGCCTGCTTCTTGGGTTCCCTGAGCAACAAGCTGACCCTGACAGTCTCCGTAATCTGCCTTATCTACAGACATCCCAGTCACCTATGCAGGGGCTGATGTGAACATAAGATGGGACTTCCCAGCCTCTTTGTGTACCTGATTTTTTTTAAGGTCTTTCCAGAAAATTTGCTTTGAAAAGAAAAGGAGATTCAGGATTTGATACTCTCTGTGTCTGTTCACCAGCTGTCTCTGCTTCTGTTCTTTCAGTATCTTGTGCTCAGGGAAAACTTCTCTTTTTCCCTGAATAGTCATGAATTATTCAGATTATAAAAGCTCCTTTCCTTCCAAATTTTGATGCATTTTTAGAGTGAAAATTGCTTTGTGTTCCTAATTCATCAAAGTTTCATCTTTTATTATATATTTTATAGCTTTGATTAAGAAATTATTTCTCTGTGGCCACAACACTGTCAGGAGAATGGCTTCACACTTTAACTGAGCCATTTCTGCTATTTCTTTCAAAGACAAAATCTGAAGAATTTTATTATGGAGTGAATTTATTAAAGAATTCTCATTGCCACAAGTTGGGTATTGAAGAGAAATTAATTCGGTGGTGCTGACTGGGTGTCTAGGGAGAATTATATTCAATAAAATATCTCTTTCTAGTCTATTATCAAGGCAGAAATTGGATAGAAATATCATAATAGCAAGTTACATATGAAAGAATAGAAGGAAAGAGAACACAGATGGAAACCAGGGCTTTGAGTGAAGGCAGAGATTGCTGAAAAGCTGTGCTGCCACACTTCTCTGGCAGCTTTTGGCTTCCTAGGACCTGACAGTCGGTCCTGGCCACTGGTCTCAGCAGGATATAAAGTCAGATGCTGCAGCCTTATTGATCAAAGGCGGCTGAACACGTCCATACACCTGCGTCATGCTTTCCTTTCTAGCCTTTGTTTTCATACTCTGTATTTCAATGGATTACTTTTTATCTGGAATTTTCAAAGCAACAATCACGTTAGGAGGTCTAGACAGTGCAAGTTACAAAATGTACACTGAACACACACAGCCCCTGTCTTCACTTGGAGGTTATGGCTCTACAGCAGCTGTTGTTATTTCACCTTGGACTCTTGCAGAAAGTAACTTGGTGTCTTCCCAAGAAAACCTAGCTTTGAAATAATTCAGTGGTTCACAGATCATAGTAATCAGTGCACCCTAGAACACAGGTAATTTGCTTCTCACAAGCTTGTCTGCTTTAATATTCATGGAAGCACAGTCCCACCTACTCTGTTTGTGAATGTTTTCAAACTATTCCATGTTCTGGGTTTATCTTTGTTCTTGAGAGTCAAGCAGTGCATTGAGGGTAACTGTGTGTCACCCCTCCACTAGCTGCCACCAAGTAAATGAAAGACTTTGTTGTACCGAGTAACAGTAATTTCATGTTCTCTTTGTTGTTGCTAATCCCTACAGTGTATATGCATAGTACTGTTCAGGTACCACAGATGATCATTGTCTTTATTGAAGGAAGACAGAAAAAGAAGAAAACTGCATATATAGAATTTTTCAGCACAGAAGCAAGTCAGTAATATACCAGCATTTAAAAAATATTATCAAAATAATTATCATTGAGAAAGGTGAAGGAGCATAGGCAAAAGTGCCTGAGTACTAATGCCCAGAAGATGGCCTGTTCAATGCTTTCGGCATTTTCCTACCTGCAACCAGGGAATTTGTTACCCACTCCAGGAGCAGCCTGATGGAACTCATTTAAAAAGCAAAGACACAGAGCGAACACCACAAACACCTGTGGCAAAAAGAAAACCAAACCAAAAAACATCTGCAAGCTCATTTAACTCATCAGCTCATGAGTAGATTTCCCTCATGAACTGGAAAGTGTGTGATTTAATGAATGGTACGTGAGCTAGGACCAGTGTCATAAGTCCACTTTTGATGAGAGTTCCTACAGCAGTCTACCTAATGTTGCTGATGAGGGATATTCCATCAATAGTTGTTGTATTCTGCAGCAAAAATTTTAGGGGTAAAGGTGTTTTAACATGTTTTTTCTCAGCATTAAATGATCTTCCAGCTTACCAGGCAGTCCTGTGTACACGTCTCTCCATTTGACCCCTTGCTCATGTCTCTCAAAACTCAACTGTGATGTCAGTGAGTGATTCTGCCAGCTGCTCTGTCCTCTGTGAACAACCTTCTCACCTATAATCTCTCGAGATGGCAGAATCCTGAATTCATGGAATACAAATCAAGTACAATTTTCTGTTTGAGTGGGATGAGGGGAGCTATTCCAAAGTCATAAGTCCCCTGATACTATGGCTTGTATCACTACTGGTCTTTCAATCATACGGCCAACTCTGTTAGCCACTATAAACAGAAGTACATGCATGCTGTCCATTCAAGACATTGTCACAGTGTTTAAGACACACAGAACAGTTGTCACTGTTTGCTAGTAGTTGCTGCAAGTGGTACTGAGAAAATGAAGGGACTACAGTGGAGGAATTATAGGATCTGATTAAATTTTTTCTTGTCCAGTTTTCTGTGGTTTCTGATGAACATAACACACCACCTACCTAGGACTGAGCTATGAATTCAGGCGCAGGTGGAAGTGGATGAGTACATGAATTATCATGGAAAGCCCCACAAAGCCATCATGTATAACTGATGCAGACACATGATTTCTAAAGAGTTAAGCTGTTGCTCCTGTTTTGGACAAACAGAAAGGATATAACATTTCATGGTGACATGGCTGTAGGAACTGACTGCTGTCAGCTAACACATTTTGCAAGAATTAGCACCTAGTATGGACAAAATTATATGTCCCTTAAAATTATATCAATCCAAATGCATGAACTAGCAAGACCTAAAAAAGCAAAACTAAAATACAAACCCTCTTAGCACTTGTCCCAGTTTTCCTAGAACAGCATATTCCATTTCATACTGAGAGAGAATGATTCTTTTTCGATGAGTTATAATTGATGAATATTTAAGGAAAAAAAAAGAAATATCAGAGCTTCTGTAAAAAGAAAAAGGCTTTTTCTTTGGGAATAGATAGTGCCAAAATAATGTCATTTTATATATGTAGGCTACATTTGGCTTAAATAAGCTGGTCACATGCTATCTTTTCTCTCCTTCCACAACTTATAAATCTAATGAGCAAAGATGTGTACTTTCAATCAGACGTTTATTTACAGTTGAAGACAAACATATAGTTAATTGAAAAATAAAAGTTGTGATCAATACTATAAAAAGCAAAGGGAAATACAGGTTCAGAATTTCATTAGGAAGAAGTTAAGCAGAAATCAGTTTTACTTGTGTATTACAAAGGCATTAATTGCAGTGCCTTGGATACTAATAATATAACAGTTTGTAAACAAAAATCCAATTTAAAAAAAATTCAGCACCAATAAGTTGGTAACTGGAGAGTGAAGAACCATTGTGCAATTTACAGGCATTCCCTTTCTCTTGGGACAAGTCCAGTCAAAAATGAACAAGATGTTAGTAATTCTGTATATAAAAATATTATTATTTTACTGTTTTTCAAGGCTTTTTTACACTCACAATGTGCAGAGAATCCTCCCCTGTGATTTGAATTACACTTGTTATTACATTCTGTCTACCTGGAACTCTTGGTACAATATTTGACGAAAGAGACTTTAAAGTCCATCTAGTTCCAACCCCCTGTCATGGAAAAAGACATCTTCCACTAGACCGGGTTGCTCAGAACTTCATCCAACATGGCTTTGAACACTGCAAGTGATGGCTAATTCCTTAATGTAGTGTAGTTGTTTTTTTTTTTTTTCTTATGTTTATATAGA
>VXBU01003594.1:110689-149503 GCA_013400315.1 Bombycilla garrulus
TGTTTATATAGAGCATCATCACAAACATCCTGGGGTTTTGTAGGTTGAGATATTTGTCCACTGGCTGGTGATTTCTCTGGTCCTTTATCAGGTGCTCTCCTTCCTAGAAAGCCACTGGCATCAAAAGGTGGGTCAGAGGTGTTGCTTTGACAGTAGTCTCCTGTTTGTGGCTGGTTTTTTTTCCAAGGGCTTTGTGGTTCCTCCTTATTGTTTGATGGCCTGTCATGTGGTAAAAGAAAAGCTAGAAAAGCTCTTCAAAGGAAACTTGGCAACCAGGAGTGAGTCTGCCACTGCTAGAACATTTCATCTTGCACCTTGTCCAGATACACACATTAATTGCTCCAGTGGTTGCAGCCTGTTGTCATCCTCATCCTTCCCAAGAGGTCCTCAGGCACTGGTGCACAGACAGGATGTCTGCATGTGTCTGTGTGTCTTTGTTTGTTGCAGCTGATTTTTGGCTGTGTAGTAGACCCAAAGCTTTCCCAGAAAGAGTCTTGACTGTGCGTGTTGATGTGCAGCTGCCGCCGTAGTAGGCATGGACAAGATCCCGAGAAGGAATCAAAACATGTGCTTTACTTCCAGCCTCTCAAAACAAATAGGTCAACTGCCCAGCAGGAAGGTCAGAGCACTCCTGGGACAGAGTTTCGTTTTTACTTTCATTAAAACAGAAAACATGCCAAAACACTGAAGAGATTATAAAGAAAGTGAAAATTAAAGCTTTCATCATTAGTTAAGTACTCAGAAGATGGGATATGACAATTCATTAGTCATACACAAGCAACTCACTCTCTCCGGCACTGAAAATTTTGTTTTTCTTATCATATTTCCATAATATTTAGAATCCTAGAATCATAGAGTGGATTGGGTTAGAAGACACTTTAAAGACTCTCTAGTTCCAGCCCTCCTACCATGGGAAGAGATGTCTTCCACTAGACAAGGCTGCTTAGAGCCTCATCCAACCTGGCCTTGACCAGTTCAAGTGATGGCTAATTCCCTAATATAGTGTGGCTGGATTTTTTCCTTGTACATTCAGATAACTGCTTCTAGCAACAGGTGGTAGAAGCTAAATAGGAATTTTGCACAGAACTTTCAACTCAGCTTTTTAATACAGTGGATGGGAGGAGCAAAATAAATCACATGAAAAGTTACACAAGCTGACTTTAATGAATGGTCAGTCTTATTGTGCTTATAAGTCGCAGTGTGGGCATGTAAGCACTTTCAACTAGTGCATAACCTTTATTTAAAATATTTGATATTATTTTGAATAGTAGAGAATAGAATAGACTTTTTCAGTTGAAGGGGACCTACAGCAGCAGTGACCACTTAATGACTGACCAAATGATCAAGCATGTTCTTAAAGGCATTGTTCAAATGCCTGTTCAAATGCCACTGACCGCCTTGGGACACCAACCACCTCTCTAGGAAGTCAGCTCCAATGTTTGACCACCCTCTTGGTATAGATCTTCTCTGGTGAGGAACTTAATTGGCATATCATTAAAAGTAAAAACCTTGAAATTTCTGCATATCCTGAGAGAACCTTACCATCGAATCAGCAGAGGCAGCGTGGTATTTCTGATGCTGTAACTATCCATACAGAATAGTCTCTGAGGCTGTAGAGAGTCCTGCTCATAAGAACGTAGTCACACAAATTCCGCCCACAGATAATTTTTCTAAAGTATTTTAGTGTTGAGCTGTAGTCATTAAGATTTGGGAGTCATGATATTGACATTTATGCCTGGTTGTGCTGGAGAGTTGTTAAACTCAGGAGCATAAAGTCCAGTGAACCATCACATAAAGTAATGCTTTGTCTGTGTCACTAGTTTTTTTAAGTAGAGCACAAGAGCATGTAAAAAACTTTGTTTTACACTGTCATCCAGAGTAAGTTGTATAAAATAAGAATGCTCGTATTTTTTCTGTTACTTTACAATATTGAGATATTTTATACTGCTGTTCATAGCTGATCATTATATTAGCCACTCTGTGAGCAAAAAAATTGTTCAGGTTATGTTATTTACATATGTGCTGTGTATGAATAGCACTATTTTCCTTAGGATAAAGAAGGGTAAAGTAGTACTAGAGTACTAAACCAAGGTAAATGAGCATTTTTAAGTGATTTTAGACAGAATATCATAGTACAATAATTTTCTAAAAAAACCCAAACATAACAAAAAGCTTCCAATTACTTAGATTTATTAGTTTTTATAAGGCACTGAGTAACCTATTCACTGCTGTCTCATTCATCAAGTGAGTTCTTCAGGAAAAGAAATCCTGTCAGGTGCTGCAGACAAAGCTCTGAGCCACATCACTACTGTTAATGCCTCAGATAATGACTGTAAGGATTGCAAAATGATACATTATTATCTAGCAGCCATTGATCATAATTATATCACTGATAAAGGCAAAGCATATCAAATACTGTGTTTTAAATATGTCCTTTAATTAGAATAAAAATGCCATGGAAATAATTTCAGTGGTAGCTGTGTGATCCTTCTGAATGCAGAATGTAAAATTTTTGCATCTACTCAGGATGAAAGGAATTATCACTCTAAGCTATTCACTCATGAATTTTCATTTAATACTCACAGTATACCAGGAATTATAGATCGGTCACCATTTTGCTTTATGACAGAGCAGAACTCTGATAACTATACCGTGTCTAAATTGTAATTCCATCATTTACCTGTCTTCATGGGCTTAACTGCAGAATCTTAATTTGCTGTCAGTTTCCATGATCCTTTGCTCATGTCACGTTGTTGCAAGGAGCAACAATTGCATGTACAGCATAGCCTTCATCTTCTTAAGGCAGAGCACAGACCCTTTCATCCTTGCAAAATGAATAATTAAAGTGGGATTTTAATATTTGTGCTTGCTTTTTGGGTTTATTAGCTCTAACTTGTGAAAGCTAAATCAATTATTTTGTATGCTCCGTCTGACTAACTCTTGAAAAAATTGACTGGAGTTTTCCATATCTCTGTTCTGGCTTTAAACTATCTTAAAATAGCACTATTGAAGAAATGGACTCTGCCAATTGAATAAGTGGCTTTCCTATTATTATGAGCTTCGGGTTTGCACAAGGACCAGAAGTGTAAAGCAAAATTAGGGAAGATGTTTGTCACTGCAAAGATCCTATTGTGGTAACATAATTATTCTGCTGTGCCTGCCTCACTTGAATGTGGGGTTTTTTGTTTCTGCAGACCCCAGAGGAAGGAGCCTCTACAACCATCTATGCAGCAGTATCGCCTGAGGTGGAAGGAGCTGGTGGCTGCTACCTTTACAATGAGGAAAGGACAAAATCGGCTGACATAGCATATGATGAGGAGCTGCAGAGAAGGCTCTGGACAGAAAGCTGCAAGATGGTTGGGATTTCTGATGAAGCCAGCAGGCTTCCCTAGAGGAAGCCACTTTCAGCTGGGTAAACAAAATGCATTGAAAACATCTTAGGTGAATTCTTGCAGCATCAATCATCGTCCTGGAAATCACTGTTCAGTCCCAAAGGCAAACGTGAACAGCTCTGTTCTTCACTTGAATCCCTAATCTGCTAGGGTGGGTGGGGGAATTTTCCCACAGAAAGGTGTAGTGGTTGGTTTTAAATCTAACCATCAGTTTTGTAAATCATTCTGTTTCAGTCCGTGATTAAAATACAATCTTTAAACATGTGCAGAGATGAGTTTTCATTGTTTTGTTCAACAAAAATAATGCTTGAGTATGTTCTGCTGGGAGGCTTTGAACTTACACCACCTTTGTATGTATAAGTTACTCTTTTAAATCAGTTTTAAAAGTTGTAGTTTTATTTCTTTAAACTTCATTAATCTTTAAGACACTTTCATCAGTTTGCTCTAATGCAGAAAATTGGCATTCATGATCATGATGTTGTTTCTGTCTTAAGGTTAGTTTTATATGTCAGCTTTTATCCAGAAGTATTAGCTGAAGTTCAGAACAACAAGAAAATATAAATAAATAAGGTCTTCTTCAAACAGGATATTGAATTCACTTGTTTCCAGTTTAAGTTCATCTCTCCTATAAAGGTGAGGAAGGATTCAAACATCATACTGGCACCACTGGCTTTGGCAGAGGATGCAGTCAGACTCTTGTCTTGTCAATGGGCTAAGATTACTTGTCCCCTTTTCTCCTGAACCCGTGCAATGTTCCATCTGTAGTTTCATTCATTTTCTTTGACAAGGAGAGTCACCCATGTACTGCTGCATGAAGAATCACCTCCTTCTGCTGGTTTTCATCCTAGTTCATATTAGTTTCAGAACTAGAGTTCATGGTTTTGAAGAGACAGCAGTTAATGCCAGCCCACTTTTTCCTCTTTCTGGAGGTGTACAATGCATCCTCCCTAAACTGTGTCTTTGTCATTTTTTGAGAGTAGCTCCTGCCTACTCATCCAACTTATATTGGAGCAAGAGGGTATTTTCCCTTTAGTTGTGTAGGTCTTTCCTAAAATTTCCTAGCAGCTGCTTTAATTTTATTTGACTGTCTCTGAGTGTGGAGCTGATATATTTTAAGAAGCTATTTTCAGCAAACACTAGGTTTTCCCCCCCAGTGGTATAGCAGTCAGTTCAGATGCTATCAGTTTTGAACACACTTCAGTTGTGTACAGTTCAGGGAACTCTGCCTATGTCTACCAAAGAAAATCTTCAAGAACAATGTTCACATTCATGGAGTAAGACAGACATTGGGCAGTACAAATATAACCTGAATTTATACAAGGTCAAATAACTAGAAGAAGAAAAAAAAAAAAAAAAAAACAACAAAAAACCCAGTGGATTGAAGATAGAAATATTTTAATGGGAATGGTGGTAACCCATGAGAATAGTTTGCAGAGAAACTTCCCTGGACAGTTTTCAGTCAAAATTGTAAGTCTCAGAAAAACATCTGGAAGTGTCTGGGGAGACCTTACAACAGCCTTAGGGTACTTATAGGGGCAAACAGGAAAGATGGGGAGGGGCATGGGCAGTGTAGTGATAGAATGAGGGGTAACAGTTCTAAACTGAAAGAGAGAAGATTTAGATTGGACATTAGGAAGAAATACTTCGCTGTCAGATAGCTGAAGCACTGAAACAGATTGCCCAAACTAACTGTGGATGACCCATCCCTGGAAGTGTTCAGGATCAGGTTGGATGGGGCTTTGTCCAGTGGAAGATGTCCCTGCCCATGGCAGGGGAGTTGGAAACAGATGGTCTTTAAGGTCCATTCTGATCCAAAATATTCTGTGATTCTTTGATCTCCTCTCAACCAGTCTTTCCAAGAATGGGATCTGTGTCTAGGGAGCTTGAGGTCTTATTGTTAATGGAGTAAGGTCTACTCTCCTCCCATCTCGTTGATTTTAGGTGCCATCTAAAAAAAGCTGCACATTCCTATAAATGTCCTTGCATTTCCTTTTTTCAAGGTACACAGGAAAAGAGAGTAATAGATGGCATAAAGCTTATATTCATTTTGGGGAGCTGGAAATCACTTCATGACAGAACCAAGTGCAAACACAGTGTTGTGCTGTCATTTATAGCAGACTAGAAGCAACAGGAACATGTTCCTATGCGATGAACCCTGCAGTAATATCCCTTTTGGGCTTTTTAGCTCAAACTTGGTACTTCCCTCCAATGACCTTATCTCCAGCCTTTGATTCAGAGGAAGATCACATCTAAGTGAAAGTAAGCATGCTCATAAGTCCAGAGTCTAGAAGAAGATGCACTGACCAAAAAAAAGAAAATCACTATACCAAAAAAAAAAACCCCCAAAAAAACCCCAAAAAAACCCAAGAAAACCAAACCAAAACAAACCAAACCAAACCAAAACAAAGTATCTGGGAACAAAAAGAATAAACAAATTGAGGGAGAGCATATGTCCTGTCTGAATGAAGCCATGCATGATCTATTTTTAGCTTCTTAGAGTTAGTATATACAAGAGTTAGCAGCAGGAGATTTACCAGTCAGTCACTATAGCACTTTCTCTGTATGACTGGCTGACTTTTTTTTGGTAAGTGAATGTAGTGTTTGTGAAATGTGCCAGACTGACACTCCAGGAACTAAATTCCTCTGTTTATTCACGGATCATGCACAGGATGCAGTAAGCCTGTTAGACAGCCAACATTTTGATGTTGCCATAGCATTCCCATGGAACATCATTGCTGCTAAAAGCGTGTCCAGGATTACTCAAACTAGATGGTATGAGATTACCATCAGTTTTAACTCTCTCGAAGCTCCACAATATTTGCACAACCAGTTTCAAGTGGCGTGGGGATTAGTGAGTTAGCAAACAGTAGAGTTAGTCACACTTTCTATGTAATCTGAACCAATTTATTAACTGTTTCAGTCCAATGAAATCTGTTTTAAACACTGAAAACATGGTTTGGGAGAACCAAGATCACAGATGCGGCCGAGTGAGGGAAAAAAAGGCATCCTAAAGCCAGGGATTTCTAGAGCATTGCAGTTCATGAAAATATGGTTAAGCTAGTTGCAAAATTGTTATTTCAGCAACTAAAAGCAGAAAACTGTGTCAGCTTTGCAATGTCACATAAGCACGTGAGCTTATCTGGAGCAAACCTCAGTATTGTTATAAAGTACTCCCAATGTGAATACTGTGATACTGCTGCAAAAATCCACTGTAATTCTTAACATATCTATCTAGGGAAAAAAATATATGAAACATAAAAATACAACAATGATTATATTTTTGCACAGATAAAGGTTAGAGTTGATTTAATTTCACATTTTAAGGTCATGGGATTTCCAGAGATCTGAGCAAGGCTGTATTTCACTTCACTGCATATGTGGCTGAGAGGTGGCTTTGTAGTAGGTACATAGGTATAGAAAAATACCTGAGAGCTCTTTAACCTTGCAAAGAAAGGCTAAACAAACCCCAGCAATGGTAAACTGAAGATAAACAAATTCCAGCATGAAAGCAGATCCTCTCTGAGAGTGATTTCATATTGGAACAGGTAGATCTGATATCTGAAGATAATTAAAAATGCCTCTGAAGTGACACCTGGTAAATAGGCCAGGTAGGCTCCTAAGAAAAATAGGTCAGTCACAGTGAAGTCAGATTCTCCCTCATGTTCACAATGACAGCACATATTTTGATTAGTATGAGGGTGATCCATTGCTCACAACTTCTAAAATGGTAATTTCCTTGCCAGTACTCCTCCCAGGCTAATATTTAGTTCGGAAATCAAAGTCCCTCTACAAAAAGGCACACAAAATTTGTTGTCCAGTTCAAATCTGAGATAAACAGAAGCATCCACTAAGTACAAAGGTGATCTGAGCCTACTGCCTTTGGTAGCAGAATGAAACCAGGTCAAACCAATCTTTTTTTTTCTCTTAAAATAGGACTACAAATTTAAAAGTGAAAAAAAATCTCTAAAAAAGAACCAAAAAAAAGATTACTCTGTTACGAAGGATAGTTCAGACAACTATAGACCTTACAGGAATGAATGGATCTTACGAGAATAAATGCAGTTGTCTAGGAATTTGATAAGGTGATATTTAAACAATAAACTCGTACAGGAAATAAATAACTTGCTGATAAAAGAGTTTTATGTTTATTAGAAAAATAATTATAATTTCCTCAATAATTAAATGCTTTATTTGTCAACTCTGGGGAAATTATTTATAAACTGAAAAGGTAAAGTGCTATAATTTGTGTGTGAATACACTGTTATTTGCACATAATTACATTCTTGCTTCCAGTTCAATGCTGACTTTAAGAGCTAGATATGGAGCCACTGGACACACTTCCAAAATGATATTTTATAAATATTTAGACTTCATAGTTGACTCTTTACACAACTACCAAGTACTTCAGTACACAGTGAGAACTGATATTGTAGAAAAAAAGGGCTTTGTTATTTAACATCAGGTGTGCTGCCACCTCTTCCAAATGCACACTAGTGTTACCTCTAAATATAGCAATTCATGGCAGATATTTAAATGCTCATCCTAAATAAATTTGGTACATACAGGCTCTTGTCCAGTTCCAGTGTTAGCCTACCCTGGCTCATTTTATATGTGGTTTCCACTTCAACTACTATCATGGAAAGACAAAAAGCAGATTTCAGTGAGGTTAACATGAAATCTGTCACAGATAAGATACAAGTCCCATGATTTTAAGAAGGTGAAGGCAGAGTATACTGACCTGTCTGCAATAACTGAGGAAGTCAGTGAAAAACATATTGTACAAACAACAGGCCAGGCAAGACATGGAAGCCACAAACAATTCTTTGAAGGTAATTTTATTCCTTCTTAAAACAAATGTAATGTGCTTTGGCAATCTACTATGGCAACACTGAAGGAAGGTAACAGGAAGAAAATAGACCAGTGGCCAAGAGTGCTGTTTCCAAATATATATGGTTATATGGCTTCCCTACTGTACCCATCAACACGTGTTGGCTTCTCTCCCTTTGGAAATGGACCTTAGCCAAGAATTCCTTTCACACAGTCAATCAAGAAGAGTCAAAATGTAGCACTGACTCATTTATTTAGACAAATAGTCTAGACTGAAACCAATCACTTCAAAGTACAAGATTTCCTAATCTCGGAAAAGTTTAAAATTAAAAAAAAAGAAAAAAAAAAGAAAAAAAAAGAAAAAAAAAGAGCCAAAAACCAGACTATGGCACTTTTTGAGTGATATTAAAACTGGTCACCTCTTCACAGTCAGAATGCAAGACACATTAAGATGGTGAGCATCCTTATGTCCTTTCGAAAGAATACAGATCAAAAAACATTTTCTTCCTCTCTATCTTAGCATTGCCTGAACTGTCAAAATTAGCTCAAGTAACATCACTGTTTGCAAACAAGCAGATCAATTTAATCTATCACACTTATCTTCCCTGTTTTGAAAGTAGAAATAAAATTTATTTCAGCTTTTCCACTGACTATTTAGTCCACATTGATCTGCATATATTGAAAATGTGTGCGGTATCTCAGGCTTTTTTAAAAATGGTGAAGGAAAATAATAAATTCCTTTTAAGATGCATGTGATAGCTAAGGGCCAAGTCCTATTGTTTTGTTGGTTTTTATTTTTTTCCTCAGGGAAAACTTTCATTGAGGACTATGTCAGTTCTTTACAAGGAAAGTAAGACCATGCTCAAGAAAGTTAATATAAAACTTTTCCACAGAACTTTTCTCTTAACTACCTTGCACTGCTGAAGATAATGAGACATCCCAGAATCACTGTATGAAGACATGTAACTTAATAGCAGAAGAGGCTATAAAAGCCTTGTATCATTCAAATTTGATAATGCCTCAGAACATTATCTCTGGAGTGAAAGATACTTCATGCTTCTACTATATTATTTTAATATATTAAAACCCTCTCTGTCTCAAAGGAATTAGTCTAAAAAATGTGCAACCTAAAAATTCCACTGATATGGTTTATTGAGAAGAGAGAGTAGGATTTATCTCACTTAAAATCATCTAAAAGGAGGATAGATGGTCTAAGCCTATAAGTTAGGCTCCATCTGTGGTCAGTGAATACAATACTCCTATGGGACTATCCCATACTTGAGTGGGAAATGTCATGATGCCATCTCTCTGGCTGTCCAGGGAGGGAAAACAGACTAGTAGCCTGAGGTAAATGTCTAGTACCTGTACATTGTAGAATCACAGAATTACAGAATCAAGTAGGTTGGAAAAGACCTTTGAGATCAGCAAATCCAACCGACTACCCAGCATCATCCTGTCAATTAGACCATGGCACTGAATGCCACTCCAGTCTTTTCTTGAACAGTGACTCCGCCACCTCCCTAGGCAGGGTGGGCACCTCCCCATTCCAATATCTAATCACCCTTTCTGTGAAGAACTTGTTCCCAATGTTCAACCTAACTCTCCCCTGGCACAGCTTAGGATTGTGTCCCCTTCTCCTGCCTCTGGTTGCCTGGGAGAAGATGCTGACCCCCACCTGGCTAAACCTGCTTTGAGGTGGTTCTAGAGAGTAATAAGTTCACACTTGAGCCTCCTTTTCTCCAGGTTAAGCAACTTCAGCTCCCTCAGCCACTCCTCATAGGACTTGTGTGAGCTCTTGTTGACTCAGCCAGATCTCCATGTGCTTCAAGTGCCTGAGAACAAAGTTTTATTTCTTTCCTTTTTTTGTTTTTTNATAGCAAATTTACAGTGATTTCTGCACAACAAAGATCACCTAACCATGATTTCAACTGGCTGGATCATCTCTTCTGGACAGTTGTCAGTCCAAGTTTAAAATTTTCCAGTGAAACAGAGCACCTTAGAGATATTCTTTCCAGCCACAAATTTTTTTCAGCTTAAAGAAAAAGAGTTTTATTTCACTTTTGAATCAGAGCAGCTTTTCAGCTCCTAGCTATTTGGTGTAGTTACACTTTTATCTGCTGGGCTGAAGAACCCATGTTCTGATCCTGGTGGAGGTGGACAGGCAGTGAAGAAGGCATCTCTTAAGCATATTTTTGATAAACTAGCTTGATCAAGCTCTTTGAATCTTTCATTGGAAGTCATGTTTTACATCTTGCAACCATCTTGTTATCTCTTTGTGAATCTTACCTTGTTTTAACTTTCCTCCTGCTTTTGAGATTTTAGCAGCTCATTTTGATATACACTTGTAATATAGCTTCACTAGTCAGCTTACTTTTTCTGTTCCAATGCCACAAGACCATATAGACCACCTTCCCTGAAGCATCATAGAGGAACTCAGATTTGGAGATTCTATAAGCCCTGTTTCAGACATATAAAGCCTTATCCTGCAAATACAGCCCATTTGATTTGTTTCAAGATTCATGATCTCATAGAACTCTAAATGTTTCTTTTATTGTGATTTATTTCCACCATTAAAGCTCTAAATCTGCACTAAAGAGTGTTAGAGAAAATTCTGGAGCTCTTGAGTCAGGAGATGCAACAGGGACCGAGAGTCAGAGCACTGACATCATGAAAATGTGCCCTAGTTCAGCAGTTGAAGTCATAGATAAAACAGTGTGCAGTAACTTGCTTTGTCTAAAAAATAACAAATTTCAGTAATTTCCTTTGCTTTAGAAATTATTTCTCTTATTTATCACTGTGACGGAATCTCCCAGAAGATGTTTCTCTCTCATCCCAGACAGAACCAGCAGGATAAATGCATATTGCTCTGCACCTCTGAAGCGAAGAGATCCCCCAGCAATTACACAGTACTTCAGCACAGTGTTGGAGCTTCAGCAACTTGGCTACAAACACTGGCTCTAACAGTGATTTAAAAAAGTAGATTAGGCTGTCAGACTGTGAGAGATTTTTCTTTTTTACAATTTAGTATTAGTCTTTTTTTCTAACCGCTGTTTTCCTCTCATATGTAACTTCTCTTTATGGTTCTCTGTAAATGTGGGGGGCTTCTCCCAGAGCTGATGGAAACAAGTTTTGCTCTATGCAGTCACTTGGCAGAGCAGTTGTGATTGCAGTATTGTAACTCCCTCTTGCCCTTCTGGGTCTTATTTCTGGACACTGAATTCAAGCTGTAAATTCACAGCTTCACAGCTTATTATGAGGAGAAGCATTACCATCTGTTTTATGGAACTCTAAACCACATTTCATACCACATTTACTTGATAGGCAGTTGCTTCTGCATTTATCACCCATCCTCTTGCAGAGCAGAAACCATTTTACCACCAGCTCATTGTCTGAAATTCTGAAAAGTACAATTCTCATCCTGTGTCTGAACAAAAACCCAAGATGCAGGCATTTCCTGCAGAACACAGGTTCTGAATGATTTTTTTAGCAAACTGAATCTGTCTAATCTAAAGGTTTAATTTAGATAACATTGAAAAGGCAATGGTATTATTAAAATCTTAAAATACTCAATCTTCCGAATTTTACTGAAGTTTGAAGTGATCTAGATCAATATGACTATGTTCTTCATATTTTTTAGGTGGTGCAGCATTTTGCAATGAAGTTGTTTCTCCAACAAGCTCAGGGAAAAGGCCTTTAGTGAAAGGGATGACTTTCATTCTGCTCTGAAAATCAAATTCTTTATCTTTAGCAATTGTATTTAGAAGAGATTTTCCTTTTGACAAAGCTGACTTGATGACTTAAACTATAGTAGAGGATTCATTGCATAGAAATTTTTCTTCCACATCACATTGCTGGGGTCCATTAAGATCCAGAAAGAAGGATACAATATAGATGTTTGATTTTTCATCTCCTCTCCCTCCACTTGCTCAGTGTCTGAAGGCTGCATGAAAACAGAAGGAAATTAGCAGCAATTTGCTTCCATTGGAAAAGAGCAAAAATAAAAGAGCAGTTACCTAAATCTTAATCATACTTCTTATCCCTGATGTGTTCACTGCGATTTTTCTAGGCTGGATAGCAGAAAAAAATTCTTTATGGAAAGAATTGTCAGACATTGGAACAGGCTGTCCAGGCTGTGTCATCATTCCTGGAGATATTTAAATGATCCGTAGATGTGGCACACAGGAACATGGGTTAGTGGTGGACTTGGAAGCATTAGGTTTGTGGTTGGATAAACATGGAGGTCTTTTCCAGCCTAAGTGATTCTTTGATTCTGTATCTCAGTTTTGATTTTGTTCTTGAAGAGGAGCTCTTAGGATCAGAGGAATTGGGAAATTCGGTCCCATTTGTTAGGGGTATGACTTGCCTTCTCTTAAAATCTGTCTTAGCTTCTCTGCTTCTTCACCTTTGTTTCACCACAGTTGGTAAAATGAAGTGACTGCTGTTTTCAGTAGAGCTGAAAAGGTCAAAGGATGGGTGTTGCTCTTTTTTTGAAATAGCAGCCTCATAATTCAGTGACAAATTCATGCAGAATCATTCAATTCTTTTTTAAAAGTCTTTGAGGTCTGAAGACAGCACCACAGTATTCTAAACCACAACTTGTGAACTTGAATATCTGCAAAGTAGTTTTATTAATGTTTTGATCCTACAAATACCTTCCTATTCTGCATTCTCGTAAAGCCAATGAAAAGATCTGGAGAATAGGTTAGACTGAATTTGTAATTTTTTCCTTTCTGTGAATTTCCATAAACCTACATTACCTAATTGCACTGAGAGTAGATGTTTTGGGACATTTCACATTAGTATAAAAGCATGTGCTTGAGCGTATTATAATAAACAAATTCCTTTTAACCATATGCTCACATTTCTGCATGTGCTTTACTGACTTGCTGCTTCAGTCTGTTGAGCTATAAATGTGGGACAGGTGACAAAAAGGATTTGAAATCGCACCTCAGTATGAGCTAGAGGGCTAATTTTTCTCTGAAATAAAGACCAAGACAAATGGTCTCCATGTTTGAAAATTTTGTTCCATAAACAACAGTGTTAAACAAAAGATAAGTTTAATCATTTTAGTTCAGTCTACAAAACAACTCAAACCCCTGCACTTCTTTAGAGGGACTTAAACTGGAGTGGTAACAGTATGCCATCAGGAAATGGCCTATTTCATGAATGGAAAAGACATTCAGAACCATTTGGTTTTCATATGTTCAAAGCAATTGATTTGCTGAATACAGATGAACACTTGTACTTCCTCCTATTTTTCTTGTGTCCTGTTTCATTTTTAGTAAGGGTTTTGTTAGTTAGATGTGGTAACAAGCTTTAGATCAAATCTCATAAGGTAAAATCCAAAACTCTGGGGAAAACGAAGAAAGATTGATTTGTTTGGTTTCTAAAAACACAACCACATTGCCAAGAGCCTCCAGCTGGCAGGACAGAAAAAATGTCTCTCCTGATTGCAAATTGCCAATTCTAAAATGGCACAGCGGCAGCTTTCCACCCTGACTACCTGCAGCTGGCCTGCTTTCCACCTTCTCTCTGCCAGGCAAAATAATAGCTGCCTTTTGCCATCTCTTCCATCCACCTCCCCAAAAATGCACATCAAGTTATGAAACGCAGTTAAAATTCCGTATTTGAGATGAGCCTGTACTGTAGCTGTCGGGATCACAAACAGGAGTGAGATGATGCACACATTGTTCTCCAGACCAGCTGGTATGGCTGTGGGGAGAAAGAGTCAGGCTTGCAGCTCATAAAGCCTTCTAGGGGTCTAAAAAAAAATACAATTACTAATCTTGAGACTAATTGTTCTCAGTTTAACTTCATTATGTTAATCAATGAAAAAGCTTTACTGACAGCTGTGGGCCTGAAGAAATCTTCTTGGAAAAGGAAACAAGAGCTTTCAATCCCAGGGAATGGAGGTAGTTGTGCAGAGGAAACCAAGGAGCAGGACAAGATTTTATGGGATTTAAAAGGCCTGAATGTTGCTGGAGATGAAACAAAAACTAAGAAAACTGCTCTGTATGTGTTAGAAAAAATTGGTGAGTCTGGTGGGGTGAGATGTGGGTAAGGTAGTGTTCAAATTCTCTTAGTAACAATGAAAATAAACACAAACTTAAAATAAATGTGGGCTGAGATGATGCTCCAAACAACAGGAAGCAGCAGGGCTGGCATTTCCCTGCTGCAGGTGAGTGCATGTTCAGGAGGCTGCAGAGCTTCAGACTTGCTGCTTTGCTTTTCTTGTGTATTTGTGTTGCTACACAGCCTGGCAGAACTTCAGCACTGGCTGAAGAGGAGCCCACCTGCCCAGAACACCTAATCCTTTGCTTTTTGTGCTGCGCTCCTGGAAAGAGGGAGATTATTTGGAAGAGCTAGAAAAGACGGAGAACTCACTCCCCTAGCACTGAAGAGGTAGTGAGCTCGGTAATTTATGAACAAAACAGTCCCAGTGCCTGTTGTGGCTGTCTAAACCTTACAAAGGAACTTAGGGGAGCTCAGAATATAGTTCAGACTGTAGAAGATTTAAGCATGGATGTGAGTAATTCCTGGGTAAAAGAGTTCATATAGGAGCATCAACTGTTAAGATGGAGTAGGTCCTTGTCATGCACATTAGCAGAATTCTGGGTGCTTGGGGGAATCCCAGGTGAGACAGTGAGGCTTCTAATGAGTTAGACTGCTCCTAAATTTAGGCAAGTCCTGAGCAGGAATCTTTTTGATGGATTTTTTTGATATTATGGTGTTCATCCCTCTTATTTTAGAGGTTTTGGTTGTTTGGTTGATGGGTTGATTTGTTTTCACTGGAGCATAGTGCTAGAGCAGCTAGATCTGAGACATTTTGCTCACTGGTGAGAAAGCAGCACAGGGCAGTCAGTGGCTGGTAGAGGGCTGAAGGCTGTCTCCCTGCCCTGAGCATCCCAAATCCTCTCTGTTCAGAACATGACAAGGAACTGCAGGAGACACAAGAAGTCAAACCCAAAAGAACCATCCCTGGCATAAAATATGAAATTAGTACAAAAGCCAAACTTTTGCAAGGGATGGCCATTACATTCTTTCTATGGGTGTTCTCCTTCCTTCTTTCCTCCAAAAGAATACAGGTAGTGACAAACAGCATCTGTATCAGGTGAGACCCAGATGCTAGGTGTCTAAAGACATCCCAGCTGCACTGGGTACAGGAGTATCTCTTTTAAACAGCCCAATGTGCCTGTTTCTCTGTAGAGAAACTCTAGCTCTCATCTGCAAACACTGGGGAGAAAAGAAATATTTAAGCTAAAAGACTGGAGTGGTGACACAAAGAGCAGTAATTCAATGATGGAATAAAAGGCTGAACAGCAGTAGAAATTTTCTTATGATCTGGAGTTTTGTCTCAGGAATAGTTTTAATGGGATTAGGGGAATTAAAGAAATTTAAGTATTTTTAAACCTGGAGTCCCATTAGAGCAGAGGTGGCTAAATACACTGCAGTGGACCTGAGCTTGATGACATGAGTGGCTTTTTGCAAACCTAAATTCTTTGATATATTTAACCACCATACTTTCTGGAGTGTAGTTTGCATTCTGCTCAATGCTGGTTGCTTGTGAAAACTGTTGAAGGATTTTTAGGAATGACAGCCCTGGGCAAGCCTTCCAGTAGCAAAGATTTCTTGCACTGACTAGAACTGCAACAGAAATGAGAAATTAACAAGACTCCTATCGGAAATGTAATTCAGAAAGCAATAAAGATTCTGGCTTTAAACCACTTGTGCTGTAATATAGTGAGAGAGCAGAGGAATCCCCTGCTTTTGCTTTGGAAATTCCTCTCTTTCCAAAGGAACTTGGTCTCTTGCACATTACAAGGGTGCTATTGACCAGAGTGTCTAGTCTTTCTCTGTGGTGATTTTTCTCTCCTCATACCTGTAAACAACCCATAAACAGTTAAGTTGTAAGTGTCTGAAGTTTGACTTAGCCTTCTCAGGGCAGGAGGAGAGGGAGGGAATGGGGGTGGGGAGTAGGGTCGGGTAAAAATTTGGTCTAGCTGCTCTTGAATTCACATCCTGGTTTTGAGTGCCTCAAATCCATGTTTACATAATACAGGTCTTGACACATTCTAACCATGTCATACGTGATTATTTTGGGACTAGAAGGTCCCCAGAAGCCTTATGTGATGTTGTGAAAGCCTAATGCTCTCTATTCCAAGAAACTGGGAAACCTCTTGTGGTTAAATTCCTTCAGCTTTCCTACTGACTTCAGTCATACAGTTCTGAGAATTTTTTGTTGGCTAATTCTAAATAAAATGCCTCTTCTCCTCCCACACTTTCCAAGTATATTATTTTCTTGGTATTGTGTTCTCAGATATGAGTGATGAGGTGCAGATAGCTCTGAGCACGCTGTTCTGCCAGCAGGGATTCTGGAATGCTGGGGCTGGCAGGGTGCTCCTGGAGTCCCTGCTCATCTCCTGCAGGTGTGCAAGGATGAGGGTAGTGAGTGACGGCTGTATGTCAGCATAGATCATATGAGTTCAGATGAGATTATAATTTTTTTGTACAGCCTTTGCCTTTTTAACTTTTGCTATGAGTGGAAGTAGAACAAAAAAAAAAAAACCAACACCACCATGTCTGTGGGAAAAAAGGGTTAATAGCTCAAAAATGGATTAACATATGGGAGTTTGGGTCATTCCTAACAGTAGCCAAAATAGATGGCATTTGAGAGGAGGAAAAACAGAGAAGCATTTTTACTTAAAGGCTTCACTTAGGTACCTGAATTATATGTGAGTGCAGAAAGACCAAGAGATGCTCTTACTGCATCCAAGTTACTTTTCCAGTGTGGGAACTATAGCAGAGTTCAGAGACTTTGCTCTCCTGTGGTGCCCCAGTATTGCTTTAGGGCCAGAGATGAAGCTCTGAAACAGAAATGCTTCAAAGAAAGGAGGTATTATGTTCAGATGTGAGGTGTTCAAACCAATCCAGTTTTGAGAGGGGCTTTGCTGTCTGTGCAGGCACAGTTTTAAAAGGGATGTAGGAACTGTTGGAGAAGAAAAATCTGCAGAAAGCCAGAGGATACAAGTGAAAATAGTAGAATGAAGGAATTAAACTTCAAAAAGTCTGCATGACAAGAAATATTAGTTCCCCTCACCCAGCTTGCTTCTAAATTCCAGGGTCTTAGTGAAACCAGCCTCTGAACTCCAGTAACTCCATTGCTCACCATGGAGTCAATGCAGACCTAGAGGAGTCTTTGCAGTTCCCCAGAGGGAGATTTTGTCTGGCTGCATTAGGTAACTGGAGCTCACCAAGGGTAAATTGCAGTAGGAAAGTGGGAAAAAGCAGAGCAGAAAACAAAAGCAAAAAATAAGTATGCTGGCTAAGGAACAAAACAAGAGGCTGGACAGCAATTTCTAAGAAAAGGTGAGATAAAGACATAAGAATGATGCAATCTATGAAGGAAAAAGTAAATTGCCAAGGATAAAACAGACTGTGGGGAAGGCAGCTGAAGAAGAAAACAAAATATAATCCCAGCTAAGCGCTTTGAAGGAAACGGAGTAAATAAATAGAAACCTTCTGTTTGTCTTGAAAGGCTGCTTCAGCCATTGCTGCCTGGAGAGCAACACCTTTTGCTTATCACTATTTTATTGCAAAAGAGTGAAAAGCTCTAATTATTCCTCATATCCTGTTTGTTTGGGAAATAAATCTTCACATGTTGTGTTTGCTTGATGCACTTTTAAATTACTGCCCTGATCTTAGCATAAAATCTGAAACAGGGAACAGAAGCAAACATTCTCTCAATCTGTGCTTCTGAAACTGAAAGAAAAACAAGCTTCAGTTACTAACAGACATTTAACTAAAAAATGGTGAAACAAACTACAGTTCAGTGCTGGGTTAGTTAGGTCTTTTTCTCAGATTTCAATTCTAGTTCAAAATGCTAATCCTGAGATACTCTCCTCTGATTTTCTACCACATTACTTCACCAAAATAGCTTAAAAGTTCCTCAGCTAGCTTTAATTATGTCTCTGCCCACATTCTGCTCTCAAGCAAGCTTGATGTTTTCTTCTCATTTGGCTTCAGCTGAAACCTCTGAACATGGAAAAGGAGCTTTTCTCTGAGGAGTTAAATAGGCTGCAAGCTCTATAATAAGAGGTATAAGGTGGCACACAATTCACTTTTAAAAGCATCTATTTCTTTGTGGCAGAGTGAAGCCTTCTGAAGTCCAGGTCAGACACCCAGCTTTTAGGCTGGACAAATCTCCCTCTGGGTGTTCCTGCCAAGGAGGCAGGCAGGCAGGCTCAGAGCAGAGCTGCTGTAGCTCGACAGGGCTAGGAAGTGTGTGCCTTTCTGAGAGGTACCAGACTGCTCAGAGCGGCTTGGAGATACCTTAGTTTGGGATTGACAAACCCAAGCAAGGTTTCCTTGAGCCAGAATCCACTCTGCTTTGAGCAGAGAGTTGGACCAGATGGCTTGTAGGGATCTTTTCCATGTGGAATGGCTCACCAAGACTGTGAAGTCCACATGTACTCTGCAGAACACCCTGATGGCAAACTTTGTCCTTGGGGAGGGGAAGGGGAGGGGAGGGGAGGGGAGGAAAAGCATGGCTTGGGGTCCAGTCATCTTCAATTGGCCACTAAGTCTGGAGCAAGAAGGAGAAAAGTATTCTAAAACCAGTCAAAGTACAGCCCATGATTCTTAAACTTTGTGTTAATCATATGAAAGGAGATATGTCCTGCCTAACCTGTAGTCTAGGTGAGACACTAGTGTCCAGCATCTAAGGACTCCAGGATTAAAAAAAAAGATTAGCCTTGCACTTCAACCACCACAGAAATCTAGCAGTCTACCTTTTTCATCCTTTTTACATGAAGGGTAACAGCATTTAACATTTATGACAGTCTTCTGGGCTGCATATCTGTAATAGAGAAATCTCAATGCAGAGCTGAATAAGGTACCTGGAAAATGAGGCTCAAGATTTCATTAATGCAAACTATTAGACAGCTCCTGAGACTGAAACAAATCCTCCCTTTAAGTTCCCTCTCTAAGTGACCAAATTTTGACCATAACAGAGTCTTATTTACAGGCCTGGGTTCAGCTTTGGAAGACCAAGAGCCTCAAAACTGACCATGAGGCACCAGCATCTTTGATCAGACTGGGGCTTGGGAGTCTGACTTCCATGTTTTCCATCTAAAACCAGAGTTCTACCTAAGAGACTTCTGTTAATTTTTTTTTCCTTATGGAAGGTCCTTCAGTGCCAGTTGATCTTGTCTGCTCCTTTCTTCCATATGTGACTTTTCCATACTATTGCAATGCAATCCATACAGCGTGTGTGTCTGACCATAAGCAAGTTCATGTTTAAATCTTGTGCTGCAGGATGGAAAAAATTTAAGAAAAAGGAAAATAAATTAATGATTTAGAGTCTTATAAATTTTATGAGCAGAATCAGATCCTTCCTCTTCTGAAAGAATGGCAAAAACCAGTTTCTTCAGAAAGGATCTCTGGTGATTAAAAGCTTGTTGGCAATAGAATCACAGAGGCTAATTATGAATTCTCTCATGCAGTTTCCACTGCTGTCTCGGATAGTTGGCTGGCATCACGGAAAAACTGTTTCATTCTAGATGGGGAAATGGAAAAAAGCTTTAAGGCTAGAGTCTGACCTGTCTTATCAATTTATAACAGTAAAACCTATCATGGAAGTAGATGGAAGTGGATAAAGCTACAGCAGTTCATAATCCATTACTGTGATACTAATTTATGTTTTTATGGTATGTAAAAGATGGGGAAGATACATACAAAATAACACAAAACACATAATGTTTTTTTAATAGTAATTGTCTGTGATTGCCCCACAGGGGCTTCTAGATATCTGCACGTTTATCCTTTTTTTTCCTTCTCAAAGCCATGGAAAGGGTTTGTATATGTAAATGACATAAAAATATGCAGTTATCTCCCCTGTGGACATAGCGATTTTGGAGGAAGATAACTATGGCACTTTCCAGGCTATCTGGAACTATATTTTACTATTCTTTACGTAAAAGACGATGGTTCCTTCTTTCCTTTTGTTTATTGCGGCCATGTGTGGCAGTAATGCATTCTATTCTGAAGCTCTTTAGAAAGGTGTATTGCTATATTGCCTCTCAGTTATGAACTCACAGCACAGACATAAAGGATGAGGAGACTGGATAAAATACGTGTCCACAATGAGAGCATTCTGGCATAACAACAATAGGTTTGTGAAAGAACTGAGCTGCCTTAAAGGTCCAATCTCATGAGAATAGCAAACTTCAGCCTTTGACAAACAGTGGTCTATTCAGGGTTTCTTTTCTAAGCTTTTTTCCCTCTTTATTCATGCTCTCCAACACACTGATCTTGCCTCCAAAATAAAATGCATGGAGGGCACAGGGGGTTCTTTCATTGTTGGAAAAAAAAGTGAACACCTATCTCTGTGTGGATGCCAAACAAGGACAGCCATGTCTGTATTCCAGTCATGTTTCCTTATTGTTTATGTTGTCCTGTGCATTACCAGAGAATAGAAAACTGCTTAGGGGGATGTAATTCTGTTTAAAAGTCTGTCACTATGAATTACCAAGGGGAAAAGGCAAATCACAGGATAGCACAGCAGTACTTTGGTGCCAAAAAAATCCTAGACCTTTGCAGTGTCAGGAAATAATTTGCAGTGAATACCCAAGTTCCCCTTTATAATTTCCTTGAGGCTAGAAACATGCTAATATCTTTTATTTAGAGAATGCTGCATATTAAAGGCAGATTTGAAAAGAAAAGACGGCACTTCCAACTTCTACCACTGACAAATTTTAGTCCTTATAACATGCATGTAAATAAGTGCCTTGCATTTGACATGATCAGGTCTACTTGTTCTGTGTAAGGTTTCCTCCAGTGATGCAAGAGCAATATTTGCAGTTTGTTTGCCTCAACCTTTTTTTTCATCCTTGTTCAAAAGTTGCATAACTACTTTGTCTTCAAGAAACAGGATGTTTATAATATAAAAGCAGATGAGCCTGGGGTACTTTGGGATACTGTAGGTCACATTTAAAATAACTTTCATATAAAATTATTCAGCAGAAAGTGGTAGCCTGGAGTGAGTCAGTGGTTCAGATACACTCTAATGCAATTAAGCAACCCAGAAGACTTTATTATTGGTCTTTTTAGAATTGTCATTAATCCCTGAAATGAAACCGATTCTGATTGTATTTTCAAAAGCTTTTTTCAGGAAGGTTGTCCCTGTGGAAAAGATCAGCAGAAAGCCAACGCATCAACAAAATTTTATGCTAATCCTCAGAAGAGGGTAGGAGAAGGGTAAAAGTCAAGAATACAAAATAAGGACTATACCTTATGATGATCTATGCACAACAGCAGATTTCATTTCTAAAGCCTTAGAAGGGGAAAAAGACCCAAACAACAACCTCCCTCTTTCATTAACTGAATAATGATTAGAACTAAAATTCAATTCAATTCCAGCCAGTAGAAAGAATGTCCAGAAAATGCCGATGCCAACAGTCTATTCACACAGACAGACTTGGCTAAGAACCACAGTTTCTTTATGGCCTTTAGATTCCTTAAACTTTTGTAAAATAAGATGCAAACTCATTACAGAGAAGTTTGGGTTTTTTTGGGTTTTTTTAGATGAGGTCAGTAACGGTGAAGAACCATCACCCATTTTCAAGTGTCACAATGTCACTTAAAACCAGAATTTCTCATTTCAAGCAAACTGATGGAACATCACATGAATGAAATTTTTAGAAATTGACAGGGTGGACAATAATTTACTTACTGTTTTTAAGTGTAAATGTTTAACGTGCAGGAATTTCTTTGCCTCCAAATGACTGCTTGCTCTTAATGTTCAACAGAACCAAATTGGATTGATGTTAAATGATTAGATATGCCAGTGAAAGGATTGCCCTTGAACTGCCTACCAGGAGTCTGTCCTTCTTATGTCCTTTCTGTCCAATCTGAAAAAAACCCAACTTATTTTACTGTCATATTTACAAATTAAGCAGCTTTGTTCCAGTGAATGCAGCGCTTGACTGAATAGGGCTCTGATTAGCTGGCTGTGCCAGGGCTTACCATTACAGAACAAAGTAATGAACCTAGTTTAAAAAAAATCTCCTTCTTACAGTATTAGATTAGGTAAAGAGAAAAAGAAAGAGAAAAAAAGATCTTCCTAAAAATTGTAAAAAACAAAAAATTACATCCCTGAAATGAACATTTTTAGCTCCCTTAATTCTTATTTAAATAATTTCATTTTTTTCCATCCAAAAAGTGATGTTTTTTCTCCTCCATGCTTAGTTCAGTAAGAGAACTTGGGGATTTGGGGATTTTATTGTCTTTTAAATTTTTTTTTAATTACCCTTCTTGTGATTTTTCCTGCTTTTACATGTTTCAGACTTTGAATTTTGCATTCTTAAAGAATCATAGCATATCCTGAGCTGGAAGGATCCACAAGAATCATCAA
Organism: Bombycilla garrulus; assembly: GCA_013400315.1. Lineage (NCBI taxonomy): Eukaryota > Metazoa > Chordata > Aves > Passeriformes > Bombycillidae > Bombycilla > Bombycilla garrulus. The sequence goes on from VXBU01003594.1 coordinate 133,319, forward strand.
AGTCCAAATCCTCTTCAAAGACAGTAAAGAATGAATGAAGAGAAAAGTTGAAGACAATTATGTTTTAAAATTCGAGATTTTACAAACAGAAACAAAAAGAAATTATATCTTATTAAATAAAGAGGGAAAAAAAGATCTTTTTAAAATAACCTGTGTTTCAAATGCACTTACAGGAGTGAAGTATCCTTTGGCAATCGCTCTGAGTTAACATTTGCTATACCTGACATGATCTGGTAATGTTCTTTCACTTTTCAGGTGTTTACAGCAATCACTTGATTCTATAACTATGACTTTTTAATTTAAATTTTGTTTTTCATTTTAGTTGCTCCACTAATTTTATATAAATCAGCGGCTTCACAGTTTTCACTGAAATCAATACTATGCACAACAGCTAAACATCTCTATCAGCTCTTTGATGGGCCCTTCTAATAGTGTTTTAATATGGTTTAATATATCAAATATCCAAAATGCTTTTGCAGGGATGGTTCAAACTAAGAAGCTTAATAAATTACTTTATAAGAACGTTGCATAAAATTGAAAAACATTAGTTACAAGTAAGGCTGAAAGAGAAAATTATTTTGATTTGTATCTTGAAAAATAATTTCAGGCCTGTGAAAGCAGAAATTATTCAGCATCTCAGAAACAGGCTGCAGCATTTGGAGAAAAGCACAAGATTGCAGTCTAATTATAAAGTACCATTGGACTGTTTTCTGCATTTGTTGCCATCAAAGTCATTAAAATTAATTAATTTAGCATTAATCAAGAGAATAAGCTAGATAATGAAGCAAATTGCTCCCACACCATATAGAGATGTTGCTACGGTATTTCATGTGATACAGAAGTCTCTGGCTGACCAGTGAGAGACTGCAGTGCTCTGGGTGGTTGCAAACTGCAGAGAGCCCTTTGCCTTCTAGGATCTGTTCTGTGGGGCAAGGGTGTGTTTCTGCTCTGTATGGCACCACTCAGCCACGAAAAGAAAGTGCCTCTGTCCAGGTGTGCAAGGAAAGTCCTTCCTTGAGGATCTGCTGCTGGACATCTCTTTGGGGGCAGGTTTGGTGCTCTCAGCAGGGCAGGGAGGGCGCAGCACAGCAGCTGCATTCCCACAGGGAAGGTGTTACCATACACTCCCCATGAACCATGAAAGTAAGCTGAAATGTCTGACGGGAACACAGGGGCAAAACATGTCACAGGGGCTGATGGAAACTGAAGGCAATGGGATATTTCACTTCTGCACCCTTCTCCCATCTCTTAAGTACAATCCCATGGCTGCCCAAAAATATAGAAAAGAAGCTGCCTTGGCCCTCTGGGATACCTTCCACTTTGGGGGTGTGGGAAGCTGGAGAACAGTGTGTCCTGGTCAGACACTGTCATTTCTGGACTCCCGAGTGAGAGGCAACCATTGTCATTGTCCTTATCCTTTCACAGAGTCAACTGGATGTTAGACAGTGCCCTTTCTTCTCTCGAGACCCTTCTCCCAAATTCCCAGAATTCAAAGAGACTGATGAGCAGTGGAGGTGACAAACACACAGGTCCTCAAAGATGTCCACCTCAGCATGGCAGGGAAGCACCAATGCCCAGGAGAGAAGCCTGTTCCTTTCCTCTGCTCCTGTTGAGCAATTCCAAATCTGCATCTTCAGACCCTGTTGGAAGCTGTGATATTATCATCGGCAGGCAAGGACTTCTAGGCCTCCTTCCTGGCCCAGAAGAAGAGGCATTTATTTCTTGTTTCCCTGCTGGGCACAGAAGGCTAAATAATCTTTTCTCTTTACACCATTCCCCTGGTCTGATGCCCAGTTGTATGTAAAATCCTGGGTTGCCTGTGCAATCCTGTGTTGCCTGTTCAAACTCCCCTCAGTTGTCTATACTACCAGCTACACCTACAGTTAAGGAAGCATCCTGGTTGCTCTGGAGTTTTTACAAGGTGAAGTATGTACACTGAGACAGACTCTTAAACTACAGTCATTTTACATTTTATCATCATGTTTAAATATCTTTAAGCCACCCATGTGCACAGATTTTCATTACATTTTCAATGGGCCAATAACCACTCTGAGCATGTGCCCTACTTGTGCACATTTTGCCAACCTAAAATGCCAACTGGCACTACTTGGTCATTTTCAAATGCAAAGGCAGATGTCTGCTCTTGTAGGCAACATGGCCAGGAAGGTTTTTTGCTGTTCTTGCCTTTTTTTTTTTTTTTTTTCCCCAGGGTTAGTGTGCATAAGCATCCTTTTCACTGATACAGGAGTATTTTTCTGAAATGATGTTTGGCTTCCTGGCTCTCATGAGCTCTCCTTCATAAGAGAGCAAAGGGAGATTCCTCATGAACGAAACAAGCCTGTACAGCTATAGAAGAAAAATGCTAGTACTTAATTTTCACTTTTTCATCTGGTTTGCCAGAAGGAATATTTTTTTGTTCGTTTTTCAGTCATCAAGGAAGACTGTACTGAGTGTTCTGTGTGTGACCTGACCATTATTATATTATTTAATTGGCATTTTATTGATAGATATAGAACACATTTATTCTTTTTGTCTGAAATAACCTTTAACAATTGCTCCAAGAGAACCTTTTCTGTAGAACACCTTGGCACATCTGAGCTCAGCATCACCAGTTTGTTGTACTGTCAACACTGGATGGCTCTGGGCACTTGGGAAGCATGAGGAATGTGAGACCATTCCCCACAGCAGCAGGAAGGGGACCATCCTTCACCAATGGAATTCACCAATGGGGGACCATCATTGGAGAATTCAGGTCTGCTGGCACTTCCTCCAGGTAAATTTCATGGCAGGAATGAAGCTTCCCTGTCCTGTGATCCCAGGATCCCACCTACTCCCCTTTCTCCTCTCCATCAATTCCGTGCTTTTTTCCCACTGGCTTTTTATTGCCACTCTTTCATGGCTTCTCCCCTCTGACTGTGAGTCCTTTGCCCAAGAACAGAGGGTGCATCTTCTCACAGCTTTAGTCACAGCATAACTGGGATTTCATGCTATGTATACTTCATACAACATACAAACACAGACATATGTTTATATTACATATAATATGTCATATTACCTTGACATATGCAAAATAAACCAAAGAGCCTGCAGGGACCTTTTTCTGTAGCCATTATTCTTCCATTTTACTCATCCCTCTCCCATCCATAATATTCAAACATGAATTATAAACTCTTTGGGACAGAGTGCTTCATTTTATTTGCCTATTGGCAACAACAATCATCTGCATGAGGAATGAATAAATAATAATTACATTTTTTCATGTAAGAGTGAGCAATAGAGGGTTTTTATTTTTATTCAGAATACAAATAATCAGGTAAAAAAAACATCCTTTGCTTTCTGTAATGGCTCTGGAGAACTCCTTCAGGGTTAATTTCAATTTGTGGGAACCTCTATTAGAGGGTTTTTCTTTACCACTTCAAGGTAAAAGATTATTGTCATTAAAGGATCACTTCTCTGCAATTAGAAAAACATATTTTAAAGAATAAACATCTATTTTTAAAAATCCTGTTGTTAGTGAAATGAAGATAATTTAATCATCTTGTATTTTCTGTCTTTCCTGCCCTGTTCTAAGAACTTCATCTCCCTCTAGATTACTAACAAGACAAGAGTTAGACATGAGATAATTTACCACATCATTTATTTACACATTTTAATGAACGAAAGATCATAGGAGCATAACAGGGCTGAAGTTTGTTGTCAGTTGGGTTGGGAAATGTATATGAATTCCAGGAATGACTTAGTCAGTACTGACACTATTTTAATTTTAAATGGAAATTATGCATCTAACAAGTCATATCCTGTGTTCTCACTGCCGTTGATCTGCAAAGCAAGAACCCTAGAGGGTATGATGGAGATCTCACAGAAAGTACTTCTCAGACCTCAAATCTGATGTGTTATTCTCCTTTAGTTTTAACTGCACTGCTGCACTAGTGCAAAAGAAATATAACTAAAGCCAGTTATTTTAGCATGCCTTTGATGTTTAATTTTCTTATTTTGCAATCAAATAGCATGGAACATTATCTTGATTCATATTAAATAATTGGAAGTGTCATCGATGGAATGATTTCAGCCTGGTGGCAACTAAACACTATGCAGCTCCTTGCTCACACTCACATTCTGCCATGCCTCCGTGGTGGGATGGAAAGAAGAATTGGAGAAAAAGGCTAACCCATGGGTTGAGATAAGAACAGTTTAATCGTTGAGATAAAATGAAAATTTTAATTCTACTACTACTAGTCATTGTAACAGAACAGGCAAGAAAAAGAGGAATGAAACCTGAGAAAAACAAGAGCTCTCTACCTGCTGACCAATGCCCAGCCTGTCCCTGAGCTGTGACTGGCAGCTCCCAGCCAACTCCCCCAGTTTATGTTCTGAGATGACATTCTATGGTGTGGAATATGCCTTTGGCTAGTTTGGGTCAGCAGTCATGCCCTTGTATACCTAGGCATTGAAAAACCTACAGATAGGAGCAGGTGAGAAAGCTTTAGAGAGTTTGTAGCTAGTTGGTTTGGTCCTTCTACTCTCCAGTGCATAGTGCTACAAAAAGGTGTGTTAAATGAGGGCAGTTTGTAAGTCCCTGGTGCAAAGTAGCTCCCTTTAGGCTTTTGTCCCATCCTTTTGATTCCCCCAGGGACCTTCTGTGACAAGTTACTGTTCATGGTGAGATAAGACATAAATGAAACCTTAGTATTATTCTATACTTACAAATCAGATGACTGGTAATTCTACCTATTTTGTTTCCACTATAAGGGGACAAGGACTAATTAAACTTCTTTTACATTTTATGTTAAAATTTCTATTTTATTATTAACAGCCAAACAAAAATTTCAGCATTTTTTAGTTATTCACTTGGGAAAGGGAAATATGAAAATAAGGAAAATATGGTATACAGTTATCTAAGTTATATTCTATGAAATCAGCAGAAATACTGAGGCTTGCTCTTTCATTTCTGCAATGGCAAAGCTCAAGTTTAAAAAGAACAAGTGTAGGTCTTCCACGATACTTGTGATTTATCATTTCATATATGCCCTGAAGTTAACTGTCTGAATCTTCACAGCCTTGCCAATAAATCCTTTCTGTGACCTGGGTTTACTTTCCCATATTCATCATCTTCTTTTCTTTATATTATTTCTTTATTAAACCTCCTGAAAATTCTCATCCTTCCCTTGCCCCATTTATCGCAACAACATTTGGAGCGTAGATCGGGGGGGCGTCTGAAATCTTCATAATCTATCATATCAAATATTTTTCCAAATCTGAGGCCATATACTCAAAACTACATCTTGGGAAATGTGTCACAGGTTTGTTGCCTTTTTTTTTTTTTTTTCCCATGTTGCTTCCTTGGCTTCCATTTTCTTTTAACAGTCTACAACTTGCTCCTGAAGGGAAGAGGAGGGGCAGGCACTGATCTCTTCTCTGTGGTGACCAGCAACAGGACCCAAGGGAATGACCTGAAGATGTGTCAGGGGAGGTTTAGGTTACATTTTAGGAAAAGTTTCTCCACTCAGAGGGTATCGGAACAGAGGGCACTGGAACATCTTCCCAGGGAAGTGGTCACAGCACCAGCCTGCCAGAGTTCAGGAACTGTGTGGACAATGTCTCAGGCCCGTGATGGGACTCTTAGGGCTGCTGCTGTGTGGGCCACCCAGGAGTTGACTCAGTGATCCCTGTGGGCCTCTTTCAAGTTGAAATATTCTGCCATACTCTGTTTATTTCTTCTATGAGCATCAGACATTTCATTAGTGAAGTATCATTTGACAAATGTTTCCCTTATTGATGCTGCAAGCAGATCATGATTAATGCAGAGGGAAAATTCAGTGGTTACAGATGCAAGCATGGCAGAGGTTTTATGGGGTTTAGTAGATTATTGAGATGTGACAGTTTTAAACTCTGAGAAATGAATTAAGCAGATGGAAGTACAGCCTGAAAGCACAGCTATAGCCAGCGGCCTTCATAAGGGTAGCTATCACAAAAAGGCTGTGAAAAGCAGGTACCATTAATGGTCAGAAATAAGGTTAAAGAATCAATTAGTATTTTTTATTTCAGTTACTGTAAGCATAATATTAGATTATTCAGAACAAATCTAATGAACAAGACAAAACATGTTCATCTGCTTTCTGTAGAAATTAAACAAATTTGGATAAAGAAATAATTGTAGTAGGAGCTGGTGAACAAAATAACCTCGCCATTTGAAGTTAGTGTTCTGAGCAGAAACAGAAATTCCTTCATAGCAAATAAGCATTCCTCTGCATCTTGTTGCCAACTTTCAGCTGTCACTGTCCTCAGCCTTCTCTAAGGCTGGATCTGTGATGTTTTCTGGCACTCTCCTCACAACAGCTCATGAGGCAGCTCTACTTGAGCTGCCAGCTAAAACTCCGCTCTTTCAGTAATTTGTCGGAAAATTTTTTTATTACCTTTTTGCCTTAGTTCAACTTTTCTAAAGAAACAACAAATGCGGGTCATATACCCCTGGGTAAAAAAGCACAGTCAGTCCCTGGGCATGTGCCCTGTGTTACTTTGCTTTTTCAGGTGGCCTCCCCCACCTCTGCCCAGCCCCTGACCACACCAGAGCCTGCCTATCAGCCTTGCTTTGAGTAGGAAGGACTCGCAGCAGCTTTGACCAGAGTATCAGCACCTGCAATCAGTTTTGAGGCAAAGGTTTAATTGCAGATGAGCAATACACTCCTTTAGTTGTCTCTACAGCCCCTTCCGATAGATTTGGCAATTAGAGCTGGGTGATAAAGCTTTGATGACAAGCAAAGGAAATGCTGACTTGTTCAAGCTTCTGATGGGAGCTCATGGTTGCAATTAAATGTTTTCAGAAGGCTTTCTCAGGGCAGAATGGGCTTCTGGTAACTGTGACATATGGTTAGGACACCTACTTGAGGTAAGGAAACTGGTGGGTGCAAGGTGCTGATGGTATTGTACCTACAGCAGCAGAATTGCTCTCTGTCCAAGACTCCCTCAACTTTTAAGGGAACAGTAATTTGTCAGTGATTTCTATCAATGCCTTTCTAATGCATGAACTGGTTTCTAGAGCTCTATCTTTTGTGTCAGTTTGCCAAATTTTTTTATACTATTAAGAGTTATTTTGTCTTTGATCTTTCATAATTTCTCTGAAGAGACTGTTTAAAGCATGCCCCTTTAAGCTTTCACCTCTCTAATACATTGTGAAGAGTAGCTTTTATTTCAGCAGCTCAGAAATGTTCTTCTCTGCATAATCACTCCTATGCTAAATAATCCCCACCAAAGAGGTAGAGAATTATGTGGAATAACTATCTCCTAAGCAGCTTCTTCCCCACTGGGGTGCCAGCCACAGCATCCAAATTAAAATAAATGCTGCAAATATTCACAGCAAAGGTAAAGGAGACAATAACAGGCACTGGGCAGAGAGGGGTAGGAAATACTCTCTATCATTAAACAGATATAAACAATAAACAATAAACAATATCCACCTCCAAAAATTGGCATCTCTTTACCATGTCAAGATCAATGAGCAGAAATTAGTGAGTGGCATGCCCATGACCCCTTGCCCATTTCACTTGTGTCTTTGATCTCTGATGTATGTGCAAACTTGATTGTGCTGAGCTTAACTATCACCAGAGGCAAGCTGAGCACAACAGGTAGCCCAACAATAGCCTCAAGAAGTCTGCAGCTGCCTTTTTCTGCACTGCAATATCAGTGTGCATGTTTGAGAGGTGTTGCCTTATTTCCAAGATGTCCAGCCTTAGCAGAGCAAGAACAGATGGTTAATCAGAAACAGAAAAGGGGGCTAATTCTGCAAATTCCAGAAAACATTTCAAGAGGTTATGAATGGATTGATGCTGCTGGATGTCTGAGCCTTTCATTTACAATCATCATTTCACCATATACTCTTTTTGCCTGTTGAACAAGGACTTTTGAGGTCGCAGAATAACACAGTCTTACTTTATAACTGTATTTTACTTGTCCAAGTATCAGTTTTTTCATAGTCCTGCTCTGTCACAGTCCTTTGATGTGTAATGCCCCATTAAAGTATATATTCTATAGCTATGCCTTGAGCTATTGTGTTTTATAGGCTTTCTGGTGGCTTTTTAAAAACATTAAAAATATATAAGGGTTAAGAAGATTCAAAGGACAAAAAGACAGAATGCACATCAATCCCCTACAAGGCTCAGCATGAGAGGATGAAACAAGTTCAAAGCTTCCAAACACAGAATTCAAAAGGCTCAAGAAGCTTTTGCCCAAAACCCAACTTGTGATCAAGCACGTTTCCGGAATATTCCAATGTAAAGTGACATCCACAAGTACGGTTATTGTGATGTTTTTACCCTGTCATATTTCTATGAAATGTGTGGGTTTTTATCCCTGACTGCATGTACATTAATGCTTCTTTGCACTTAAAAGCTACATCACATTTAAGCAAATTATGAATTCAAAGCACAGTTATTGCATCTGAATTATGCCATAGGCGGATGCTGCTGTTCCAGAATGGCTGAGTTGCTCCTCCTCAGCTGGAAGTTGGACCAGGCCCAGATTAGCATAAATCACTCTGGAAGATATGAATGCTTTCATGGGAGCCACAATTCCCACTTTTTGTGTAGAAAGACACTTGAACGCGTACTGTCAGGCAAAGAGAAGTTGTATTCCCTTCTATTAGAGAAACCAACAGAACAGTGACAGCTCTTATTTTTTCTTTAAGACGAGCTATGGAAAACCTGTGAATGGGAGAGAATTGTGTAGGTCCCTGACTTGAGGTCCCTTTTCAGTCACCGTCACACAATTAATGAGGTGTGGAAAACACTTTTGCATTTCTCCAGAGACAGCTCAAGTCTGTGTCATTTAATGCTCCTCTACTGCATAGAAAACTCAGTCACCTCCAGAGGTTGTTCTGGTCTATTAGACTTGAGTGATGTCCTCAGAGAATTTCTAAGAACCTGTAGAAAATATTGACTGCATCCATATACCAGCATTTGTTCTGCCATGGTCTGAGACAGAGGGGAAAATGTAATGTGAAACAAGACTAAGAGTGAGAGCCTGTGTGTGTATATGTATTGGTTTTTCTTGTTTCTTTTTTTCTTTGCCTGTGGAGTTTTTCTTGAATAATCCATGGGTGTCACAGTACGTCTCCTGAAGTGATACGGAACCATGACAATGGCGTATTGGGTGCTCTGCTCCTTCTCCTGAGTGCTGCTGATAGTCAATCCTTTATGGTCAAATATATGCACCTTCAAATGTGTTGGGTCTGGAGGCACATTCTGTGTCCAGTCTTAACGGCTCAGCAAGGATCTCTAATTTGTTTGTTTTTCCTCCAGGACTGCAAAAACACTTTGTGAAGGTAGAACCCCATGTTTATGGTGAATTGGTTTCTGCTGGTCTGAGCAGGTCCTAGTATAAAAAGGGAAGTATTAATTGAATTAAGCTTTTCTATCATTTAGCAATCCTGGAAAGACTGACTTTTTTGAAACTCACACAGGGACACAGATATGCAAGCTCTACAAAGGCACTATGGAGCTTGATAGGATCCTACTGGAGATACCGCAATATACAATCAGAAATAAACTGTCAAAAATCAAGAAGTGCAAGGAAGATTAGATTTCCTCTATTAAATTTCTGTCAAAAATATTATTTTTTTTAATATGTTCTTAATTTTTTCTTCTTATGACAGGTGATACTTGATAAAAAAAAGATGTATTTGTGATTTTTAAGTTTTAGGTGTCACAACTACGTCTCGCAGATATCCCAGCTTGGAAAAATAAAAACACTGTAGATAGCGGTGGACAGGAGTTTGGATGGACATCACACAAAACTTGGTTTTGAATGATTTCACCCTTCAAGTATTTTTGTGCTAATTGATTGCATGGTGGTTTTCCATTTGGTTTTGTTTCAGGGTTATGTTGTTTGGTTGGTTTGTTTTGCTGAGTTTAAACACTGAAGTACCTGAATCTCTTGACAAAACATTTTTTCACAGAAACCCAAGTATTTATAAAATGTGTCGAAACAAATGTACAGTTGAACCATGTTGGTTGTGATGTGTTTTGAGTAGAGCAAAGGTACAATTTTGATGCACAGAACTTCTTTCCGAAAATTCAGAGCATTGGGGAGTCCAAGGTTTTGCTATGATACTGGGGAAGCCTTGCCTACAGGTCACAGCCAGTTGGCAGCAGCTGGACCTTGCAAGCTTTTGAAGGCTTCCATCTGCTGAAGGTCATGATATATTTTTTTCTCTTTTCTAAATTAGGAGAGGTTTTTTTGAGATTATTTTTTTCCAAAGTAAGAGTGCAACACTTAAATCATCTCCATTTCAGACACTATAACCTCCTTTTCCTCCACCATTCATATAGGGATGTTCCCATGCTAAAACTGATACCCATTTTACTGATTAAGCTGGAAAAAAATGTTGAGGAAAGGCTGATTGTTACTAGAATTTTCCATGTTTAGAAATTACAGCTGTACATGTCACGATCCTCTTTAACATTAAGGCAGAAATCGTGATGGTTCGAGGGATCTCGAGGTGAAAAATAAGAGGCAAACAAGCAAGGGACTATAATTTCAACAAAACAACAAAGCACTTTATTGAGTGCTGATCAACTCAGTTATGTGATAGAGGGGAGAAAGAGAAAGAGAGAAAGTAGGGAGAGAAAGAGAGAGAGAAGGTGGGATATAGCTACCAACGGCGAGACAAAGTCCTCGTGGCCCAGCCAATAGACACGTCTTCTTCCATGGGGAGATCTCAAGAGTCCTTTCAAAGAGTCACAGTTTTTAAGTCTTTTTCCAAGGCGAGTGGCCTCTAGCTAAAAGGCAGAGAGATTTATGGCCTATTGTGAGTGGGCCCGTAGCTGATCAACATCAGGTTTGTGCTGTATTGTGGCAGTAAGCATACGTGCTGTACCATGGCAGTATACACTGTACCTACAGCTGCCCTGCCCAAAGCACTGTACTACAGCAGCAAACATCTCCCCCCTCAGCCAGGCCAGGATGTGTTTGTGGGTCTGTCTCAGTTTCTGTCCTGACGATCCAGAGGCAAAACGAGATCTTCGAGCCGACCCTTACATACACAAAGACAATATCTCTTAGATGCTTGTATAAAGAAGCATAAGGACAAAAAGAAAACAATACAACTTTATCCTAGTGTTTCCTAAAACTATCAAACTAAATTGCAACAGTTATTACTAAGACTTTTTAAAATCTGTTGAGCATTTAATTTAGAATTAAAAGGAGACTCAGTTATCTTGAATAGAAAGCCTGCTCCTTTCCTACCATGCACTGGAGCAAGATTAAACAAAAAAAACCCTGAAACACTGAGAATTTCAAACCTCTTTTAGGTTTTTCTTCCCTCTTTTTGATAATGTTAAGTCACCTTTTTTTTTTTAATCTTTGTTCCAAGTCACCACTTACTACTGAGAAATATTTGTTTGTGACTTTTTGTCTTAATATGATAACCATGATTTGTTCCAATCTCTTGAATGAATTGTGACTGCTAGTGTAATGAAATAAAAAAGGGGAAGTAATATCCAAAATAAGGGATCTTTATCAAATTATGACTTTATTAGTTGACAGGATATTTTATGTATTAATAAATAATGCATTGTTCCTGATTCTAGTCCCAAAATTTGTGCTGCTATGCCTTGAAAAGTAATAAAACATTTCTTTTCTCCCAAGCTGATTTAGAAAAAAAAACCCCAAAGTAATGTTTAGCCTCCAAAACCCTAAGAAATATTGCTCTGGTTAGGAAGAATATATAGTATACAGATTTTCTTTTTTTTTCATAATTATCTGCTCTGAAAAACAAAACAATCAAGCACACCCTCTGATTTCAAGTGTGCACAGGAATCTGGGTTGCACACCACTCTCCTATTGGGTAGACTTCCACATCTTTTGAAATCATAGAATATCCTGAGTTGGAAGGCACCCATAAAGATCATTGAATCCAACTCCTGGCGCTGCATAGGACAGCCCCAAGAATCACACCATGTCCCCAAGAGCATTGTTCAAATGCTTCTTGAGCTCTGTCAGGCTGCTGCTGTGACCACTGCCCTGGGGAGTCTGCTCCAGTGCCCAGCTGGGGAAGAACCTTTTTCTAATATCAAACCTAAACCTCCCCTGTCTCAACTTCAGTGGAAATTCACCTACCCACCCTAGACACAGCTGTGTCACCACAGTGGTGGAAACCATCCTCTGTTTAGAGAGCACCACACAGATCGCTCCAGTGACTGCAAGCCCATTCAGAATCCTTTGTAACCACCTGGGCCTTTCCCTGCTTCACTAACAAAAATGTTTTGCAAATCTGTGATAAGGGAGACAGAGGGGGGGGGCAAAGCAAAAGATAAAATCCCTTCCTGCAGTCAAACATAACCTATGATGGCAAAAGCAGAGATGCCCTGCTGTGCTGCTCTCTCCTCCATGGGCAGAACCAGGGAGAGAAGTGCCATCAGCCAGTACAAAAAAAAAAAAGCTGCCCACAGAAACAACCAAGCATCAGGTTCACTCAGCATCATCTGATAACCCCGTGAAACAGGTGATCAATATTCATCAGCATCACAGTTCTCCTGCTAGTGATAGTTAATGGGCTGATAATGCCATCCTCCTTGTAGCCAAATCCCATCAGGGACCAGACAGCTGGAGCTAAAGCAGAAAACTTATCAGATCTGGCAGGAGACAGTTTAGGAGGCTAAAATTAACCTTGAACCATTCACAGAAAGAACTAATTGTTTGTGACTGCTAGATTCCTGCCAGTGGCAAAGGTTTATAGCTGCACAGATCTTAACCTGATGCTAGCTTTATTGCAGCATAAAAAAAAAAAAAAGAAAAAAGATAAAGCAGGGGGAAATATATATATATATATATACACATGTATACCAGAGTTCTTTTTAACCCCTCTCCCATAAAGAAATACAAAATACCCTACATATATTAGAAATTAAAGCTAAAGACTTGTGCATCTGTGCTATAATCATTCGAAGTGTTTCAAGACTCTAGAACATAATGTGAATTCATAAGCTTGACAAAGCCTTTGTCATGAAAAAAAAAGCCCCTCAGTAAAGACCAAGTCTGCTGAATTACTTTATTAAACCTTTGGTGATATAATTTCCTCCCCTTTTCCTGCCAGCAGCATACAAGTATATATATTGGTTTTGGCTGTAGAGTTATCACCTGGAACTCAGTAAAATGAGGAGAAATAAGTGGCATAACCAAAGACGGTGACAGACTTCAGGATCTGAGGATGTTCAAGAGAGGGAAGATGTAACACTTGACAATATGCTTGAGCTGTAGATCTCTTGAATTCTGGGCATGTTTATGTTCAGCAAATGTGCTGCATAGCAGAAGTACAGGGAAAACTGCAAAACAAGAAAGAGAATCTGGAAACACAGGAAAAGAAAGAACTAAGAGCTGGAGAAGAGGTCTGCTTCACAGAAGAAGAAAAAGAAGATGTGGGAACACAAGATAAGTTATAAACAAGAAGACAGCACATTTAGTGCACAAAAGAAAGAGGAAAGGAGAGCCAAGAAGTCCTTGGTAGCTGGTGTAGAGAAAACTTGTACCAGGAAAAGACCCTAATTATGAAAGTAAAATCAAAATCCTATCACGGGAGCTGAGGTAAAGAAAACAAGATCTGAAAAGCAGGATTGGGTTGGGGTTCTTGAAAATATCAGGGGGGACTCTACTAAGTGTTCTTAGCATCAGGACAAAAACTTACACTGGAGTGGGTCAAGACTTTCTACACTAGGCTAACAGGTACAAAGAAGAGAAGGTTTGAGTTATATTTCTGGAATTCATCCATTCCCAGGAGAGTGCATAGCAACAAGAATTAAAACAAAACAACGTGAGTTTTCATCATTGTTATGATGAAAAAAAATCTGTCTTCCAGTAACAGGTATGCAATCAGGGAAAGAGAGTTTGTCTTGAAGGACTGACACCATGCAGGTGTCAGGTATACTGGGTTGTGATGTGAATGACTTAAAAATGAGAAACGGAAGAGAGGAGAAGTGACACTTCCGAATCACTGTTGTACTAAAATCTGGCTGAAAAAGGCTCAGATAAATTAGGCTTCAGTAGCAAGTTAGAAGTTGGAGAGTATGTAGGAAAGGATGTTAAAACATTACTTCAGAGACAATTTGATGAATCACTGAAAAACCCTGAGGCTTGAATATATACATGGATCAAGGATCTCTATATTATGACTGCAGATATGTCTAAATACTGAAAGTTATGGCCTCAACGACAGATTTAATTACTAGATGTTTATCACCTGAGACTGAGTAAGGTGAGAACTGCCAGAAGTCAGCTGAATTACACATCTGAAAGATATTCACAAAAGTGAATGAGTTCTTCACCCATAAGAAGCAAGGAAGATGATGGAAATTAGTGTCATTTCTTTCAACCTACCAGACTGATTAAAGAGACCAAGGAAACTGATAAGTGTCTTTATTGGTCTTGTCCTGGGAGTAATGTATGATACCTAATTTCTTTGATGTTTTTACTCAGAACTGTTTTACTCAGTTAGCCATAAAAAGAATAAATTGATGACAAAGGCAGCTAGCAATAGAACTTTTAGTGTTAAGCTAAACCACTTGTAAGAGCCGTGTTATCTCCCCATTAGAAGCAGCTTGGGCAGACATACAACAAATCAAGTTTTCAAACAAATGTCTGTGCTTGAATGGCAGAGGCTGTGTAAGGCAGGTGGACATTTATTTCATCTGTATCTCTCACACAGAAAGCACACTGGAAATAAGAAAAGCTAAACCTCTAGATTCTGGTTCTTAGGGTAAGTATGTATTTGAGGTTACTCAAATTAAGTTTCTTTCAGCTGAGATGTTTAAGCATGACAGAGGAACAATTTCTTCCATGTCCCACTCAGCACCAGCAAGATTACCTGACAAAGAAAGGTAATAATAAAGTTATTTTCATTGGCATACTTTCAAAGAATCAAGCATTTTGGCCCTTTCCTGCACTGTTATTACTTCTTTTCACTACAAGCCAAGATCATACTAGAAAGTGTTGCAGTAATAACAATTCTCTGTCCAGAAAGCAATATGGCTGTCATTAATATTATATAATGATGCTAGTAGATATATTAGATAATAGTTAGGGAAACTTCAATAGCTATATTACAGAAACACTTCAAGCTAAGTCTTTCACTCTAGTGTGCAAAACAAAGAGACAATAAGAGTAAGATGTGAAACTAATTAATGTATTGATAACTCAAAAGTGGAGACAGTATATAAATATCACTTTATATTCAGGCTATGGGTATGAAATATTTAATTTATGGATAATAAGACATGGTGCTTTTTTTAGTAAAACAGAAGAAACCAAGCCATACAGAAACACTTTCTTCAGTATTGGCATACAAATGAGATGCAGAGAATTAAAAAGGTCCAAAATACCACAGACAAACATTGAGAAAGCAGACAGAAAACACAGCAGAAAGGATGGACATCAGT
Organism: Bombycilla garrulus; assembly: GCA_013400315.1. NCBI lineage: Eukaryota > Metazoa > Chordata > Aves > Passeriformes > Bombycillidae > Bombycilla > Bombycilla garrulus. The sequence goes on from VXBU01003594.1 coordinate 148,741, forward strand.
CAAATTTTGATGACAAACGTGAATAGACAAAAAAATAAATTGAAGGCCCCCTACCAACCCTCCAAGCTAATAGAACCAATATTTTCACCTGAAGAAATGACAATCAATTAACCACTCCTCCTCAAAAATGCATCATGCATTAAAACAAAGTTCATTGAAAATATTTTTTGTCTAAAATTGTCAAATTAAAATAATTTCAAATTCATATAATTCTGAAGAATTAATCATTTAGAATGTTTATGAGGAAAAAACACCAAGATAGTCTGACAAAGTCCAGCATTAATAAAACCAACCAACCATACCCACACACACCCCCAAACCTACATTTAGAAGTGGTGTAATAAAGGAGTGAATCCATTCCAGGGCTGTGCATGTGAGCATGAAACACTTCATTTATGTATAATAATGTATAATATGTCCCCTGGCTTTTTTTTCCATGCTCAAGGACATGCAGAAAATGAAAGAAATCAAATTCTCATTGGTTCTGGTTGTCTTGGTTTTGAAAGACAGGTGCCTGCCAAGGAAGGCAGGAGCTTCTCTTGGAATAGAAAAATGCAAACCCCCTCCCTCCAAATTATTAAAAGGGGCTCTCAGGCAAAGATATGAGGATAAGAATAACAGTTCTTTAATATGTATAAACAAAATAAAATAAAACAAAAACCAACAAACTACAACCTAATAGGAAAATTAGAACAAGATGCAGTATTAAACAAAAAGACAAAACCTGACAGTTAGAATACAACCTGACACCCTGTCAGTCAGG
>VXBU01003594.1:149589-164080 GCA_013400315.1 Bombycilla garrulus
ACTCATGGGGCAAGGCATTCATGGCCCATTAGTAGGAGATAGTCCGGGGGAGGAGGCAAGGAAAACACTGCCCTTCCTGGTTTCAATAGTTCATGAAGATGGAGATAGAATACAGACCTTCTGGAATATTCTTACATTGTAACTTAGGACACTGGTAAACAGCAATATATTTAGATGGCAGGCACTTGGATAAAAAATAAAAATCCTGTTTCTTCTAATAGTTAACTCTGATTCTTTCTTGGTGGGAATAAAAAGAATTCCTTAAAAATATTTGATGCTTATAAGCTATGGCTATGACCACAATTGGCTTTTGGTTGGTACTCAAAAAGAATTTCTATTTTTTTTCCCAAATTGACAATTCTGTAGATAAAGTTATCCAATCAAAACAGTGTGGACAGGCAAAATATTTAACTAAGGACACTTTTAAAAAACCAAAAAGCTATTTTTATAATACATCCATCATTGAACAGCCTCATTGCTGGACTATATGAGATTCTATGATCAAGTTTTTCATTCTCTTCTGCTGCAGTTTTAAAGTTTCTCATTAAACATTTAACAGAAAAGGAATCATGAATTAATATGAAAACCTCTAATTTCTCATGCAAGAATTCTAACATTTTAGATGACTTTTCAGTTCCTACTTTGACAAATAAATATTTTTTTTCCATTCTGCCACCAGGTTTATTGAAATAGAACTGGCATTTTTTGAGATACTTTTTTCAGAATGTATCAGGATGGCTTCTTTCAAAGATTTTATATATAATTTTTTTTGGTTCAAATCTATTTTGAGAATCTAACTAGAATTTAAAAATAATTTTGTATCAACCTAAACAGTATTTCTGTATCAAACTTTAAAATCAATAGGTTCTCCTCATGACAGCTCACTTTTGTTAGTTATGTTATTTTCCATACTGCATCCAAAAATATCACATCTGTTCCTGAAGGGGAACAGAACAAAAATAACCCTGACAAGTTCATTTTGAAGAGCTCCTCCCACAAGTCTATATGCTTAGATAGTCAAAACAGACAATTTTGCTAAATAACATTATCAAGAAAAAAATCTGCAAAAGCAGTAGAACAGACATTTTCAAAGTACATAATGGCTTGCATATTGAAACAACTTTCTTCACTTTTACTGCTGATTTCTGCTGGCTGTGCTACACCTGTGCAAAATGTCAGAATTAATAGCAAGCAACTTCAGACATTCAAAGGCCAAAGTGCTAACAACAGGTTGCTTTCATGTCCTCTATCATTCACTATTCAAGTGGCTGCTTGTAATATTTAACCTCAGCCAGGTCATAACTTTCACTGCAGAAACTCATTAGTGCACATTATCTTATGACCACTAACCTGCCAGGCAGGGCAAGCGGCAGGGGCAGTGTACCAAGGAGAATGGGTTAAGTGACAGAGACAGCTAAAAAGAGGAGGAAGCTTTTTACCACTCAGAGAAAATTGCTCCTTTCATCCTACCAACAGCTTCACACTTGCCTGTAGGTCTTTTGCTACTAGAATCATCTAGGGCTCCTTCTAGGAAATAAATGCTTACATAATTTTGGAATTTCCCCTGTTTTAAGAATCCTGAGCTAAAAAAAATAAATTTTGGCCAGCAGTAGCAGTGTCCAGGTGTGTGCTCATATTTACGCCGCAGAATCCAGGGATGTTCGTATTGTGATATTAGTTCACATTTCAACTCCAGTTCCTCTTAATTGTGGAATTCAAATAGAAAACATCCCAGAAATACCTAAACAAAATACCTCAGAGGCATTTGTTCTCCTTTTACAGTGCATTCACTCACATTTCTCCTGTGCAGCACCATAAAGCTGCTGAGCATTATTGGCAATTCAGACCTACACTACACCAGCCAAACACTTTGTGAGATTTTGGTCACTAAAAAACCTTCTCCTTTTCTGCCCTCAGATCCCCCAGCTTTTTTTTTGAAAAAGCACAGACTGGCAGCTGATAGCTTTGGCTGGGCACAGGGCTCATTACAGCCACCAAGTGCCACATGACTCCTGGCCCTGAGCCTCTAATTGCAGTTTGGCACCTGAACTTGCCAATATTGATTGGTGAAACATTTTATGATAATCATGTTCAAATGTTTAGCTGATCACTCCTTAACGATATTACTGGAAACATTCTGTAACTCATTTGGCACCCCTTTATCTTGGCGCTTAGAGGCTTCACCTTCATACAAAGAAGGCCATACTCCACAGAGGATTTCACACCTAGGCTGACAGATGCCAGCCATTTACACAAATGTCTGCTGTTCTGCATAGAGTGTGTTTTGTTCCAGCAAACAGGATGATTTAAGAATGTAGAGAGATAACTATATGCTTAAACACATATATACATATAACTAAGCTCCTAACAGGGCATAAAAAATGAATGAGGAGTATGAATACAAAGAGAAGACAATGACACCAAAATATAAAACTGGAAAATAAGGACATTACAATTTTATTGTACTGTCACTTAAAATCACACATGCTTTTCTATTTTTTTTATGACTAAGGGTAACTATTCAAAAGTGTTCCTCTTACTGAAAACATTCTTTAGTACAAATACCATTGTTACCTCTACAGCAGTCTCATGCATGCTGGTTTGGGGTATTTGGAATCCCACAATAACATACTGAAGAATTAACAGTATTTCTTTGAAATTTAAACCCTGATAACAGCAAGAGAACACAACGAGAAAGATTCTATTGTGCTGGGACCCCTAGCAACAGCATCCCATTCTCAAAAAGGTCAATCCCCTTTTTCAACACATCCTGATGCTTTGCTGATAGTCCTTACTGAAACTGTTCAGGTGTAGCCTTCTGCAAATTTCTAAAGACAGAATGTGTCTGGTTTCACAGACAGGGAATGTTTCCTTGTTTCGACTGACAAAAAATGAAATTAATTTTCTTTCAGTAAAAAGTCAAAAGAATTCCACAGGGCAAATCCCCTACTTTTTTATGTGTGAAATGAATTTCAGTAGAACAATGCACAAAGCCATACAGCAAGCTGCTGAAGACAACTGGAATTAAAGAAAGGTTTGAAGCTGTTCACATGAAATTATCTAAGCAAAGACTAGGGAATAGTGTACTTATATGATATTTTAAAGAAATAGATGAGCTTTGAGACAGATGCTTTATTTCCAATCTTTTATAATATGTCTTCATTTCCTCTGCTCTATATTATATTATCAATAAAAAGAGCAGGTTGTTTTGTAATTGCACATAAGCTGCAGAGCATCAGGAAAATATACCTTGTGTTCCAATGTAACTCAAACATGATGTATGAGTTTTCTTTGCAATTTTGCTTTCATGCTAAGCACTTAGAGTAAATTCCTTGAATGTTAAGAGCTGGGGTCACAGATGGAAAATGGCTGCAAAGAACTGAATGGATCTTCACTGAACAGGGATGGAAGCCATGTAGGTGTTTCTGCTTGATATTTTTAGATAGAAAGCATACTTAGCTCCCTATTTTGGGCATCTAAACCTCCCTTCCTTCTTAGCTACAGAGAGCAGTTGTATGGAGATTCAGGACATCCAACCATAATGGCCGAGGGAAGGTTTTGAAGAAGCCTCTTTTTTCTCATTGTCTAGAGAGGAAAATCTAACCTAACACTCGATGTTTGCAGTATGATGTGCAAGCTGTTGACATTGTGTATGACATCAAACCAGTCCAGATTCTAGTGATTCTGCATGCAAAGTCTCAAGGACTTTATTTAAGGGGTACATTTTCATATACTTGATATTGCATACTACCAAGACTACAGAGAAATTCATGAGAGGAGTCAGTGATCCACATCCACTTTGCCAGGATGTGAGCTTCAAAACCTTGTCCTCAGAGTCCTGCTCTGGTGCTGATCCAAATGGGAGTCTTGCCAATGAAGCCTGCCAACCCATGCTTTTTGTGTCCTTACCCTTAGACAGTTCACTGTTGAATGACAAAACAGGCACCTCAGGAAAGTCACCAACTGCAGGCACACACACACATTTCCTTGGTGCAGTAGAAAGCAGAGGATTTTTAATGTAGGTTCTGCCTGGACAATCAGCAAACAGCGGGCTCTGGCAGCTGCTGCTATCCCTGTGCTGTCTAGGATGGCCTTGGAGGAGAAAAAAGGCAAAGAATGCCAGAGTAGGATGTAGGTTCTTACCTGAGCTAATTTACTCCCTTGAGTTTCACAACAGGTTCAGCATAATTGACACAGAAAGCTGTAGAAATTTCTTACTAATGTATGCTTTGATTGCCTTTCAGCTTTCCAAACCTTAAACAGCCCTCATAAAATTATCTAAAGACAGCAAACATTTAGTATAGTATATATACAAATTGCTACTTGCATGTCCAAAATGTTCAAAGAAATTTTGTGTCAACACTTAGATGACTGTTCAGATTCTTTTCTGTATAGCATGGAGGAAAAGAACCTGATTTGTAGAGCAGGACTGTAATGGAGTTGGTTTTTTGTCACAGTTTGTGCCAATAGTACCCTTTGAATGTTCAGTGAATTAGAGCTGGTTGGATTTTTTTCAGGCAAATCTGCTGTCTTAAGAAAAACAAAGTTCTGTAAAACTAGCAGTATATAGAACTATTTCCTTCATTGTCTATAAATCAAAACATGTTTTAAAATTCAGATGTGAGTCATGCCAGAATTGAAGATGTTGTTAGTTCCAAAAGGAGCTGACAAGAAACAAAACAGATTTGAAAGATACCTTCATTAAATACCTCTTGTAACAAGAAATGCAAAAAAAAAGTCTCCTTGAGCTGCAGAAGAAAAAAGAAAAGAATAAAAGACAGCAAGCAGTTCTTTATTTATTATTATTTTATTTTACATTAACACTGAAATTTTCATGGTTTTGTTTCAGGTATCTGAAGTCCAGTTCTCACTCAGAAACATCTAAGATTCTGTGAACTGCCTGGCCCGAGATCCCTGCTAGCCAAGACTCAGGTCAGGGGAGAATTTTTTTTATTATTATTTTACTTTATTATTATTTTTTATTTTTAATGTCACTGATGTACTGTGATGGGCCTGGGAAAATCACTATGTTTGATGTGATTTGTTATGTTGCAGACGAATGTTAATGTGAACGTGACACACAGTGAAGACATCTAGCCTATTGCATGTCGTCCAAACTAACCTGTGGACCCCCTGCTAATTCTACTGAATGTATCTGGAGGTATGTACCAGCTCTGGGGATGCCTGCCATGTCCACTGAGCACAGAAAGAGCCTGATTGACTCTTCCAGAGATGTCCAACTGTTTCAGCAACACAGACTAGTGGAAATTAAAATTTGTATTAGCAGTGGAGTTTAATGGGCATTCCTTTGAACAAACTGTTCTACTATGTATGCTCTGGATTAAAAGTCTTTTAGTGAACTCAATAAAATGAAATTACTCTCATCATAACAACCTACTGCCATGCCTGGTCTGCTTGGGAAAATTCTCAGACATAATTACTGAAAAAACTTGAAAGTTAATTAGGTTCTCTGGACCTTTGATATTGGATTTCAGAACAGGATCTATTGTAAGCATACTCTTTTATATGTTAAACCACACCTTTATATATCCTACCACTCCTGTTCTGCTTGATTTCAAGGTTTTGGAGACATCCATTGAGCACATCTTGAAAGTGTCTTCTTAGATCCTCTATACTCCTGGATCTTTCCTAGATAAAACTCCAAACAACTTGATTATCCATATACCTCAGATAAGAATCTTTCCAGTCATACAGAACTTATTTCTGTTTCATGCATCCATGATTTCAGCCTCCCATGCAGAAGAGCTACGACAGGGCATCAACTAGAATGACTTTTTTATTCTCTACTGTACAAAAAAAAATTTTTACACTTAAATATTATGAGTTGTAAAGATATTTGAGTTAGTTTGATACAGACTAGATAAATTTTTATTTGGGGATCTTGATACATCTTATAGTCTGTCCTTAGCCTCTTGGTATCTTGTATCACTGTTGTCAAGACCCAAGTTGGCAAGTTTAAGAGCCTCTGAGAGCTGCAATTTATCTTTTAAGTTCTGCCATAGACATAAGTTTAAAATAAGACAGCTGTCTGTGCCTCTTTACAGGGGAGGCTAATTTTCTATCTGCAGCACTTGTTACCAATGTGATGTGCCTGACAACTGGAATGGCAGAGACAATGGGAAAAGTAATCTTCTGTTATTAGAAAAACCCATACAACACCACGTGGTGAAAAAGAAAGTAAGGTCCAGATAGCATAGGAGCTTAACTGGTCAATACAAGTGGAGGCGACCAAACACACTAAACCCATTGTTACTCTATACTGCAATCTGACTTTATACTTGTTTTGAATGCTTTGACATGTAAAAGGGAAACAGTGGCTGAAAACCTAAAGAAATACGTCTTTGACTCAGGTATTAATTTAGGCAAGTGGCTGAAATGGAGCTAACTTTCTTTTTGGTAGCTTGTGTAGTGCTCTTCTGAATTGGGGACCAAGACAGTGTTGATGGCACAGGGATGTTTTTAGCTGTTTCTGATCAATGCTTACTCACTGTCTAGGCTCTCTCTGTTTCTCTGTCCTGCCAGCGAGCAGTCTGGGTGGGCTTTGGCAAGAATCTGGAGTGGGACACAGCCAGGACACATGACCCAAACTGACTAAAATTCCATACCATGTGGGATGCATAAAACCTGTGTTGAACTCAGTAAAAACTGGGGAGGGGGACTATATTTTCTGAGTTAGCTGCTGCTCAGAGCCTGACTGAGCATCGTTCTGGTATTTAGAGGCAGTGAGTGATGATCTTTGCACCATTTGGGTTCCTTTTCCCCTGTTTGCTTCATTTCAGCTGCCTTTATCTCAGCCTTCAAGAATTTTTTTGCTTTTACTTTTTAACTGTGTCCCCAGTCCCTCTAAGGGACAGTGAGTGAATTGCTGGTTGGTATTTACATGTTGGTCAGGGTAAACATCAACCGTCTAAGCCCACCAGGTCTTTTTTTCAGAGAATTATAAAATAGGAGACAACAGCATAATTATACATTCTGTCTTTTTTCATAGTTGTTGTGGAATCATGTCACCCTAATTGCTGAGTGTAAAAGTAAAATGTATTTAAAAATAATGGGTTTTCAGCCTTTTCCTAAACAAAAATTGTGGAACTGTATAACTGTAGCAGCAACTAGTATTATCCTATATAAAAAAAGGTCATTTTATGAGAGGATAAGGTATGTGAAGACCATGTGTGTGCATAAAATTTATTCACAGCTTCAGTTTATATTCCATATAGTATATTACTGAAATAATGAACCCTGTGCACTCAATTTACCACCTTTGACTCCGACTACTTCTTGGCATTTTTCAAATTGGAAATCTTTTCATAGAGAGTCCTTCCCCTAAACTGCAGAAAGTTGACAATCCCACGTCAATGAAACCAAGACTTTCTGCCAAAGGCAGAGACCAAGGACAGCAGCTAACCCTATTTCACAGTACATCTCTTCCCATTACTTCAGGGATGGGCACAATTTTCAAGGGAGTGAAAAAAACCCATCAAATACATGAATGCATCTTCAAAATTCTTCCTGTTTTCAGATTTCTCTCCCTTAACTTTAGCTTCTTCTCTCCCCACAGCTTTCACAATACAAAGGGCAAACCACAGAATAATCTGATAAGTACTTATATATTTGTTGATGTATTCTTATCCAGGTCAGGACTACCCATAGCATGAAAGTCTAAAAATACACTTCCCACAGAATCACACAACCTGAGGAAAATTCACAGAACTAAAATAATAAATCTAAATCAAAGACTCTTTATCCCTAAATTTCTGAATTAGGTCATCTGAAACATAATGGAAATTTTTTCCATATTTTTATTTTAGCCAAAGAGTTGGGCATCCTTAATTTATATGACAGAGGCTGAAGCTGATGGAAAGGACAGCTGGGTTGATTACTTTACTTCATTCATAATGCAGTTCTCTCCTCCTGACATGTGAAACATTTCAGTGATTTTATGTTCTCCCTCCCTTTCTCAAAAAGTACCAATGAAAATATCTTCCCCCTGACTGAGCAGATAGTTAATTTTAAATTAAACAGCTGTGTCCAGGCACAATGAGCATATATTTCTTCTGCGTAGTGAATGCCTTGTAACTGGAATTACCAGTGTTTGGGGGTTTGACCTCCAAACAGTTGATTAACATTTGTCTTAAGTGAGTAGTATGAGACTGATCCTATCAGTGATAGTGCAAAAAAGTTTGCAGTTTGAATTCTGTTCTCAGTGTGCAAGTATGGCAATACTGGTAGCTGTATAAATGAGCTGAGAACCTGCTGGAGGTTACAGCAGAGACATCTTGAGAAGCATGGAGTAGTTAAGTACTTTACTTTCACATTGGATAAAAAGACTTTTGGAAGGTGAGAGTCATTGCTTTACTGAATGAGTAATTGCAGACAAATTTTCAAAACATGGAAGTTTAAAAGCTACTTTGTAGGACAGAACAAGGCTTGATTCACCCCATGGTGATAAAGCATCAATAAAACATTATGTCACTTAGGCACATAGCAGGGGCAGAAATTTTGAGTTCAGAAGGAAGAAACTCCCTGAAATGCTTCAGTTCCTTTGGCACAAGGGGGAAATAAGCATCTATGAAGGTCTCAGCTCTTCAGCAGAGGCACCTAAATCAGTCCAGTTATCCCTCTGGAAGCCTCCAGTCGCCTCTTCACATGAAGATAAGAAAGGACTGGAAGGGACTGCAACACCAGACTGGGTAATGCTAGGTGCAAGTTAGATACCTGGGCAGGCTGGTTCCTTGCCCATTTTTCTTCCAGCTAGCCTGTTGTTTTTATTCGTGCATTTATTTTCTGTAAATTGCTCAAGAAGTCAGTTGGTCAAGTATGTCAACAACATTTCTTCTTGTCATGTGTGAGTTAAGTTCACTTTTAATTCACCTGTGTATAGTATAAAGTAGTTTCACAATGACTAGCCACAGTATTTAATTTAGCAGTACAAAACTGCAAATCACAAAACAATGAATCATTGTTTATGTAAACCAGAAAATCTAGCTCTGTGCTAAGAATAATTCAATCAGTCTATAAAAAGGACCGTCCAAAAATAGCTTCTACTCTCTAAAATGCTTCACATTTGTTGGAGTTTTCAAAGGACTGCTTCTTTCCTTTTATCTTCTGAAAGTTCCATTATGAAAGAAAGGTCAAAATTGCTACTAGCAGACTAATTGAGAAAAGCATGTGGCCCCTTCCTCACCCCTCCATTTGTACATGCTCCCTTTTTCAAACAATTCTCAAAAAAATTTATTTCTCTGAAAGGAATTATAGTAACATGCTTAAGCATTCAGTTATTCACTAATTTCATCTCTATGTTTTCAAAGTCTGACTTTAGGGTTAATTTAAATTAACTTCAGTCAAGCACTTGAAGCCAAGCAGTGCATTTCTTCTGTGTATGGCGTGTCTCTGGGCCTCTATACATGCGCTAATTCCTTTAATACTGCTGTGGCTCTTCATTCTACTCACTCCAGTATGTCCATTTCTCCCCACTACTGCTGTATTGGGCTGTCCAGAACTGGACCTGCCAGTGTGTTTCTCCACTGTTGAGACCTGTTGGCAGCACTCCTAATGCAGACCAGAAAGTTGTTGGCCTTGTTTGCCCTGAGGGGGCACTACTGGCACAGGCTGACTTGCTGTCCACCAGAATCCTCAGCACCTTTTCTGCACAGCTTCTGCTCTGCTGCTGGGTCCCCAGCCTGTGCTGGTACATGAGGCTATTCCTTTCTATTTGAAGGGCTTTGCTTTTCCCTTTGTTGAACATCATGAGATCCTGGTTGACCCATTTCTCTCCCTTCTCCAAGTCACTATCAACTTGGACCTAGGTCTATAATTTGCTTTTCTTGTAATGTATAGTGAAGCCAGTTCATGGACTTAGATTAAACATCCTATCCACATCCATCATGAGGACCAAAACCTAATTTCTGTTTGAACTAGAGCTGCTCTTTTAGGGAAGTCTTCAAATGTAACTGCTACTTTCCAGTAATAAGTGAAAATTGATGAAACTCTTTGTCCCTGCCCCAGGCTATAACCCTTGACACCAGTGTGAAAAATCCCACTTCATTTTTTGCTAAGAATGCATCTATCTTTGAGTGGCAGTTAGCAGAATTTCATTTTTTTTACATTGGAAACCTGTGTATTCTCAGGCTTAATTGTCCCATATGGAAACAAGTTTATGGTCAGTTTTATTTTTCTTTAAGTCTCAAAGATTTGCTGAGTTTCCTGCAGCCATCTGGATAAGATGTTGAAAGTAGAGCACAGTGCCAGGTCTTGGTAATAGTTACACTGATATGAAAATTCAGTAGTAACAGAGGTAGGGTTTGTTTGCCTAACTGTATGTGTCTAGTAAAAATTAAGATGGTCTCTGACTGAACTTCTTTCTGCCAGTTCAGATGGGTGTTCATCGCTGGTAGGTCCTTTGCCATATTTTTGCAGTCTGTTCTTGGCTTTGGTAGTACACTTTAGTTGGTGCTGAAGTTTCCACTTTGCTGAGCAAATTAGAGTATTCCCTAACCATGTTTTCCTTATGGTTCAAATTTTCTTAATCTGAATATTGGAAAGTTGTATAATAATATAAGAAATTATTTTAAAGTAATATTCCAAAGGCTAGAATAATCTAATTCTTTTAAAATGTCCCTTTAAAGTGATTTACTCCTTATGACTATAGGTAGAGACATACCAATCATCATTTGAATGAAAAGCATACTTCTTTTATATCATTCATTCTTTAAATGATTTAGTGCAGTCTAACATTTTAGGTGCCTTACAGAAGTCTAAATATGTCAATACCTTGTGTAATCTCACTCTTTCATTTTCTTTTCTTCAGTTAAAAGAATTATAGAGTTCCCTGTTTACTGGACATTTTGTCTTTTGGCTTTGATTTCATACGTACTTAAAGAAAGGTACATCAGCAGTAAGACTGTCAGACTGATAGAGTCATACTGGTTCAAGAGATTTATTTAAATGAAAGGAAAAGTGGATTTTATTCCTCCTGATGCTAATGGGCCAGTACAAGTTCATGAATCATAAAAGAACAAAGTGCTCTTGTCTATACAAATATTTAGCTAAAGTCTCAAAGGATGGCACCCCGAGGGTACCTTGAGGACAAGGAGAACATAGAAGCTGAAGAAGAAAAACCAGCAAAATGCAATTTGAGCTGCACCATCCCACTGCTTATTGTCCCAGGCTAGGAACTTGAAGAGGATTCCAAAATCATATGAACCTCCTGAAAAGATATCTGTGTCTGATCGATGTCAAAGATTCCTGCTAGGAGGAAGTGGGGGAGAACTATCTCTTTCTGCTTAGTGGGACTGACTTTTGGATTATGTGGGCTCAGCAGAAGATGCAGAATGGTTCTGAGCTAAGGGAATATTTATCCATCTGTCCCTTGTGTACTCCTTGTGCTTCAGTGGGAACATGTCAGGGAAGGAAACTTGGGAATATTGTCAAGTGGAACTTTGTGCTCCACTCAAGTGGGAGATGACTCATTCACAGGGAGATGACTGATTCACCCATCTCCCAAATATTTCTTTTCTAGCAAAAGTTAAATGTTAAACTCCTAAATTTGTTTTAGTATTAGTATTTCTGTGTCATCACTCCTCAAAGATGATGTTTCCTTGTTCATGAAATTCTTGAACTATAAGAAACACCAAAACCAACAACCAGGAATAAACCAAAAAACTGAAACCAACCAACCAAACAATCAAAAAACTCCAAATCAAACAAAACCACAAAACAAAACAAACAAGCAAAAAAAAAAAACACCATCAAAAGCAAACTCCAAAACCAATACATATACAACCAGTATAAACAATATGTGTTGTAAGTAAAATATTTACTCTAGACTTCATTTTCAAAAACATGGTCATGTTTGGTTACCTTTGCATAACTAAAAAGCCCACCTAGATGCCCCATAACAGGCACTTAAAACTGAAGAGAAACTGAAATTTTCCATTACAGCTATAACCATTTACATGACAACTAATTCTATTTTAAATTTTATAGGAAAATTTGATGGTAAAATAAAATGTGACAGTAACTCTACATAAAAATAAATGTTCATTTTATTATACATATCCACTCAAATAATCTATTTCTACATACTTTAGATGGAATAATATACTACATTTTTCCCATTAATTTAACTTGTGTAGAAATAGAATGATAGTGCTATTTTACCCCACTATCTAGGTACAAATATCTGGTTTGAGTGTGGATAAGATAAAGATAACTTAAGCTACAGTACTGTTGGGTGGTGGAACCATGAACAGGACAGATTCTCAGCCCCTCCAACGTTATCCAGCAGTTCTTTTCCTCTCAGTGCTAAAATTGTGATAGCTCTTCTACCCTTCACTTCTGGCCTCTTCGTCTAGCCTCTTACTACTTTAAAAATGTTTCTGGAATACCTTATTCAGTTAAGTAGGTGTTTTTCTTTAGTCCTACTGTACAATCAACCTGCATGAGTAACTGTCTAAGAATGTTTACAGGGCATTTAATCAGCAGGAGATACTTACATTTATGAAGGTAATAGGAAATCCCCTGTGGATTTGTATCTAATTTAGTAATCTTTAAAGCTCAGTGTATTTACTGTTGCAGCTGGGGATTAGTACTGTCAAAAGAATCTCAGCAGAGAGAGAAAATTCAGCACTTCATCTGCCTAAAGTGAAATTTCCCAGGTTTCAAGAAGGTCTAACTCATCTGCTAGACCAGGGAATTATAGTCATTGTGCCCTGAAAATTTTGAAGACTATTTTTTTCATGGATAGAGAATAATGAAAAGGTATGTCTTTAATACTTGATATTGAAAATGGAAACTACTTTCTCAGCACAGAGTAATGGGATTTCTCCTTGAGCCAGGTGTTATGAGCTCTCAGAGGTCCCATCCCTGTTTGGGTTTTGTCTTACAAATACCCACGGCTTAGAAAGAGCGGGGAAAGACACCTTGGGTGGTGTTGGAAAAAAAAAGGGTTTACCAACTTCCAAGATAACAAACTCTCTAAAGAAAAAAAGCTGCACCAGAGACTGGAGGTCCATGTCTCTGCTACACACCCCCGAATTACCACGAGGTTTCCTTAAGCAATGCTTTTTATGGCTTAGGCGGGGCTCTGGCACTTGTCCAATCCAGGTGGCTCTAAGGGGGGGGGTGATGTCCAGGGAGTCCAATGAAGTGTCCTGGTTTAGAACCTTTCCAAATTGGGAAAGAATGCTTGAACTCTTTACCTTTAAGGGGGACAAAGACAGCTTCACCTTTCTTCTTGGTCTTGGCACTCTGCCTGTAGGAAGTGCTACACTGCAACAACAGAGAGAAAGAGATTGACCCAAATTTAAGAAACAAGCATCAACATTGCAAAAAGACTGAAAAGGCCTCCTTGCTATATCCTTCAAATCATACCAGATCTGAGCTGGCATGGATAGCTGTCAGCCATTAGTACCATATACTGTGTTTAGTCCCTGGATCTTATCTCTTATGCTCAAACTCTACTTGTTTCACCTTTACAGAGATGAGAAATATGTATCTGAAAACATTAACAAATTGAGAAAAAAAAAAACAAGAAAAAAAAAACCAAAACCTCTCTGGGATTAGCCAGAATATTGTGCCTAGTCATTTTTTTGCAGCTCATGTTGGAAAATGGGAGCCAAAATGTTGTTCTAACCTTCTGATTAAAATGTGAAATAGCATATGAGGATTTGTGCTGAATTAAGTTAGGAAAGATGCTGTAACATTACATAATACCACAGGTACTGATACAGTGCTCTAAAGCACAATCTAAACTCACATTTAAGAAGACCTTGTCTTATTGTTCTTTTAATTTTTGCAATAATAAGCCCAGATGCTTTGGACTGAACCTTTTCCTTGATGCTCTGGGGGAGCACTGTAGCTTTCACTGCTATTTTTGCTTGCAGGCAGATTCCATCTCTGGTATTACACCACATTTTGTTTGACAGAAAGAGGAATAGACCAGATTGCTTTGTAAAACTAAGAAATGCAGAAAATTTGGTTTGTAGCACTTATTTTACCATTTTTTAAACAATCAGCTAGCTATTTAAGCACATGCTCAAGGACTACTGGTGTCATTAGTACTTCTGAGAAACTTAATTGCAAACACTTAATTCTCTGTTAAGTAAAACCTCCTGTATCATCAGCAGTAGCAGAAGTGTGGAAAGGGAGGCAATAACAATGCAGCTGTTCACAACCTAAAGTAAAAAATGCAGAATCATCTGGGGTAGTGGAGAGTGGTCATGTAGCATTTTTCATATTGAAAGACAGACTGCATTCCTGAAAACAGATATATCTGTACAGTTCTCTTGACTTGATTTTATATCTAAGAAAAGAAATGTTTGTAACCAAGACTGATCTTTAATAAACACCAGTATAGGTATTGGTATACCTATACCTATTTATTTATAAATTCCAATATAGGGCTCAGTTCCTGAATGTAGTTTAACCAAATCTCATTTCATCACACACACAAAGAAAAAAAACAAAAACAAAA
>VXBU01003594.1:164199-176989 GCA_013400315.1 Bombycilla garrulus
CAAACAAAAAAAAACCAAACAAAAAACCAACAAATGGGAAACAGAAACTTAGAAAAAGTCAGCCAAAGCAGAAACTTATCAGAAAACCAACTCTGACATATGATGCCTCCATTTCCAAAAGCAGCTAGAAAGTTATCCAGTATAAATTATCTCTCTCACAGATGTCTCAATGGGAAAAGCTATAATGATCATGATGCTTAAAAATAACAAATTCTTTTTCCAACTCCTGGCTTCTGGATGCAAGCCTCCTTTCCCATTCCCTGGCCCTCAGGCTGGCTTCATGTTCTGGCCAAAATTCAGAGCATCTTAATAGGTAGTTTAAAAGATGCCAGTGCAGAGGGCAGGACTGTTTGACCACAATTTACATCTACAGTGTAGATAAGTTTCCTGTAAGTTAGTTAAGCTCTCTACCCAGAGATCCAAATGGCTCATCTACACGTTGCACATACCTGGTGGTTTTTATGAACACTTGCACTTGGCAGTGGATGTCCTAGACTGCAGACATACATATCACAAAAGCTGCTGCAAGTGGGCACTAGCAGGTGTTCTCTTCCTGTGACCAGTCCCTGCACAGCATTGTCAGGGCCACACTGCCCTGGTTATTCTTCTCCAGCTTCTGGGCTTCCTAATGTAGCATCCACTCGAGCAGGAGATGCCCAAATCTGCTGGCAAAACACCCTCTGCATTCTCTCCCTGACTCTAAAAACGCTGCCTAAGCTGAGCCATGGTACAAACTGCAGCAGAGAGTCAAAGATACTCCTTACTTAAACAGGGGAAGCAATAAAGGGTGAGATTGTTACTTCTTCTTTAAGCAGCTGAACAGCATTCCCTATAAAGCAAAACCAGTCTTGTTTCCTGTGATGCACAGAAAGAATGGAGCAGAGCACAGACAGGGAACACTAAAAGTCACCCTAGAGCCAGCTTTGCATTACGCAATGCTGCAGTGCCTGTGCTGTAAGGGTGACTGAGCAATCTTCTAGATGAAAATCAGCTGCAAAGAATAAAATGCCAGCACAATTTTCTGATGGTTGGTTTTCACTTCTTCCTCTGTTCTTATTTTTGCCTTTATAAATATTTTATGCTTAATTGGTTTATTACTGGGCTTATTGTTAGAGGTGAACATGTTAGAGGCCAAAGAGACAGGGAAGAATTAACTGCTGTCCTGCTACTGGGCTTGGTTGCAGGTTTCCTAACCAAGAGTTTTCATGCATTGATTTAAGTGATGTGATAAGACACACCTGTCAAATCTTTGAAAGGTGACTGGTGACTTTGTGTACTGCCCTGAAAAGGAAGCAATTAAGAGTGATGAGGACTGAGAAACAAAATTCTTTCAAGGTCTCCAACTGTGCATGCAAAAGGACCAAGGTATCCATTTGAATTTCTTTGAAAATAAATATACATAATATTACAGCTATGATTTAATCATGGCATGACTGATTTCTAGGCACTGTGCAGATTTGCTTATCTCTGAACCACTGTTTTCTCTTGCCAGTATGTGCCTCTGTATAATAAAGGTTGTCTGACTTCCTTTACCTTGGTCTGTACTATATCATCCTGCCTGAACGCACTGGGAACCAGAATGTGCAAACTCTTGGGTTAAAAAATACTATCAGAAGCTAGATCCCAGAGCAAGTATCTTTCAAAGAGTTGCTGCAACTATGGCTGAAACCAAGTGGATTCTTCTTACCTGGAACTATGAATGATGGGATGGATAAGTGACTTTTTCTAGGGTTGAGATTAGAATAAAGACAAGACCCAGGCAGGTTCTCTATGGGATCCTATGGGCATGATCCTCTGAACTGCTAGGCAATGTCACCGGGGAGCAGCAGATGCATACAACTGGATGTCTGCTCATATTTAAGTTTCTTCAATCAAATTTTTTGCAGGTAATTTCCTGGAAAAAGCCAAGTCTAGATGCTTGGAGTCAAAAGAACACTGGATTTTCCTCCCCCATAATATCAAAAAATATTTTTCTAGTTTAATATCCCTGCATTTGTTGGAATGGTCAGTGGGCAAGTTCCCAGCAGTTTTTAAATGATCTGTGATCCAGAATCCTTTCCCAGTGCTGTGGAAGGACGTGGTCCTTCCCTGCTTCCCCCTCACCTGTTATGCATCCAGATGTTCCATGGGCACAGGCCATGAAAGATCTCACAGTTCTCCCTGAAAAAGTTTCAGGAGCAGAATGTGGCCCTTCCCATCTTCCAGCACAAGGTAACAAGGGAAGGTATATTCTGAAATTTTCAGAGACTGTGGTATATTTAGTTCTTTAGTGGGGCTTTGGTTCTGCTGTGGCCATTGGTTTCAGTCTTGTTTTTGGTTTTTTAAGACTAAATTATAAAAATCGGATGTGCTTTGATGAAAAGTCAACTCTGGTAAAAGATTAAAGAATCACCTTTTGAAAGCATTTATTATTTTTTTTTCAAATAAACTAACGCTGTTGTTAAACATGTGCCAGCTGTAAAGGATGGCACAGTGTAGGCAGTGTATTTGCCTTATGTTAAAGTCTGTTTGGCACTAGATGTGATTCCTGTCTTCTCTGGGCCAGGAGAGTGCAAGTTCTGCACTGAGCCGAGTGTGCTCGTACCTGTCCATATATGCCTGCCTGGAAACAGCCAGGACATGGTCTCTTGGAGATAACACCGACAGCCCACAGCTGGGCATTGACTCCTTAGAGACTGCCAGCCAGAGGAACAGAGTGCAGGCAAACGCTGTGACTAGAGTTCCAAACAAAAACTGAGGTATCTGGATGCTTTCCTGGGAGGGCGATAGCTGGTGAAGGGAGTGAATGAGTCCTAGGGGTGCTGAGACAGGGAAGGGAGAAACTCTTCCAGTTTGGATATGTGTACATATTTTGTTTTCTGCACTTAAAAGACTCTTAATCACTAATGCTTTATTTCTAAAGGTTGTTTTGACTAGATTAGACTAGACTAGACTAGTGTCCTGGCTGCACAGGACATCAGGCTGTATGCAGCTGATGAAGTCTCTGCTCTGAGACCTACAGGAGCCTGCAGTAGGAGCCTCATTTAGGACAGAAGTCGGGGTTGAGCAACGAAGAGACACACCCTGAAAAAAGCCAGAGGTGATCTTTCTCCCTGGACCTGGTGAGAAACTGAAACATTTTGTTTTCACTTCTCAAAATGACGTGTTGTTTACCAGCTCACAAATAGTTGTAGAATTTACAGGGAATTTCCAGAAGCTTTTTTCTTTTTTTTTTCTCATTCTGGAGTGAAAGAAATTTTGAAACAATGGGAATGAATCCGTTCCACCCCATCCTTCATCAGAAGTTTCGTTCTGCATAGGCACCTTGGGTGACCATTTTTCACCTTCTGAAAGAGTGGCTCATAATAACGCCCTTGAGGAGGCTTGCAGGCTAGAGAATATATGAATCGGTTGCCTGGTTCCATTCTTGTGCCATGTTAGATCCAAACAGTCAAATGTCAGAAGGTTAAGAATCAATTTTAAGCAGTAAAATACGTCAAACTGTGTAGTCTGCTAAAATGGTCTGATACAGATGAATGCCTTTTTTTAAAAAGCAGCTATGAAGTGCACAGCATGAGGATAAATCTTCTGGTTTTTCTGTGTGTTTTGATGAACGTCTGCAAGACTACCATCTGCTATTACATTTTTGTACTTACATTATATTTTGCAGACAGGACACAGGAATATTTTTGAATAAAAAATCATAATTCAAAATACACTGTAATAGAGGAAAGGTAGATACACATTAAAATCAAAAAGTATTTCTTTTCCTTATTTTCCTTTTTGTTTGTTTTCAAAAGTGAAAAGGGAGAAGAAATCTTGTGTTTATATTACAGACTTCTTAACCTACTCTTAAGACAAGCCTCTAAGAGCTTCATGTAGCTTTTCATTTTTTCTTTTTAAGAAAATCCTAGTTAAGCAGAATTGTGGAGGAGTTGCCTGGAAGATAATAGTCATGTAATGACAGTAAAAAGAATTGTGAAGGTGGATGTTTGCTGAGTACACTACTAGAGACACAGGAGGAAGAAAAAAAATGCACTAAGTCATAGGTGCTCTCTCCAATTTGAGCATGCATTCAGCTCTTACTGCAGTGGTGCATGGCTGTAAACAGAGCCAGAGGGACTGCACCTCAACCTGCACCTTTCTGTGCCTGTCAGTCACCAAGTTAAAGTTAGTTTCTAGGCTCCCTCTACAGTCAATAGAGAAAAATCGTTACCTCTGGAGGGCAGGTTCCTCTATTTCCTCTGGACATGTCTTTTCCAGGCTTTAAGGTGACTTGGCACAGAATGAAGTGAATCGTCTGAAAACCTGAGCACCTTAACGTAAAGGTTGGTGCATGGAAATGGCCATCTTGGCTTCTACCTTTTCATTCATCACTTAACTATTATATATATTCAGTGAATAGAAAAAAGATACTTCAGCATTTCTCAGTACCTTCAAAGATGTTTTCTATCCTCTTTGACCAGTTTCAGCAATGTGTAATAGGTAATATTTCTTCTTTTACATTGATTCTAAGGTTTAATGAAAACTCATATAGTTTTTGAATTATCTCATTGAATGTCATTAAGTGAAGCTAAATTCCTTCTCATCCACAACCTCAACAGGAGAGCTGTCCTTTGAAGATTTGTTTTTATTAGCTGTCATTAACACAGGACAGCCTAAAGCCTTTATGGTGCTGTTTTCTACACTGTACTAGCCATCATATTTGGAAAATACACCAGCATTCCATGAGTTTTATTCATCATAACCCTCTGCAGATTTATCAAGGCTTGTTCAGTCTTTTTCTTAAGCTATTCATGGCTGTGACCTCATCTCTGTTGAATGATAAGGATTTGTTCTGTTTTTCTTTTTTTTCTCCCTTTCTTTTTTTCTTTTTTTTTTTTTGGATGTAATTTTTTTTTTAAGAACACTACTGAAATCATTATTTTCTCTTGTTAAGGACTATGTTGTAGAAGGAGATCTTCAAGGAGATCTGAGTGCTATATTCATACAATAGACAAGAACAAGTTGTTCCAGTGACAAATACAAAAGATGAATGTTAGGATAACCTTTGTGATAAAGACTCTGTGTGAATTTAAATAAGACTAAAATAAAAGTGGGGTCAGACAAAAGGCAATGAGATAAATTTTCTCATGTCAAAACATTCAAAATTGATTCTCCTTTGGAGATCTAAATTAATATGGATGTTGCAAATGTGGTAGCCAAGTGCAAAAAAGAGGGAGAAAAAGGCTGTTTCTGCCCTCTAAAATGGGCATTGTCAAAGTCAAGGTGCAAACAGCTGTAAGTAGCTCCCGAATTAGTATTCATTGCTCCTAAGTCCAAGTGCTAAGCTCTGCCAGCAAACACTGATAAACAGTGTCAGAAAATGGACCTGATTAACACTTACAGACAGTCTCAAAATCGAAGTTAATAAGTTAAAGCACTCTAGATTTTTTTTTTTGTTAATATCAGAGAACAACTACTCTTACAACATATTTGTTCTTAGCACTGCATACTGAATAAAAGTAAATAAGTAGTTGTGAAACAGAGCTTTGTTTTCGCTGAGTGTGTGGTTTATTCTCTGTTGCAATGTCCCACCACAGCCTCTGCAGTTTACATGAAAATGTCATGCTAGAGTGATACTGAAAACATACAGGTTTAAGCCACTCTGGTTTGTCCTGTACTTGCTCCTTAAATTAACTAAGCAATAAAACCTTTCCACAATCAGGCTGTAAGGACTGTCATATTTCTGAACTTGGCTTTGAAAAGGCAATTTTTCTTAACATTGTGTACACTAGATTCCAGTTTCATTGTTGGTGCCAAATGTTCTAAATAGCAAAGGCAGGAGTGGATGTCATACATCGAGAAAACTGCAGTTTCCTGGTAAGATTCTCCAAACTATGACATATACAAAAAAGCAATAATTTCATCCCCCCCGCTCTCTCCACCCATTTAAGCTTTTTTTTTTTTTTCACCTTGTAGAAGATATAAATGCTGAAATACAAAGTTCTTCAAATATGGTAGAGAGTAAAGACATTCTTTTTTAAAATGCCTCATAAGATAGGAATAACTGTCTCAGGAATAATTTGGGGATCACAATGAAGTTCTTACAGAAAATGCATTGTATTTATAAATAAAGACTGACTATTAAGTGATACAGTACCATTAAAAAAATCATAGGAGCACTTGGGATTGTGGAAACCAAACTGACTCTTCAAGTGCCAGTGTGAAAACTCTATAATGCATAGTAGAGAGGAGCTTGAATTCTACCCAAGACCACCTGCAGCCGTGCTCAGCTTTCACACTACTATGTAGGCATGTCCTACAAGTGTAAGAAAATGAGTGTTGAGCTCTAAAGCTGCCTTTCACTGCCAGAGGGGCAGGCTCCTTCTCTCCCACATGAATCTCCACAGGTTTCTCCTGTCCTAGAGTCAGTACAAAAACCTACTGGGGGAAACCTGAAATGAGGCCACAATAGTCCTCCAATCCAACCTTAGCCAGTCTCTTCAGTCCTCTGGCATAACCTGGGAATCCCAAGATACTTTAATAACTAAGCACATTATTTTCTGGGAAGGTGACTGGTGTCAGTGCTGTTTATAATGTAGCTTTATCAGGGGCACATGCAGGTGTAACAGCACAGACAACCTGTCTATAATGTTGTAAATATAGTAAGCTCTTTATACCTACAACAGAAATGTACAAAGGCATCAACAGATATATATAGATAATATATTAATCTCCCCTTCCCCAAAGCTACCAGGCATGCTTTGCTCTGCTACTGAATAATTTTCCACACTCTTTTTCTGTTATATTTCTAAGGTGAAAAAGCTTTTTATCTCCAGTGTGGCCCTCTCCACTCAGGCAGTTGAATAAATAGTGACATCCCCTGCCTGGCTGATGAACGGCATGGCACTGCACACAGAGTTCAAACTCTGTATTTATTGAGGACTCCCATAACAGTTGAGATTTCTAATAAATTAGGTGTGCATACACTTTACTTATGCAGATTCCCCTCAGATCCCTTTGCCTTTACTCAGTCTCTTTGATATACTGGAGAAAAGGCTAGTACAGGCTATTTTGCATCTCTTCCTCAGAAGTAGCTATATTTTATTCTCCCCTACATCCGTAGGCCCCTACTCTTCCACAGATGCTCTGGCATAGCTCAGGTGGGTTTCAGCCCCACTGCCTTGTCCATACCCTGGGTCGAGCAGGATGCCCTTGCTCAGGACAAGCTCCATCATGCAGCCAGTGTGTTCCCTCAAGCTGGAGTCCTTCAGCCTGGTGGCTGCAGCATGAGCCTGTCTGACAGGGCTGCCCCATGGCTCTTCTTGTGCAGCTCCTGGTGCAGCTGGGATGGGAAACTTCACTGATGACCTGGTCTGCACACAGGAATGTTTCTAGTCAGCCCAGTCATAACTGAGAGGGTCCTCAGAAACTCCTCACTAAGATGTGACTTGAGTATGGTTCACAGGGCCGTCCAAAGAAGGACTGAACCATGAGAGGTGAGAGGGGTCAGGGGAAGAGCTCCTCCACCCAGCCCTCCTGCTGAGGCATGTCCTGGTACTGTGGTTCCAATGGTGAAGTGGCTGTCCCAGGTGGCACAGCTTCAGATCTTCTCAATCAGAAGTGGCCACACTGCCATGTGCAAATCCCTGCTGGCTTTCTGCCCTTGGGCTTATGGAAGCACCCAAACTGTGGGTATACAGACTGGTTGAATGCAAATGTACACATAATAACTCCAAATTCCATTCCTACTTACACAGGAATAGTTCTAGCTTTATAAAAAAATGTTATTCATTTAGATTGTCTATCTGACTTTAACATTATTATTTTCAGCATAAATCAATAAGGCCATCAGGTGCCCCTGTTTCATAAGTGCCCCATTTTCATAATGACAGGGAGAAATTAAGGTGCTCTAGTTCTCAAAACTGTTGGAAAATCTTCTGCTACCTTGGATGGATAATTATTAGACCTTTTGAAACAGAGAAAGAAAGAGAGGCATTTTAAGGTGACAGCAAAGTTAAATAGTAATTTTGGTTTCCTGTTGAAAATGCATCAAACTCTCCCTGATAATTTACTGTTATGTTTTCCTGCCATGCCAGGTTGCTCATATTCATATACATTTAAACCAAAATTCAGATTTAAATGAGCAGTAATTTTGTCAAGATAGATAGTTACATCTGTCAAGAAAGCTATCAGGCTTTATTTCACCTGAATTTTTTTTAAAGCTACTGTAGAAACTGAAACCAGAACATTGATCCAATGCATGAATTGGATTTGCAATGAAAATATTTTTGTTGAGGTTGTTTTTTTTTTTTTTTAAGTTTGGTTTGCTTTGGGTTTTTTTTTGTTTAGTTTTAAGACCACACACACTGAGCCAAACTCTTGCTTGTTCTTCCCTGGTTTCATCAAACAGGTGAGTGAATCTGAAGCAGAGAGTGAATGGTGCCAAGTGATTGATCGTGTCATCTCCATTTTCCATAGCTAGTTCTGGGTCTGACTGCTAAAAGTCCCTTCCCCAGGGGTGACCTTTCAGTACTTTCCCACCTATGGTCAAATTCATAAAAATTAAAGCCAAAGGCATGTGAAGAAGAAAAAAAAGAGATAGGAATATGAAAGTCTGAAAAAGGCTGTCTGTTTCGGAAACAGCAAAAAGTTCTACTTGGTCATGGATGGATTTACATATCCTTTTAGAACACTGCCATGCTTCTGTTTAGATATCTTCATCAGAGCTCTGAAGCAAAGCACCTGAGCCAAGAAAAAAGCCTAACATCTGGCATTCAAAAAATTCAAGTATCCTTGAAACCATATAGCAACCTCAACAAACAGGAACAGCAAACCTCATTCCTCTCTTTTTAAAATTTTTTAAAATTTTTTTATTTGTTTAACATTTTCCCTAACAGTCAACAACAATAATTATTACTTTTGTGGATTCCTCGTTGAATCCTTTAAGTCAGCTATTTCAAGTTGGTGTGCTCTCCACATCTCCAGTTATGTAGACAACACCAGTGATAACCTGTTAAATAGCAATGATGATGTTGAAATGCATAATAAAGTATAATGCCACGATTAAATGAAACAACACGGCTCCAGCATGTTTCATTTGTGCACCTTATTTCTTCATTTTAGCTCTCAACTGGTCCTGCATGTTGGTTCTTTAGAACTTTAAATGCTTTCTAAAGGGAACTTGATTAGATCCTCACACTGAAGGACAGCTATTTGTGCATGTCCAGTAGTCCTGCAAGCAGATTATAAGCTCTATAAACATGTTTCCTCAACTGAAATAGTTAAAAAAACCCCAAACAACCAGATTTCCTCATAGCTCTTGCTTTGAAAGGAAGCAGCAGCATGCTGCTAGCTGCCAGTGCTCCCTGCCCAGGCTGCTTCATTTAAATCTAAAGGGGGTGGGGAAACCAAACCTAAGAGATAAAAAGCCCACAATAACGACACACAATTTAGTTCCCTAATGGGGTTTAATGTGATAAAAATAATAAGCATCACACTGTGCTCAACAGCACTTCAGCTCGTATAACTAGGGTATAAAACTCAAAACATGTCTCCAGTGCAAAATGTTTAAATTTCAAACCGCAACAGTGAGTCTGGGACAGCACTGCCATGCAGGTTAGACTGCTGTCAGTCTAAGTGTGCTGGTAAAGATGGGGACAATTTACTGACATGGCCAATGTCAGTCCAAAATACAGTTCATGCTTCCTCCAGAGAAAACCATACGATGGAAAGGTTGGTCCCACCATTGAACAAGAGTCTTCAACCAAGCTGTAAATCCTGAATTTTTCATGATGCAACTCCACAGATCCTTGCCTCTGGATCATGGTGGTCATAGCCTCTGGCTCCTCTAAGGCAGCAGCTGTCCCCCAGGCCAGCGGCTTGCGGTTGCTGGGAGAGTCTCACAACAAGCAGGTCAGCAGAGAGCAGTTTTCACAAATACACCAAGTATTGGGAAGTATGACGAAAGGAGACGCAGCAAAACAGCAGCATTCTCATGGCTCGGTATAAACACAGTCTATAGGATGTTGCATCTTGAACACTTAATAGAGATCTTAAGTCTTCATCCAGTAAAGTAGAAGGGGGAAAGACCCACTGAAGGCAATGACAAGGGCCAAAGGAAAAATATGGTGTTATAAATGAAGAATGACTAGATGTAAGAGCTCACCAAGAGGGAAATGGGGAGGAACACAGCACAGGTAATATGCTGCCTGACATCACTGTCAATAAGGAATGGATTTCCCTGTCTTTTTCAGTGCAAGGGGGATCTAGTGATCTAAAAGCAGAAAATTGCATATTTAAAACATCAATGAAAAAATAGAGACTATTTTTCACATTTTGAACAATGAATTTCACAACTGGATATAGTGGACTTAAAAGTTTGCATGATGTCAAGAGACAGCTGGACAAATCAAGGGGGCAAAAACTGCATTAGTGACTCCCAAAGGCAAAGACTCTATCCCCGCCCAGGAGGTCTCTGAGCTACAGCTAGCAGAGACTGGAAGAGCATTATGAGGAGGTATTTCTGAGCATGTCAATATTGTTAGATAATTATTATTATTTATATGTTTTTATACTGCTAATATGTTTCTAGTCCTTCCAGGCACGCTGAAGGAAACAGGGTGGGATAGACTTTTCTTGGCCTAACCCTTCCTCATATTTTATTTTGAGTACATTAGAAATGGAACTGAAAAAATATAAAAGAGAAACTGAGTTTAAAATATGTGGAAGATACAAGGGCAGATTTTGTTGTTGTTGTTGTTGTTTTAAGTATAGCCCACCATGGCTCCCGTGAAACTGATTTTCCATGGTTTCAATCATCTTGGGGGCAGCAAAAATATACAACTCCTTTGCAGCCAGTAAGTGCTGAACATAATTTTCCCTAGATGATTTGCTCTCTGGAACATCCACAATTGCTTTTGACAATTCACTGGTCTCTTTGGGAATGCAAACAATTTCTGACATACTAAGCTGTGTCTAATAAAAGGGCTCCTATGATTTTCTATCATATGTCAATTCTGACTTCCCTGGCAAACAGAGAAACTGTTGATTAACAGCAAAACCATCCATAATGCACGGAATACACTGTGGTACATACCATTAAATACTTGTGTTCTATAAAGCCACCATGAATAATACTATTTCATCAGATGACATTGGTCTCTTTGGTTACAGAAAAATAATATATGTCATGTTAAAAACAAATGTTCCCACTGTCATCAGGATATCCCTGTATTATAAAGACAGTAGGGTTTTCAGCCCACGCATCAGACCTGTATTAACAATTAAATTCCAACTATCTTTTGTTTGTCATTTTGAGAATGGAGGCATAGATTTTAAAAGTCTGCGTTTGACTTGAACTTAAACAGAAATCTATTTTCTATACCAGAATTTATTCCTCTGATTTATGGCATTGATTCAGCCCTCTGAGCCTTTCAAAACACCGGAATGTACTCTACATTGCACTTCAAATTATATAGCTACATTGCCTGTAGCTGCATAAGCTTGAGGTTGATTTTTATAATTTTTCTTGCTTTCTATAATAGGAATGGGAAGGTTAATGGCATCTGAAACAGTTCAAGTTACTGCATTTCTGAACTGAAGTAATCTACACCTAGCCACAATATGGTCTTTACACAGTCAATAACTTTTATGACATCAGCTGTCTGTTGAATCTGGAAGAAGGGAGCAGAGTATACTTGTCTGTAATTATCATTGAGCAGTACATTAAATAGAATTTTGGGTTCCTATTGTTCCACTTTCATTCAGGAACATCTGAGCCTCCATTTTTATGTGAAAATATTACTGGAGGAATGATATGAACCAAACACTGTGGCCTTGATGTGATGTGAATTGATTTTCTTCCATTTACAAGAAATGAAGCCTAATATAGAAAAGGGAACTAAACCAATTTCATCCACTGATGAACATTTCAGGTGTTTTTCCCTTGGAAAAATTATGCTCATTTCTACAGAAGGGAAGAGATATGGAGAAAGCAACTGATAGTCCAAATAAAAAAAGCATGTGATTTTTTTTTCAGAGACTAGTTCTGTATCTTTGTTGGTGTTTTTTTGTTTTATTTTGTTTTACTATGCTTATAAGTAAAACCTTCTGGAGAAGAAGCAGTAGGTAATTTATTTGTGCCCAGGTGTCATGGTTTGACACTGGCCAAAAGCCAGTGAACCCATGAAAATATATTTTTCTCAATTTCTGCTGTGAGATAGAACCAAAAAAGAAGCAAAATCACCCAAACTTAAAGCATAGAGAAGAAGTTTTATTAACTAACACTAAAAAGAAAGGAAAAAAAAAACAGAAACCAGAAGGAAACTTTCAAAACATCCATCCTCCTCCCCACCGAACTGTTCACTCTCCCACTGACCACATGAAAAGACAAAACCTAGGATTTTCAGTCAATCCACCCCTTGAACAATCATTTCCCCAACCCATCAGGAGGAGCAGGAGTCCCTCCTGCTTTGACATAGATCCCCCACAAGAATACCAGTCCACTTGTGGCCACACAGTTCACAAATGGCTCGCCCGTGGATTTGCCATTGTGAAACATCATCCCCCATGGGACAGTCCTCTCACAACTGCTCATGGGCTGTATCAGCTTTTAGGGTGCAGTTTAAGAATGTCTTTTTCCTAGTCCAAAACAAAAACTCTCCTCATCAGCTCCATCTTCATCCCAAGGAACAGTTATCTCTCATCCCTGGGTCTGGGGATATCATTACATCAGTACTCCAACACACCTCATCTCTGGCTGTCCCTGGGGCTGGGGACATCAACAATCAGTGCTCCAGCATTCCCCATCTCTGGTTGTCCCTGGGGC
>VXBU01003594.1:177028-192179 GCA_013400315.1 Bombycilla garrulus
CAGAAATGGGAGATTTTCCACGCCGGGGAAGGGGGAGGGGGTGTAATTCTTCTGTCAGGCTGGGGCCAGTCCATCCCTCTCCGTCCCTCTGTCCCCCCCCGCTCCCTGCTGGGACAGTTCCCTCAGGGAGGGGGCGGGGGGGGTGGGGGCTTTCTTGGCCCGGCCTGGCACGGCACGACCCAACCTCCCCCCCACAGGACACTGGGGGGAAACTGGGCCAGAGCATGGGGCATTGTACTTCCTTTCCATCCTCCCCACTCCCTGCCACCAGGACAGCTCCCTCGGAAGGGGCTCCTGCCACAGCCTGGCCTGGCCTCCCCCTCCCGTGGGCCTCCGTGGCCTTGGGGGGGGAAAGCCAGGCCAAGGGCACAGCCCGTCTGTACCTGTTCAAGGCCGGAAACAAAAGAGAGCAATTCCCGGGCAGTCCTGTGCAAATGTATATCCTACTGAGACGAATTTCACTTTTGATTGGCTCATTTCCCTGTCTGTCTTTAAATTTGGCCCACAATTGGTGCTGCACTGGGCTCATGGGAAATCCACAGACACACCTCACTTCCAGGGGTGGCTATTTCCTGCCCGCCAAAATGTCAATCAATCTCAAACCAGCACATCAGGTTAAAGAAAACACTAGTGTGAAAAAATAAATAGAAGTTACAATTTCTCCTTGAGTTGCAAAGCACATTTTGCTTTTGTTGATCATGCTTCAGGAAGATGCATTTTTCACTGGCTGTACTAAACTCCCTCATTTCTAAACTATTTTTTTATTTTAATAATTAACTCTACTGATATTAGAAATAGAGGAGAAGAGGAAGTAATAATATGATATTACTTTTACAGTAATTTTTCAGATTAGAGGTATTTGAGCTGCTGATGTCTGAAACATTGTATGCACTTTAGAAAAAAAAATTCACTCTGTAAAGATATACTTGAGAACAACTATCTAGAACAAATATTGCCTGAACTTCTGCTGAAGCATAAACAAAATAGCCGTCTTCAAAAATTAAATCAACTTTTGCTTCGGTGGATTGGAATTCATTGTTAATCTCAGTGGGATCTGGACTGCAAACATAACCTTTGTGAATATGATCTTGTACTTCTTGAAGACAGGGATGTTTGCCATACTTGGTAATTTTTCTGACATGCACCTATTTGTCTGTTTTTTATTTATCTTGCTCCTTATGTCTGTTCCCATTCTTGTGCTCATGATTCTTTGGTACATGGTGTGACCTGTACTTGAAAACTCCCAACAAATTATAATCTCTCACATTTTAATGAAACACGAAAGTTATAGAAAGAGATGGACACAAGGAAGAAGAAGGCTGCATGGAGAGCAGACTGGCTGGTGTGACTGTGCAACTGTCATAAACCAATCAAGACACACAGGAGCAGACAGCCTTTGGAGCTCAGATGATTAGTGGCATTGTGCTGGATGTGGACCTGGGCAGTGAGTGGACAAGGAATGACATTCAGTAATTCATCGGTCACCAGACAGCAGAGAAAGAGGCTGTCTGGCAAGTCTGTATGATCCAGCATCTTCCATTCCTAAGAAAGAAATAAGGGTCTTTCATGGTCTTGTTCTAAACTGTTATCAAAATGTAATGTTTTCCCCATGGTACCCCTCTGAAAAATTGAGGTGCCTGCCCCGGCCCCAGAGCAGCTGTTTGCTTCTTCAGAGTCCGCGGGAGGGTCTCACTTCTGAAGCAGAATTACAACACTCATACTACAGTGGTGGTCAGCAGAAGATTTTCACAGCAAGACTATACTTAAAAACCCCAGAGAGAAGCACTGCTTGGGATCTGAATGCAAAACGCTTAAAATTCATGACCCTATCAAGTGAGACTCAGAGTGAGAGAAGAAGCACTATTTTAGTGCTTCAAAAACACCATATATATTCTAAAGGTATTTAAACCCCCTCAAAATGTTAGCTTTTTCCAAGGAAACGTCCGTGTTTCCTGCTTGAAGTTTGGCTGGAAGAAACTGCCCTTCAAACAGCTTTCAGGACATGCTGTCTCAATGTTATTCACCATGGCTTCAGATGGATTGCCCCTGGCAAGTGTCCCAGGAAAGGGCTGTGGTCTAAAGTGAATGACCCTGTAAGAGATCCCCAAGTTTTCAGTACCCTGTAAGAAAAACATAACCTGAATTTTAACCTTAATGTTGGATTTTATATAAGTAAACTTTGAATTAAAGCATAACTCTTAATGGGATTCATTCTTTAAAGAAAATTGCACTAAATTAAACAGGGATATGAAAAAATAAATATTAAAATAAATTCCCACTTAAATATATATTTATCTAGAGAGAGAAAGATGACTTTCACATATGTGCGTAACAAACCTGTACAATCTTTACCTGTGAATATTCACGTGTCCATATACACATACATATACATGCGTGTGTCTACATTTATGAAACAATTTATTTCCTGTTTTTTTAAAGCAGAAGGTTTTACTTAAGTACATTGTCCTAGTATCAGCTAAGGCAAGTTGACAGCAGCTTCCATTTTGCTGGAAGTTGAGAGATGCCTGATGAACCCTTGTGGCCTCTGCTGGGATGAGGCATTAGCAGCTCTTTGTGTTGCCAGTGTTCCTCTCATGGCTGAAAGTGGTTCTGGTTCTTTAGTAAACAAGTTACGTGCAGCGGCTATGACAGGGACTTAATGAGGAAGTCTTGTTTATCATCGCACAGACACCTGAAGACAGAGGGCTGAACTCCTCTTCTGCTGTAAAGGAGCTCATCCCTATCATCTGGCCATCTCCGTGGTAAAAACACATGGATTATTGAGGAATACTGCAGGTACACAATATTTAAAGTTTGTTTTACCATTAAATGAAGTTTTAGTGGATGATTTGAGTTACAACCCACTGCAGTGAGACTTTATAGACATGCTATTTGTTTCGGTTTTGAGTAGGTAAAGTGAGCAGAGAGCTGTTGGAATTTAGACATAACATTGTTTTCTGCCTTCTTCAATGTTGATATCCTGTGCAAACCTCTAACTAGCTATCAAAAATTTGCATATTTGCCCAGTGGATTTTGCACAAAACTCTAAATGCTTCTTAATTATGCACTTGTCTACCTGTTTATCATATTTCTAAAGACTCTGTCATTCCCATGAGGTACATTAAGATTGCAGAACAAGAGAAGTGAAAATAAGTGGGTGGCAAGGCTGTCTTCCTGACATGCTTCACTGCCAGCAAGAATGCACTGTCTTAGGGAAAGTAGTACTAGGATGCTATGGTCAATAGAAATACCTGGAAAGCAATGGTATATCAGTGCCCATTCATTTTAGACACATTTCATCACAGGCATTGCTAGTTATTGCTTTCAGCAGCAAAACCACAGACATTTTGTAATAGAGTATATTTTTAACACTGCGTGTTGCAGATAAACCTATAAAGCCTGCAATCTTCTAATGGAGTTTATATCCTGATTTTCCTTGATGTTGTGGCTCAGCAAGAGCACAACTAGTTGCTATTCTTTTAGTCTTGATTTTTTCTCTGCTTTTTTTATTATAGTAGCAAAACAAATCCAACAGCTGGAAGAAAAACTATCTCATATAAAACAGTGCATTTGATAAAGGCAAAGGCTTGGAATTAGCTTCTGGAGAAGACGTATTTAAATCATGCCAATATCAGGAACTGAAGGATTTTCCATCTCTGTCTCTCTGACCATTTCAGATATGAATCAGATGAACTGAGACACTGACCTGTAAACCACTGTCCCAGTTAAATGTAGTAAAGCAGAATGCTTAGAATCCAACTACACTAGACAACTGCTGAGACCCATTCCAGGCTGAATTATCCCAGAGGGAGAGGAAGGCCATGCCAGTGCCTTGCTGGCACTCAAACAAACATGGGTTATTTGCATGTGCTGCAAGGAAAGGGATGATTGTCATGGAGCACAGCTCTGTACTGCAATATGAATAGGAACTACTTTGGCTTAAGGAGAAAAAAACAAATAATCAAGGATTCATTAGTCAACTGTTACCCTTGTTTTAAAATCATATTACAGTGCCACTCACTATTGTAATCACGATTACTTTGACATTCTCTGGACCCAAATCTCAGTATTTTCAAATGAAAACAACTTCCCAAATAATGCTTGCAAATATAATTTCTATAGGAGCTTTTGAAGTGTCTATTACTTGGTTTCTCAATGAAAAAAAAACCAGAAAAATAGAAATTCTGAGTCTATTTTCAATGTCTTGGCAGTGTTCCTTAAAATATTTCTGCATCCTCTATAAAAATGGAAATGGCA
Organism: Bombycilla garrulus; assembly: GCA_013400315.1. Lineage (NCBI taxonomy): Eukaryota > Metazoa > Chordata > Aves > Passeriformes > Bombycillidae > Bombycilla > Bombycilla garrulus. The sequence goes on from VXBU01003594.1 coordinate 181,286, forward strand.
CTGTTGGTATTAAAGCTGCTTTTTTTATCTCAGAGTAGTGTAAGGAAAGAGAGACCAATAAGCCTTGAAAAGAGTTTTGCAATTGTTTGTAACAAATGAAGGAAAAGTGAGGGGAATGGAAGTTCTGCTGTGTGCCTTAATAGCAAAGTCCTCTTTATCCATAACCTTTTTCTTGCAGTTAGTAATTAGCAGTTTATTATGCTGAGAACTAATTTCTTTTTTCTGACTTTTAGCCACCCTAATTAAACCCAGTCATTAATGTAAAGACTCTGTATGAGAGACACTTCATACCTGATCAAACAATTATTTTGGGAATTGGTGATCTGCCTGTAACTATTCAGTATATTTTTCGGTTGATTGCAGATGTAGCAATGGCACAACATATTAACAAAATAATGGAGATGAATGACTATGAAATTTAAAATTATATTTCTGCTCTGTTACTTCAAAGAAAACTATGTAAAAAACTGCCCTGAAGTGATGACAGGAAATATATGTAAAATTCACATGCAAGTTTCATTGCTTGCAGTGAAGGTCTTAAGTTTTTTATTGGAAAAAGAGTTCTTTTGAAATTTCACAGTACATCAGTAAACATTGCAGTGTGTGTTACCATTGTATACACTATATCACTCATGATCATTAAACTCATTTTTCTGAAAAGATTAAAAAATAATAGACCCTTTTGTTTTCTTACTTTCCCTATGTGGCAGGACATCTTCCCCCCACCACCTCCCCTCTATCACAGAAAGTTGGTGCATAAAGAGCTGAAAGACCCAGCAAGGGGTCATCTCTGGCACCAAAAGGGCTCAGAATAAGTATACTCAGCTACGGATCAGCATCTTAGTCTGGAGAGCAGCTGTGGGAAGAGGTAAAGGAAATATTCCTGACGAAGTGACACCCTTTTACAAATTACAAAAGACACACGAGTTATCACAGAGGCAGAAGCCTTTTCATAGAAGCCTCCCTGAAAGTGTGGGAGACCTGTCCCTGGAGTCTAGACACAGGTTTCCTGGTTACTTCCCGGGAGATTGAGGGAAAGGGTCTTGATGTGTGCTCCAGCAACAATTGGATGGTAAGATCATTGAATCCTGAGTTATATTATTTCTTCACTTGCTGTAACATTAATAGGTACCTTTAACCCCTGCTGTGTATATCTACCAGTAGTCTCTTTTTGTCCTTATTCCTGTGCAGTATTAGCTTAAGTCTTATGTATGTTAGTTTCATGTCTATTGAATCAATAATTCATTCTATAATAGTGTAATAGACCAAATCAGCCATTATTAAAGAACTTGTGAGTCAGAGTGGGTTTGGGGTACTGGCCACCTCAATAAAGCTCCTGCCTGCTGCCAGAGGCCTGGGCAAAAGGCACGGACTTATCTAAACCCCCACTTGTTTTCTAACACCCTATGGAGAGATTTAACTAGATTGCTCATTGTGGTATTTACTATCTAATTTGGTTTGTGGTAGCTAATTTGGCTTGCTGCCAGGAGAGAGGCCTGGGCAGTGAGGAGATTCTCCATGTGAGTAAGGCTGTCAGAGATGGGACCCCAGGATGTCTACAGCAGGCTGAAAGTGAGCGAGAACTAACAACCGGGTTTTGTCTGGGGCTTGAACTTGGTGAGGTCACATAATTGTGACTGAATTTGAAAGACTTGACATCTGGTGAAATTAGATGAAAATATAATTGTCCAAAGAGGATGACACCGGCCATAGTCTGTGTATAGGAAAGGATTACCACTCCTTTCAGATCTCCTGCCCAAACAAGAGGGCTGGCTGCAAGCCCGACCCTCCATACAGCCCCAGGGATTACTCCAGGCATCTCCTTGGGTGCATACTATCCAGAAACGGAGGAAAATAGGAGAAAAAAAAGGCAGGATCTATATATTCAGAGAGAAGTGTCCTATGAACAGCTAGTCTGAAGTACCTTTTAGTCAATATACTTAGTACATCCCTGCAGCAGATTGTCATGTTTTATGGCTCCCAGCTTCCAGACATGAAAGGTTGTGCCAGTTGCATATATCCTGCCTTTAGAATAAGATTCTGGTAGCCAAAGTATTGCCATACACTTTTATAAGTAAGTTTTTTGATCTTTCAAACTAATGAAAAACTCACACAAGCAGAGAACGATACATGGATTGAGACACTGTGTGTATCCTTGACAGATAAAAAAGGTGAATGCTCAAAGTGTATTGAAAACCAACTCAAATACCTAAAGAAAAATGTTATCTTTATGCTTGAAGCATTAACAAATACCAGTCCATAGGACCTGGGAAAGAATTTTCCCTCTGAGCAAATAAAACATCCATTTTGTGGACTTTATTATTGGCCTGTCACATGAAACGTCTGTTACCAATCTCTGTCACACCTGATGGTCTCAGATACAAAGGCTGTGGGGTTAGAATCCTGAATAGTTACACCTGGATTCATACTTTCTGATAAAAGAAAAACAACTGCATTGCATGAAATAAAGTAAGAAAAACAATCCCTTGACTTTATTTTTGACAAATGATTGGTTATTTTTATTCAGTAGGGAGCAAAGTTGGGAGGAGTTTTTTAGGCTTTCTGCCCAGTATCTGCTCATACCAAGGGCAACACAAACCCCAACCAGCAATACCTTGTCAGCTGTGCATGAGTGTTATTTCCAGGTTCTGAATCCAGTCTAAAATAATCCTTTGTAGTGTGGGAAAGAATCACAGTAAGTATTGCTTAGGGAGAGAATATGAAATACACAAAATCACTTTTGGTGAGCACTTACCAAACGTAAAGATAACAAATCTGTGTTTTGTTTACCACTGAAAGTGAAGAAAGGATGACTGCAAGGGAATAAAAGAGCAGGCTGTAACCTACTCAGAATTCCTGAAAACACAGGAACTTAGGACATCTACTTCTTTTGAGGAGTCCAGATCTGCACGTGTTCCATCCCACCGCACCAGTTTCACATTAAGGCAAACTCAGGGACTATTTGCTACTTTGTGATTAGATCTGTGCCTCTGCAAAAGTTTCTGTTCTGCTCATGAAAAACATTAAACTTTTTTTTTTTTTTTTGTAGGGGAGGAGGAAGACAACATGATATTTATAAATAAAATCAGAAAAATTAATAGAATCATAGAATCATTAAGGTTAGAAAAGACCTCTAAGATAATTGCTTTTGATTCTTAATGCAGTACCTCCTTGTTCTCCACTAAACTATGTCCCCAAGTGCCACACACACCTGCTTTTTGTACACTTCCAAGGATGGCGACTCCATGACTTCCCTGGGAAGCCTTTTCCAATGCCTGACTACGGTTCCAGTGAAGAAATTTTTCATATATCAAATCTAAATTTCCCCTGGCACAACCTAATGCCATTTCTTCTCACCCTGTCACTTATTATTACTTTGGAAAAAAGACCTCCCACACTTCATTTCAACCTTTGTTCAGGTATTTGTAGAGAGCAATATTGTCCCCCCTGAACCTTCTTTCTTCAGGCTAGTCAGCTCCAGCTCCTCAAGCCCTTCTCATGAGACTTGTCCTCTAACTCTATTCCAAACTATTGCATTCCTCACAAAACTTTCAGTTTTGATAGCATTTTCATAGAATTTATTTTGACAGAATGAATGATCTATTAGAAAATTCTATAAATGAATTGGTATTTATGCCCCAAATCATGAAAATTTAAGAGGAAAAGTAAATGAAATTCTGTTGAAGATTCACACTGAAACAGTTTATGCATGGCCAAGGATATCACTGTGAATGGTTTATGAGAGCATTGCCATGTACTACATTGTTTACAGATCAAGCATTCCTAGAAAAGAGCACCTAATCAAGTAGTTTCTGCTCATTTAAATACTAAATGTTCCCAAAGAAACATCTTAAAAAGCATTTTTTCTTCACATTGTCCCAGTCCTTTCTACTTACAATCCAACAGGTGTTAATAATTCCCACCAAGGTTATGATCTGAAACAAGCAATGAAAAATGAGCTTTAGAGTGATAATGAGCAGTTTTGCAGTCTTATCTTCATCAGCTACACCCTACCTGTGTTTAAGTTAGGAAGGTACCTTTTCGTAGATTGAGTACCTTCACCCTCCCTGAGGTTCATGTGAATAAAAGGTATTATTTAAAAAATTTATAATGCTATTCCCATTGCTCAGGATGTCAAGGACCTTACTTTATAATTTTATCATAATCTTCTCTGTCTCTTGTATTGTGCTTTCCATTATCTGTGGATGAGATTAGATCCTCTATTGGATGTAACAGCAACCAGCTGTTGCTTGCTGTTTTTTGTTATTGGCAGATTACAGGACTCATGGGTATTTACTGCTGGAAGTTATCCCCTGGTCACACCTTTACTTAGGTTTCTAAAGCTTCTGAATGGGAAGTAGCTGCTGCAGCCTCTGTCTAGAAAGTTCCTCATCTTCTCTTACAGATGGCTACAGCAGTAGGGAGGAGTTGCCCTCTAGAGCTGACTGTTGCAACTAAAGAAAGCCTTTTTAATCTGATTTACATATCTGCATTTTCAATGGTAACAGACAAGTGAGATGAACTTTGCTCCAAAGAATATTTTGTTTGAAATTTGCTCCATTGATCATATCACATCTTTATGTTCATAATTAAATACACCTCATAGACTCGGATTTCTAGAGTGAATAGTCTTAGTTAAAATATGATCATAAATTTCTTCCATATTTTGCTATTTATTCTCAATCCACTTTCCTGGGTTTTGGAATATTCATATACAAAGCATGAAAGTAGAGTAAGATGGTCAAAGCTAATTAATTTGAAAATTAAGAGCAGAATTTCCTGGATCGCCCATAAAATATTATTTTCTCATCTCTAGACACACTTCCTCTTGGATAGTACTGCCTAGAGACACTCAAGTGCATAGATATTATGAGTAAACTTCTAACATGAGGTACTTCTAGCAGTGCAAATCCAGTTTTAAGTCAACTGCTTATGTCATAAGGCTGAAGTAGAAACTAAGAATGTGTCCCAGAAGACATCTTCTGCTAAAGAAACCATGGAAAAGTAATTATAAAGTGAAGCTTCTTATGAGCTCAATTAAAAGACTACTTCAAATTTGCAAATTTTATCTCCCCGGCCAGCACAGCTGATGGAGAGAAACAGCTTCATCCAGGGGGCAATTTAGAGAATGAAAAACTAGATTCTCAGTAAGCAGAGGCTTCTCAGCCTAAAAGACAGCCAGTATTTTTTAGTAACAAAAATAACCTAGAACACATGTCCTCATGAGAAAAAAATATGTTTCAGCACTTGTTACTGCTGTACCTGCTAAACTGAGTGGGACTTACTCCAAAGAGTAAGGTGTCAGGAGTATCAGTGTCACAGTGTTTAAAAGCTGTAGAGTTGAATGCAAACATTCACATCCTTCATCACTCTTAATCACTTTCTCATTTCCAGCTCTGCTTGAGTAACACAGTGAACGTTTCCAACTTTGTGTTTCTGCTGGAGCTTTCCAATCTCCAGAAGATCAGCTAACATTGTTTGGTTCTGGCATTTATAAAACGTATTAGAGGGAGGTATTTCCATGATTTATGTAATTTAAAATATTGGTTTAGGCTTAGATTTTGGAACATTAGACTGCTAATGCAGATATCATGTTTTATACCTGTTTGTCATGAGAGAAATACCACCAACAACTTAGTCTTCAAATACGCTGAAAATTTAGCAGGCATTTTCATCTGTTTGTATAAAAATACATTTATAGATGACAACAACATTTCTTTAAATGGGATAATTACAGCAACATTTATGTGTCCCTTCTGGCAGACTTCTTAGCCTCCATTAATAAAGGAAAGATCACTTTCAAAGACCATGCTTTCTAATTTCCTGAAGGGCTGTAAGATAAAGATTTTACCACAGGGAGACTAAGAAACAGTTGTTTTACAGGGTAAGCCAAATGAGAGGACATGATGCATCTTTGCATCTGCATGCCTGATTGAACGCCCCAAATCCTTTTTCTTCTCCTACTCATGATCTGAAAATTTGTGTGGCTTCAGTCCAGGCATGAAAACATTTATTTTTTTTCCCTGTTCTATTAGTTCATTCCCTACTAAATTGGTTGCCTATAAATAATCTGTAAAGAGGGCGAAAAAGCAGTGTTGGTAGGTGCAGATGATCCTGGTAAAAATAGATTACACACCCAACCATTACTCCAAAAAAAAGAATTAGATGCAGATCACTTATTTTTACTGATAATTTTAAAATAAACTGTGAATTTATAAAAGATGGAGCTATAAATAAAAATGCCATAATGCAGTAGTTTTCAGTATTTTCAAACCAATTCAATCAATATTGCAAAATATTAGAATAAAACAAATCAATGGTGTAAAAGCAACACATTAATATTCATTCTACATGCACATTCCTTATTAAGGAACAAAACAGCTTCATGATGTATGTTTCTGTGAGTAAATTTTACTGAGATATAGTACACCATTAGCAGACATTTCTCAAATTTCTCATGTTCTAAAGTCTTGAACTTGGCTGCATGTAATGCATTTGAAAACGTGTGCTGAATGTGGAGAAGAAAGTATGCAAAAACGTGCATTCTAGTTAAAACCTTTATCATTTCATTGCCTCAACATCCTTGGGTTTTACTGACACTTTTCAGACAAATGCAGGGAGACATATGCCTACTTAAAGCACTGGTAGAAAGCCTATGGCCATGATCCTGCCACTGACAGCACACAGGAGGAAAGCTGCCTCTAAATGGAGTGTCCTTGAAGACAAAGGGTAGTCTGAGGACGAATCAATCAGTTCTCAAGCTATCATTTGAAGTGCTGTAAGCCTTAGACCTTAGCTTTGCTCCTCCTGATCTCTTACTGTTACCTTCAAAGGCTGCAAGATGAACCTACATTCATACAGAGTAGAGATAAAGAAATAGAGGTGAGATATAGATAAAACACAGAGGAAGGATTCAGCATACTCTGTAAGCTCTCACCAGAGCCAGCCATAATAGAGCATTATTGGTGAGGAAGTGAAGAGTGAAGGTTATGACCTAGAGATGGACTGAGAAGGAAATTTTAGTCTCATGGGAAATCTGTACAGAACTGTGTTTCCTTTCTAAATTTAAACAAAAGTTGAAATTCTAAATTTTTCATGGACCAGCAGAAAATTCCATAGGATCTCAGTTCAGAAAACTAAAATTTCCTTCTCTTAGTAGGATAAAAATCATTATGTAGAAGAAAAAACTGTATGTAAATGCCTTTTAATATACGTTAATATGCATTATAATCAACTAAATACGATTGACTAAGCTTAACACAATTCTTATTTTCATTTTTACCAAGGAAACATTGTAAACCAGGATATTTATCCTGGTAGATTTGTGTTTCAATGAACAACTGTTTTTTCTCATCATCAGAGTTACAAAAGTTCTAGGTCCTGAATCAGTCACTGGGGGTCTTCTGAGTGCATAAGGAAAAGAAAGTAAGACATCTTCATCTCTTTCACCTGCTCCATATTTGAGCATAAGATCTGAATCCTTACAGACTGGTCAAAGGTGAGCTTGACTGTGCTGGGAGCCAGCCCAGCCTGGACACCAGCCCAGCCTGTAAATCTCTGGGACACTGCACTGGGGTGCCTCCTGTGAGCACAAAAGAAACCGGGAAATTAAGTGCTCTTTCATACAGCACATGCTTTGAAAACTCCTTTCTTAGCAACTATGATAATGTAACCAAAATTGATCCAGCAAAACAGCCAAATGTTGATTTATTTTTAACTCTGCTGTTACTCCTGTATGTCTCAATGCCAGTTCTATGCTCTCTTTGCAGTCACTGCTCCTGTAGAGGAGGCACCACTGCTGGAACAGCCAGAATTAATGCTCAAGAGCGCTTCCAACTTACTCAGTTTATTGTAGAAGGAGTCTGGGGATACCTGCCGTTAGCTTTAGAGTATAGTGCTTACTGGGTGCACCTACATTAGTGTTTTCATTCAGGCTGGAATTGAGGTTTGGAAGCCAATCTCCCTGCCTATTGCACCTTGGTTCTTGTCCAGAAACTATTCATAGCACTTAGGCTCTGATTCTCGGGTGAAACTAAATCAAAACAGGACACCAAAGCACTCTGCAGTCAGTATTCAGACACCAGGACCAAACTGGTCCTTATTAGAGTTAATACAAAGAAAAGGTCTCTTAAAATGCACCTAGTTTGGATGTTACGTGTCCAGCAGCACCTAATGCTCTGGAAATTGGTTCCTATTGTACGACAATACTTTGTGATGGATGCAAGGCTCTCCTAGCAGATCTAGCCTGGCAGGGGATAAGACCTACTCGCATTACGAATCTACCACAAGGTTTGTGATGGAAATACACACCAAATATTTAGTGTAATGGTTAAGATCTGATTAGTGAAAGATGCCTCTGTCGTAATTAAGGTTCAAGCAAGATCATATGCCAAAGTCAATAATACAGATTTTATTTAACAATGAATGTGAGGTAGAGACATAGGAAAAAAATTACAAGAAATAGACAAGAGAGGAGAGACAGAGAGAGGTAACAAGAAGAAGATGGTCACCACACATGGATCCAGAGGCACCCCCTTGCTCCTTCTTTACACTGGGCTTCTCAGTCATGGGGGGTTGCATTGTTGTTCAGGACTCTTCATTATTTATACATCTTAGCAAACATAGGAATTAAGGCTCATTGTTCTCTTATACTGTTGGTAAAATGATTCCCTTACTTCTAATGCTCATTAGTCTATATGTTCAGTCTTTCTCTTCTTTTGAGTCTGTGGGTTTCTTGGGTTGATAGGCTGTTAGTCCATCATCACAATCTCCTCCTGCCAGAATTACCTTTTACGTATCGGAGCTGATTTCAGCACTGTTTCAGAGTTGGCTTTCCTTATGATCCATAAATTCTGCATTCTTTGTGTCCATTATCAGTGACAGATTCTTCTCCCTAATCTTTTTTTACCTCACTCAAGGTCTGAGACAACACCTGGACAATAGTACCGCTTATTTTTATCCCAAGTTCACAGAGCTGTGGCTTCTCTTACTGTCCAAGTTCCACGTATCCGCTGAGACATATTCAGGGGGGCTTTGGTGGACATTGGCGGTCACAGATGCCATATATCCCATAACTTGGAGTAAATTTTGTTTGACCAGTGATATGCATATAAGTAGCTGCTTCGTTACTCTGTTTGCCACAGCGGGAATTTTTGTCCGGATATATAAACCAGGATGAGCTACTCCGATCTTGCCTCCAGCAGGTCTTGGGTTAGCACCATCCTGTTGCCCTCTTCTGTGCTTATCTCATGGCGAAGTCCTTCTGTGGTCTTAAGAGTATTTGAGACAGGCAACTGTGCCCCTTAAATCCTTACAGTAATAGAAATTGCTATGCCAGTTTGCTAGCAGTGATTCCCCTTCAGCAGTTTTTCTCTGCATAACAATTCTAAAACCAGGACCCTTGGGAAACAGGGCACAAGAACAGACTCATGTTAACAATGTGGTTCATCAGAATGACAATTACAAACTTATTATGAGAAATTTGCAAAAGCGTTAGATTGTTTCTTTGTTCTCAATGTCTGGCACTTTTTTCTTAGTGGATAAAAGCTTTTCCAAACGGCTCTTTTTTTTTTTTTTGTGCTAAAATTAGGCATTAACTTGATATCTTTGGCATTGCTTCTATCCTAACTGTAGGATTTACACCATTTCCTGGTACTAATAGAGTGTTCAACGCATGCCTGAGTGGTTCAGTAATAGGTATGTCCTTGACAGATCTCAAGTCAGTATAGTTCTTTCATAAGAAATCTGAGAAAAAAATCCAATTTCTGTATTTCTTACAGGAAAAAAAAAAGTCAATTAAATGCTAATTATGTATGAAAATAACTTCTAACTATTTGTATTTAAAAGTAGAATTGCAAGCAAAACTATAAGTCTTGGATATTGTATTTTCTCCCTCTCTAGCTTTTACCTTGTTCTTCTGGATTGATATGCCCCATTCTGACTAATGTGCTTGTCATTTCATGCATACTCTGTAAATTAAAACAGATCTTATTATACCTGTGTAACTGTTATTGTGCCATTGTTTTTAAGGATTGCATTTGTTATTCCATTTGCTGTCTAAGAACTTTCAGAAGTGCTGGTGCATGAACTGGAAAAAACTCAGCAGAGCTGTTGAAATATGAGATGAATTTGAGGGGAGAGATGATAAAATCCTTTTTTATTTGTGCACACAGAGAGTAGGATATGGGAACTGGTAACACCTTGAAGGTGGAAAGCCACTATCTCATTTAATAGAACCATATTTTACATTAGAAGTGTAATTCCATTGCTGCAATTATGGAAGCACGTGTCCTTGATAATGATTCCAGTGTAATCACCAAGATATATAATCCCAGATAATTTTATCTGCACAACCTTAAAATTATAAGACACAGCCATAGAGATGTGAGGTGAAGTTTCAGAGACACTCACCTAGAATCCCTGCATTCAGGGTAGGAATGGAGGCACTTGCAGAAGATGATATGTAGGTAGATATCTGCAATAGATAAGTAAATTGCTCTCTAGAAGTACTAACGGGTGACCAGATAGCTCACTGTGTGTGCATAGGCTGCAAATGACAGCAGATAATGAGACAAGTTAAACCATGATCATCTCTAAAACCATGATCCTGACTTGAATTTTATTGCTCAAGAAATTCTGCTTGTGTGAAGAGGGGCAGTAGAATTGACTATTTAACCTATGACCTTAGCATAGTGTTAGGGGAGAGTGTTTTGTAGGCCTATGTTAAGTTTATTTAAAACAAAGATTGCTTCTTCAGACTTTTTTTTTTGGGTTTTTTTTGGGTTTTTTTTTTTCTTATTAAAAATTTTTAAAGGATCTTTTTACAATTTATGATTATAAGTTTCATATATAACTCGAAAGTTCAATTTGAAGTAAACCACTACAAAACCTGGAG
>VXBU01003594.1:192222-246956 GCA_013400315.1 Bombycilla garrulus
AAAAAAAAAGAAAAAAAAAAGGTGATGCATGAAGAAGCTCCAGAACAGGAAAACACGCTGTTCACTCTAAATGACTTTTGGTCTCATTCTGAGACAGGTTTGTGTCCTGACAGAAACCAACTTTACCAGGTCATCTGGTACAGGCATGAAAGGAGAAATGAGGGAAGAAAATAAGATGTATTTGAAAGAAAAGAAATCCTTTTCCATGTGCAATGGAACTGATTCATAAATTTCTGCATCTGACAAAGCAAGCTGGCTATAGGAGGGACAAAGGGCAAAACACTTTTAAGCCATAGATAAATACTGAGAAACCTCAGAGCAAGAGGATCAGGAAAATGAGTGATCAAGCTCAAAAGAATATTTAGCTATGAATAAGAAGAGACCAAGTTCAGTTTACCAGCGATGATCATAATGATGATGATGACCATGATGATTATTAATATTATTTTGTCTGTTCCCCATTTGAACAACTAATTTTGTATAAAAAATCTCTCTCTAGTTTTTACATCAATTTATATCCACTTTTGTGTCTCCCAGAACAAGCAACCTCCAAACCAGCCTAGAGTGGGGTGAGAGCCACAGAAAGGAGTATTGCCAAGCCACTGGTCTATTTGAAAAGTGTGGGTGTATAACTTTGGGAGAAACTCAAGACAAACACAGCCTTACAGAAGACTTTGCAAACACAGCAAGCCAAAGTTAGTTTTGATGTATGCATCACCTGTACAGAGCTTAATGACCCATATGGAGATTAAAAGGCCCATACGGATACAACAACAGATTGTTCAGCTTTGTGATACCCAGAGAGATTTCAACAACAAATAAAAAAATGTGCTTGGAAAAGACAGAAAACACACTTAATAAATATCACCTTACATAATGACTTCCTGCAGGAAGGTATAGAAAGCAATGAACACACAGAGAACGGAATAAAATATATGTCAACAGTTGATGGTTCACTTTAACAGAAACCTGCCTTGAGTAATCAAAAATAAATATATCTAATGACAAATCATACTCTGAAGAACGTATATTACTCTAGGAAATTACTGTAACCTGCTGCAAGAATTTTTTACTTTGTCAGTGCTCTGTACTGGTCTCTGCAGAGAGTGAAGGCACCAGTGGAATGAGGGCTGTGGTGGATCCCTTTGTTGATGCAGAAGAATAGCTCCCTGTTGGCCACCCTTCCAGTTTTAGACTGAGAAGTGCACAGCAAAGCACAAAAGGAAGAAGCAGTAAACAAAGAAACAAAACCCCAATACTCCTGTTTTCCATACAACCCCCTGCTAGGTACTTTCTCAAAACATGCAGAGACTGCTTTATTTAGTACTATATTACTCATGCAAAAGCTCCATTTCTTCATCGGGTCAATACCCAACTGCTTTGTGCCTGGCAAGGCAAGCCATTTATTAATTAGAGCTGCCCTGCAGTCTGTCACTCCTGTTCCAGTACACTTTGTTTGTGCCATTCTCCAGCTGGTACAGCCATGATGTCACTTACTTTCAAAGATGATTTTAAAATGTGAGGAAAAAATGCGAAAAACAACAGAGTTAATCATGTTTTAAGCAAACTTCTGAAGCATTTTCCAGTGTTAAATCTCCTGCAATAAAGGGACACCTCTGTACATGTCTCTTGGAAGGGATTTTTTCTATTTAAAAGTGTCAAACACTCTAAATTTCATTGTTCAAAATGTTGTAATACATCTGTTTGCCAAATAGTATTGCTAATAATTATATGGTTCACATTTGGCTTTAATCTGCTGGTCCGAAAACACTTTGCAAAAGAAGTCTGCACCACTACCTTCATTTCTATATTTCTGTTTCCCCTCAATCACTTTTTCAGAAGATGCTCAGTAGAAGGTGTGTGGATGGGAGCGGCAGCGTTGTACAATTCTCTGCCTCAGTGGTTGTTTCAGCCCATTATATTTGATCACTCAAGGGAAGCAGCCTAGAGCCTACAGCACACCACACAGCCCCATCTGCCTTCACTGGCAGGGAATCAGATGTGTGAGGTCGTCCTGTGGCACTGTCATCTTTCAGCAGAACTGCTCTGTGCAGTCTGCTTTCTGAAGAGTTTTCATTTCACTATCTCCCAAGCTAGATAGCATCTTGTGACAGAAATCTGTCATTTTTATGTGAATGGTATATCTCACTGAAGCCTCATCTTACCAGACCTCTGATACAGTCTGTAATACACATGAAAGGAGCATTTTCAAGACATCCCAAAACTGAGAACACAATGAGAAGGCTAAAGCCATTGATAGGCCTGTATTTTTTAATAAAAAGAAGTTAAAAGGAAATATTTTTGCTCTTTTTCCATCTCTGTTGTTGTCACTATCTGTGTAGTGCTCTCTCAAAGATGAAAACCCGAATGACATGACAAAAAATGCTGAGGAGAGTAGAGGCCCTTCCCTGTTCCTGTCATCTTTTACCAAACCTTGCATCCTTAGACCCACATTAAAAAAAAACAAACTGTCATCCCTTGTCCTGTGTATGGAGACATAGATTTTTCCTTCCTCTTTCATAGCTTTTCTCTAGGACAGGAATGTGCATATGAGTGCGTAGGGAATGGTGATTTACAGTTACTACTTAAGATTAGAAGTAGAGACTTAAAATGTCAGGCAGTTTTCTGATACTTGGACCCACATTTCACCCCACAAAACAGAGCCAGAATGTCTCTGCAACATGGGCCAGGCCTATGGTAGCCAACCAGCAGGAGACAGTAGACATGCTCATGTAAGAAAGCTGAAAGGCTCTAATGTCTCTGTTTGTCAAAACAGGACCCAGAGGAAATCCTTCCTAAATCTATTTCTCCCTATCTGGCAAATCAGTGGGCAGACTGCCTGTATTGGATTTGTGTGGCCTTGCCAGAGACTTCCCTGTCCCGGGTTCTCCCGCAGTGTGTTAAAAGTTTTTTTTCTCATCAGCTGTCTGAGCCGAAGAAGCACTCTGGAGTCCTTAGTTCGTGTTCTCAGGGCAGTTTATTAGTTCCTTATCAAAAGTAGATTTCTCTGCCCTGCCAAGGTCGACACAGCAAAACTTTCAGAGACACACTGTGCCCTGCACACTCTCTGCCCTGCAAGGGAGATCGAGGCACACTATCTGCCCTGCACACTGTCCTGCAAGGGAGATCAAGGCACTCTGTGTCCTGCACACTGTCTGCCCTGCACACTGAGCCCACCCCGGGTCAGCTCTATTCTTTTATACTATCAACTATGTATCCAATGTTTACCATTAATTTCCAATCCATGACCCTTACATTACATTGTCCAGCTCTCTGACAAACCAATCCAAAAGTGCCAACATCACCAAGAAGATGGAGGTTAGGAAGAAGAAGAAGAGATAACATGCCACGTGNGCCTGGTTTTGGTAACAGGAGGGGCTACAGGGGTGGCTTCTGTGAGAAGCTCTCAGAAGCTTCTCCTACATCCAGCAGAGCCAATGCCAGCTGGCTCCATGATGGGCCTGCTTCTGGCCAAGCCCTATCCCATCAGGAATGATAGTAGTGCCTCTGTGGTAAAATATTTGAGAAGGAAAAAAAAGTTTGATAAGATGTAATTGCTCTCAGAGAAGAGAGGAGTCAGAATGTGTGAGGGGAACAGCTCTGCAGACACAAAGGTCAATGGAAAAAGAAGGTCAGGAAGTGCTCCAGGAACCAGAGGTGACATTCCCCTTCAGCCTCTGGTGCAGCCCATGGTGGAGCAACTGTGCCTCTGCAGCCCATGGAGGAGCACAGGGATGCAGAGGTCCACCTGAGGTCATGGAGGAGACCCACACCACAGCAGGTGGATTTCTGAAAAAAAATCCTTTGAAAGAGGCCTGTGAGCCCATGGGAAACTTGTGCTGGTGAAGGCTCCTGGAAGCAATCTGTGGACTCATGGAGACAAGAGCCCAAGCTGGAACAGGGTTTCCTGGCAGGACTTGTGACCCTGTTCCTGTTCTGGAACAGGTTGTTCCTGAAGGACAGCACCCCCTGAAGAAGTGACTCATGTAGCAACAGTTCACAAAGGACTGCTGCCCATGGGGTGGACTCATGTTACAGAAGCCCATGGAGGTGTATGGACCATGGAAGGACCCCCTGGTGGAGCAGGGGAAGGACTCCTTTCAGTGTCTGGAAATATCCCCTGCACTATTTAAACTGCTAGTTCATGCCTTCTCTATGTATTCTCTCTGCCACATTGTTTTTTTACATGTTTATTATATTGCATAATAATTCATAGCGTTTGTGTGAAAACATTATTTCTCTGAGAAGGAACACTCTTCCCACCTCTGTGAAGGGACTGGCACTACTCTGAACTTGCAAAATTACTCTTTTCTAAAAGATAACCTATATGACATTAAAATTGTAGCACCCAATCAGCAGACTGTGTACCACCAGATTTAAAATAGATGAAGTGAAAAGAAAAACCAAGGTGGAAATTCAAGGTGGTCAGTTGTCACAGCTAGATCCTGGCTGCATATAGCTCCAGTCAGATTTTTGTAAATGGTTCTGGCAATAGAGAGTGGATGACAAAGATCAGGACAAGCAGTGTCCTTCTGTTATGTCAAGATTTTGAGAGACTAATGGGAGCTGCAGTGGCAAGAAGCAGCTCTATTCTTACACAGTGCTCCTGTCAAGATGACTGCTGCAGCTAATAAATGAAGCTTGATGGTTTGTTTTTTTTTGGTTTTTGGTTTTTTGTTTTTTTTTTTAGTTTTTTTTTTGTTTGTTTGTCTGTTTGGTTTTTTTACTGAAATAAGATTGAATCAAAATTATTTGCAAGGATTTACTTCCCAGGGAACAGCTCATGGGAGAAAAATGTGGCATTATTCCTAAAGAAATGAAGAGATAAAAAATGTAACCATCTTCCCTCAATATACTTCCTGAAGAAGCAATTTTTCAGTAGAGGTAACATTCCTCTCTGGACGCTTATAAGCCTACACTGTGTCAGGTGCAGATATTTTTTGAGGGAGCAAAACAGAAGCTGTGCTTAAAAATATTTAGAGTGTTTTCTCTTTAGTTTGCTGAAATAATATGTAATTTCAGAGAGTTGTGCCTTTGGTTATTACAGTGTAAAATCAGATATGAGAGGTCATTCCCTGGCACTGACAACTCTGAGCACACTTGCTCAATGACCTCTGTTTTCCTGATGGGTAAATTCATTATGTGATTGTCTCTGCTTCAAATTAACAGAGCTCTACCATCCTCCACATGAAGAAATCAAATAGTCCCACGTGACTTGCAAATTAGTCCTCTAAATGAAGGTCTCCAGACAAACAATTAGGTTGCTTTAGTGTGAGATACTAACATTATCTATTTTCAGTAAAAATGTCTGGAAAGTTCTCTTCCATTCTTTTTAAACTGAGTTTTCATTAATATTAAGGCCACAAAATATTTCTGATGCTACAGCCTTATCCAAGTGACCTAATGAAGAAGTAGATGGCATCATTTCAGTGTCAACTACAAATTTTAAAAATCCAATGGTTTGAATGTTGAATGTTGTTATACCCGAGTGTGTATGCAGGTGTCTGTGTGCATGTCATCTCCAGCCTGGAGTGACCAGCAGGGCCAGAGCTTCTGCTTTGATGACCCCAGGATCAGTTCATGCTTTACCAAAGCTAATCCTGCCTGGCTTATTGTGGGTACACCCTGCACTGGCAGGGAAAGAGTCAGGAGGAACCAGTGGAGGAAAGGGAGAAAGGAATCCACCAAAGGATGAGGCTAATGAGGAACAAAAAGTTCAAGCAGGAAGGACAGCTCAGGCAGAGGCCGTCTGAAGTCTGGTTAGATAAAGCTCAAATATATAGACAGAAATCAATCAAAATATTAATGTTAAATTATAACCTCTGTTGTTGTTACTTGTTGTTTTGATTCTTTTTTTATCTAGTTCCTATTCGGTTATTGAATTAGTAGTATGAAGTGACATCTTATGTAAAACCTGTGGTTTTTACTAGATATAAACATTACTGGTCGTCTCAGCTGTAGAGAATCTGACCCAGATAAGTGAGCATTCCTTAATTTTCATGGCTTACATTTTGGTGAAAAAACTTTATTTGAACTTTACTTGAGTAGGTGAGAGTAAAATAATAATTGTTTCAATTGACCAGATTGTTCCCTCCTGCAAGATTGTGAGAAATGGAAAAAAAATCTTAGACTGTATGCAGATTCGTGCATTCTTTCAGTTATAGTCTTCAACCCATAGAGCCATATGAATCATAGGATGTCTCAAAAGGCTGCAACCTCACTCATCTCTGGCTATCATCGCCACATCTTTTTCCTTCCTTTTACTTCTATAAAAGAGCCTTAAAAAAAAAAAGCAAAATCAGAAACAAGTAAGGGAGAAGTAGACCAAAGAGGCCTTCTCCTTCAGATTTTAACCTCAAGTATAAGGTAGTAAGAGAAAATTCAGATGATCACTCTCTGCAGTTAGAAAAATTAAGCAAAATCTTTTCAGGCCAAAATTATCATAAACCCATTGACACCTTTGTGATTATGACAGCAAACAGAACTGAACTTCTGTTTCAGTTAGTGTAAATTATTTAGTCATTGTTCCCTTGTACAAAATCCAATGTACATTTCTTCTATTTTCTGAATGACAGGTACAACACTCACTTTTACAGTACCTATTTTGTTCTAAATAACATAGTCCAGAACATTTTATAAAGAAGGAAATCTAGTGAAGACTAATCCTCCTAATGATATTCTGTAAATCAATATATTTTTTCTATTTCATAGCTACATTACAGTGAATCAGATTTTTTGTTCTTGTAACCTGTATTTATCTTCTGATTTCATCTTTCAGACCTTGAAGTGTCTAACAGTAACTGAATATTTAGCCACATGATGTTCATTTACTTGCAGAAATGCACATAGATCTGAAGACGAAATATAGGAGAGAATGTTATATATCCTTCACCGCAAAAAAAAATAGTATTAATCAGATAAAGAGCACAAACTCTAGGCCTTTACAATAATAACACTCACTGAAATGGTGCAAATATCCTTTCAGCAATAAATATGAGTGGTATAACATTTTGGTTTTTATGAAAATCAGTCAGTGTTGAAACCTTTTAAGTAAGCAACATGAAAGAAACACGAATAATTTTCTACCAATTCTTTTGGATTTAGTAAGGAGATGGAAGTGTCTGCTTAGAGAATAAATGTAGACATACGTCATTTCTCACCCAAGTAGGGTAGATTTCCACTTTATAACTGTGTAGAGCAAGCTTCTCTCCAAAAATGGAAAATAACTTATCATACTGAAGAAAGGTTTCCACAAGTTCCAAAGACTAAGCATAACTTTTCTCTAAGCTGACAAGGCATCCTGACCCCATGGACATCCCAGAGGCTGCCCTGGTGGCAACATATCACCGCCTGTGGGACCACCAGTGGAGCCAGACAACACTGGGAGAGGGACCACGTTTGGGGTGACAGATCCTCAGATCCTCACAGGAACCAGCTATGCCTAGGTTTTTTCCTAGGAGCACTGCTGGCACTGCTGCCTGGAGAGAAAAGGTGAGAAGGCAGGGAAAAGCATGATGCTATTGTTTTCTGGATCCAGAATGAGATTTTCACACGCAGACAAAGCGCTGAAGCCACTGGTGGCCAATCTGGAAAACAGCAGGAGGACCTAAGGTTGTGCTGTACTCCTTTTTGGGACTGTCTTAATGGAGTAGCGCACACAACTGAGCCAGTAACAGGCAGAAGTCTCTATCTATTTGTAAAACCAAATCTAAATAAGATCTTCAGTCACATCTGGCTCAGTCTAAACTGTCTCAAAGCTGAGAAGGTGTCTGTGGGGAAATCAGTGTGCTATTATATAATGGAGCCTTTTTCTACCCAGCCATTTTAACCTAAAGAGCAGTAACAAGGGTGTTCTTAAATAATCCATATCTTGTATACGCAAGACCTGACAGTCAAATTAAGGAAGTGGCAGGCTTCACTGCCATTGAGTGCCCATGTCATAGCATTGCTCCACAACATGCTGATGTGACCCAGGCAAGAGGCTGCCTGGAGGGCAGCTACATGGACATCTCATCTCTGAGAGCTCCTGCTCTGAGGTTGCAGAGACAACTTCAATCTCAACATCTTCACACTCCTGCATGTTCCCTTGTTTTGCTTTACTATACTTTGGGCACTATTTTCTCCAGACAAATACAGTTCTGACACTGTATTTAAGAGTATTGAAGGACATTGCGATGAGCTTACCTGCTCAGGAAATGCAGCAGGAGAACAAGATCTGTCTTGTACCCGTGCAGCTGGACGGAGTGACAAGAATGTGGTATTCTGTTCATGGACTGTGCAAGGTACCAGGCTCATTTTTAAGCAGAAAGATGTGTTTTGTACAACTGTCCCCGACAAAAAAATTCTTTCTCCCCACAGTGGACACAGGTATGTTAGTTTAGCTGCCTATAACAAGTAAAACCGCCTTGACTAAAACAGAGGTATAGTGGAAAATGGAGAGGAATGTCAGCAATGCAGGGTAACTGCCAAAACAAAATTGTAAATATGTCAATACTTCAGTGCATTAGCAGTTAGAAAGACTTTCCCTGTCCCAACACTGGTAATTATTGCTTATCTTCCAAGCCTGATATTGAATATATTTTGAAGCCTTCACTAGGATACTGAGCACTCAGAGCTCGACTGGGTTCTATGCTGCACTGAATGGCATTTAAAGGCAGTGCCAGCTGAGTAGGAAGGGTGCATTTAAAGAGAATAAGTTTGGCTCTGCCTAGCCAAATGCCAGTGAGGGCCTAATCACAGCACCATTCTCTCATTTCTGGACTGGACATGCCGTGTTTTTCATCAGCTTGGGCCACAGTAGAAGGAAAGATGTTTCAGTCCTCCATGTAGATACAGCAGCAGCAACTGATGAATTTTGTTGGGCTTGATCCATGATGGCTTTCATGTTGAGAGCAGAACGACAACTGTGTGTGCCCTCGTGCATGCTCTGCACATGGCAGGAGGGTATCTCCTGGGCTCCCATCCTGCCTGTTGCTTCCTTCCAGTGATTTTTGTGCTATCCTAAGGTATGAACTAATGTTTACTATCAGTTCAGGCAGATGATTTATCTCTTACAGTGGTTTTTCTCTACAGCACTACAGTGGTTTTTGTTGCTCTGTGCTGGTCCTTCACAACATCTAGGGGTGAGCAAGCAGCTGGAAATTCCCTTGCAGCCTTTGAACCACCAAACCCATGTATGGGCCAGTGGCAATGGCTACAATTGAAATAATCTGTTTGTTATAAAGAGGCTCTAATGTTAATGACAGATGGGTGCTTATATGCTGCAGAACTGGCCTGACTGAGGAAGACAAATTAAACAGAAATGGCTTTCTCTCCTTTTTGCACACAAATCTTCTCTATTCTGTAGCAAATTTATTCTTGAAGGTCTTAGGAAGAATAAGCTTGTCATGTCATCTTACAGGAACAAGAAAAGCTGAAGGAGGAGCAAAAGCAGTAGATTAAACAATATTTAGGCTGGCCAAGACATAGCCATAATAATGAATGCTGAGATGGCAGTTTTCCTTAGATGTGTACATCTTATCTCCTGTCTCCCAGGCAACTTCCTAACATCTTTTTGAAATTATGAAAGACCAGCTAATGTATTCTAATACTGTGACAAGCCTTATCAAGCCTGTACAACGCCACGTCATTTTCTATTTTGAGTCGTATACAATAAACCAAACCCAGTAACTAAATACTGATAGCTAAAAGTATTCAGGCCCATATCACCATGTAAATAAAGCTATATTGTTTTCACATTTGGCATGAAAAATAGGTTGAATCTGTATAGTGAATTTGTAGACAAGACATATATGTAATTCTATTGTATATGATATGAAATTCCTTGGAAATTATTTTCTCAATGTTCCTTGTGCTTTAGAAAATATAATAAACCAACAAACTTTAATTTCTCTGTACCAAAACTCTAGCTTTGTATTTTTCAGCATTCAGAATAATCAATATTTGAAAACCTGAAATCAGTAGCATCAAAAATAGAGAAATCTTTTTTTCTCCATCTGAAAGTACTGGAAAAATAAATAAATAAATTAATTAATACATGCAGTAAGGCTTGACGCAGTTGCTCGTGGATATCATAAGACATAAAAGCTGATTTGAGATGCAGACTGTCAGCTCCCATGGCATAACTTGGCACAGTAGAGTGCATTTTTCAAACATTATTAAAGATCGAAAATTATCTTATTGTCTTCTTACAGTTGGTGCAGAGATAGAGAATGAGATAGCCTATAATTTTTGAGTCAGAAAATATTTCTCTAACCTATACTCCTACACATAAATAAAAACATTCTATATCTACAGGGGGAAATAGGGAAAAACCCACAAAAACTCAACATATTCGTGAACATGGGAAGAAATCTGAGTTTTGAGAAATATTACCGCTTCAAATAATAAACTACACAGAAAAACTGGTATTAAAAATAACAAAAAGAATACCTCTTTTTAAAGAACAGTAGTCTTGCTCACTGAGCAGTCAGAAGACAGGAATTCCCATTTTTAAGACTGATATTTTCTATGTACATGATAATGACTGCCCTTGGCATCAAAGATATATTGAGTATTAAGAGAGAAAGAATTCAATCCTTTGGAAATCCTATTCCAGACTGCTGAAACAAGAATGCATCTCTTTTCTGCAATCTCATTATCAAATTTGCTGTACCTACTTTGTGGTGAATAGAGAATACTTCTGGATCAATGTTTTTGTTTTTGTTTTACTACTACATTCATTTTACAAAGCAGTCACAAACAAGTTTTGCTGAAACAGAATTGTCTAAGTTTTGTATTTCTGAATAAAGCATGCTAATACTTAGTCTGAAAAATATAGCAACAAACTTTACTACATGTAGAAAGTTA
This sequence comes from Bombycilla garrulus, assembly GCA_013400315.1. Taxonomy (NCBI): domain Eukaryota; kingdom Metazoa; phylum Chordata; class Aves; order Passeriformes; family Bombycillidae; genus Bombycilla; species Bombycilla garrulus. The sequence continues at coordinate 203,071 of VXBU01003594.1, forward strand.
GAGAGAAAATAAACAGCAGGGCTAAATCTTATGGCTGTTCGATCCATATACACCATATGAGCTGAGAGAATGGCTTGTAACAGAAATAATTTTTAGTGACATATCAGGCTTAGAAAGTGCTGCCATTTAATTTCTAAAGAGCTTGAATTTGTATTGGAATGGCAATAACCATCAGTCACTGGAGTGGCAGGCTGCCTAGAACAAATGCAGAGCACAGATAAAGGCAGGGGACCAGCACAGGTTCATTCTCCAAAACTGAAGTTTTCTTTTCATTTGAACAGAATGAAGTATTAGGTGTGAGTTGCTTGTTCTTTTTCATGTAGCTATATTTCTGCCTACAATAAAAGTTTTGTTGATGCAGTCAAAGACAAGCAGATCATGTGCACCCTCAATCACTTTGCAGATGATACTAAGTTGGGCAGGAGTTCTGGTCTGCTGGAGGTTAGGAAGGCTGTGTGGAGGGATTGGACAGGCTGGATCAATGGGCTGAGGATAATGGTATGTGGCTTATTAAGGCGAATAAGACATTCTGCACTTGGGTCACAATAACGCCATTTGGCACTACAGGCTTGGGGCAATGTGGCTGGAAAGATGCCAGGTGGAAAAAGACCTGGGAATGATGATTGAAAGCAGCTGAACATGAGCCAGCATATGCCCAGGTGGCCAAGAAGGCCAATGGCATCCTGGCTTGGATCAGCAATAGTGCAGCCAGCAGGACCAGGGCAGTGACTATGCCCCTGTACTCAGCACTGGTGAGGCTGCACCTTGAGTCCTGTGATCACTCCTGAGCCTCTCACTGTGAGAAAGACACTGAGGTGCTGGAGTGAGTCCAGAGAAAGGCAATGGAGCTGGTGAAGGGTCTGGAGCACAAGTCCTGTGTGGCAACTGGGATTCTTTAGCCTGGAATAAAAGAGACTCAGTGGAAACCTTAGTGCTCTGTACAACTGCATGAAAGATCGTAGTAAGATGAGAGTCAGTTTTCTCTCCCACACAGCCAGGGACAGGACTAGAAGAAATGCCCTCAAGCTGCACCAGAGGAGGTTCAGTTTGGACACCAGGAAGAATTTTTTCACTGAAAAACTGGTAAGGCATTGGAATGAACTGCTTAGAGAGGACATGGAGTCACCACCCCTGGAAGTGTTCAAGAAACAACTGGCACTTAGTGCTATGGTTTGGTTGATGTGGTGCTGGATCAAAAGTTGGACTCAATGATCTTGAAGGTCTTTTCCAACCTTAATGTTTCTAAGATTCTATATCCAGAATGTGGTTAAATGCTCACTGCTAACCAGTACAATTTGCTTTATTGGTAAAGAGATTTGATTATGCAGACCTAAGATTGGGAAGCTGGGGCTCCACTGCCATTGTTGCTAGAGATGCTCACATGCCTGCTGCCAGGTACCAGGCACCAGAAATAATTATACAAAAGCCTACTGCTCCTAATAGTTCCTACCAAAACAAATATGACAAACGGACTACTTTCAAGGACCTAAAAGAAAACATAGAGAGTAGTCATAGTCAGAATGAATTTCACAAAACCACACCATATCAAAATCAATTCAAATCAGTTTTCTAATACTCAAGGTAGCAGAGGGAAGAAGCAATATATGCCATGTACCTTGACCTATACAAGACTTTAACACTATGTGGTATAGAGGTCTAGTAGCCAAGCTAAGGAATATTTAGATGAAGAAAAAGAAATCTAAAATCATGGGAAAATTCTGCTTATGAATTCATTATCAGTGATTCAGGTACACCCTAAAAAGTACTGAGTAATGTTCTACAAGGATCAGTCCTGAGGGAGTGGTATTATCAGATATTATTTTCAATGACCCAGATGATCAAATAGAAAATGTTTTGATTATATTTTAAGACATCAATAAGCTGATAGTATAATTGTGAAATGGGAATAGAGTTAATGGAATCCTGATACACAGGGAAATTACATTAAAAAATAAACTATGTTGATTATTATGGGCAAATGTCAGGCCATGAACTTGGGTAAGAACAATTACCTGCACAAAAATAGGGAAGCAAACAAAGGGCTGAGTTAGAGCTCTGTAGAAGTATATTTAGAATTGTTGTGGATCATAGCTTCAAGCATTGTGTAAATGCAAAGCCCATGCGATTAATCACACACAATGATTAATAAACTGTCATAGCTAACAGGACATTTCAAATAATCCTTCTCCTTTTAGCACGGGCCTCTGCTGCAGTGTGGCAACACTGATTGTTGAGTAATGGAATCCAAGAAAGACAGTAGGTACCTGGACAGCTTTCAGAGACACAATTTTCTCAGAAGAGCAGTGAGAAGGCAGAGAGGTTGAAAAACAGATGAAGAAGAAAGTTTGAGTGATATAGAGTTCTATTGCTTGTTGTCTAATTACTTTCAAGATGACAATTAAGGCTTCAAGTTTTGATCTTTGAATATTGAATCCTCTTACAGGAAAATAAAATTACTCATATGCCCCACAAAGTCCTGTCATGGCATTTAATTTTCTCACTTCCCAGAAACACTCTAAGTGACAATGAGATATTTTGTAATGTGACCAGGTTGCCTATCCCAGTTTTTTTTTTTTTTCAGTTCTCAACTAATTCCCTTTCTCCTCCTTTTCCAGAAATATTAGCAACATTCTTTTACTTCACTTTCTAGCTTTAGAATCTTTGGGAAACTCTTGTTGCACCTTGTCACAATCTGCTTTAACATCAAGGCGGAAATTGTGATGGTTCGAGGGATCTCGAGGCGCAAAATAAGAGGCAAACAGCAAGGGACTATAATTTCAACAAAACAACGAAGCACTTTATTGAGTGCTGATCAACTCAATTATGCGACAGAGGGGAAAGAGAGAAAGAGAGCAAAGTAGGGAGAGAAAGAGAGAGAGAAAGTGGGATATAGCTACCAACGGCGAGACGAAGTCCTCGTGGCCCAGCCAATAGACGCATCTTCTTCCGTGGGGAGATCTCGCTTGAGAGTCCCTTCAGAGAGTCACAGTTTTAAGTCTTTTTCCAAGGTGAGTGGCCTCTGGCCAAAAGGCAGGAAGATTTATGGCCTATTGTAAGCACGCCCGTAGCTGATCAGCATCAGGTATGTGCTGTACCATGGCAGTAAACATACATGCTGTACCTACAGCCGTTCTGCCCAAAGCACTGTACTGCAGCAGCAACCATCTTCCCCCTCAGCCAGGCCAGGCTGTGTCTTGTGGGGCCTGTCCCAGTATCTGTCCCGACGATCAGGAGGCAAAAAGATCTTCAGGCCGACCATTACACACCTCTTCAAGCCCTGTGCATCAACCACAACATCTTTTATTATGTTCTTTTGAATCCAGGACTTTGGGTCTTAGAAAATATGACAGGCGCTGAAACTCTTGCCAGCCATGATGGTCCTTGATTTCAAATCTAGCACTTATTGAACCAGATCTTTAGTAGTAAAATGATTTTTTTCAGGCTATACCTGAGCTCAAGCACTGTGTCTGGCTTCACTCATTTCACACAACAGCCAATGCTAAGTTCATCTTAAAGGGAGAAAACATGAGAGACAGAGAACAATTAAAAGCTTCATCTCCTTCTCCATTCTAGTTGCTTTCATCTTGCCAACCCTATCCAATGTCCTGTGAAACCCCCAGAAATGCAAGATAACTTTTTCAATCCACAGAGCATATGCAGTATAAATCCCACTTGCCTGGTGGGAAAGAGAGGGGATGCATCCTGGTCCCTTGCTTGCAGTGCTACAGTTTCTAGCTAACTCTGTGCTCCTCAGAAGAGGCTGTCACAACAGGGGTGTTTTCCGTGTGTTTACACCTGTGTTTGCACCTGGTAAGCATCGTGCTCATTTCCTGGCAGGCAGGATAGGCATTAGTAGACTATGAAATTTTCAATTACTTGTTTTACCCAAACCACACCAGTTCTGGTGCCTTGATCTGGTGAGAGGTGTTCGTTGCCCAGGTTTTCTTCCTCAGTTTAAGCAAGGTGTGAGCTGAGAAGGGATGGGGCTAGCTTGATCTTGCCCTGTCACAGCCTCGGCATCTAGCCTGTGCTTGCAGGGGCCGGGAGTGCTCCCAGCATCCACCCTGTAGAAACAGCTCCTGAGACCTGAGTTTGCTTAGAAATAAATCATTAGCCTGACAAGAAAATCTCTTTATGAAAACATCACTATGAGCATCCAAGTTTCAGACACCACTGAAATGCATGAAATTTCTATTCAGCTGCAATATGCTATGGAAAAGACTTTAAGTGCCTCCATAAATAAATGCCAATGAATACCTTCTTTTACTGCAAGCCTTCTATTTCTTGGGATGGATGAGGACTGATATCCCAGGGGAAGGGAAGGGGAAGAGAGACTAAAAGGTGGGAAGTTTCTCACTGACAGAGTGTGATACTGTCTTGGTTGCTTTCTAGGAGAAAAAGCATAGCTACATGATTCATGTAGCAGCAATCTCTGCTCCAGATGAATGGTAAGTACTGTGTCCTCTGATAGCTTGTTCCCTTGCCACTTCTAACTTCTCAATAATGGTAAAACAGGTATGGCCCCTTCTTATTTTACTCAGCTTCTTTGACAGTGCTTCAGCTATCTGTCTCTCTATTTTCCAGGGCCATTTTACCACAGTCACTCTTAAGAGCCCAAATCTTCTCCCTTCAAAGAGTCATCAGCACGATAATTATTCAGCTAGAATTAGGAAATCACATCAAATCCTCTCACTAGTGACCTAGCCACTATGTCTTAACTTGTGTTTTCCCATGACAACAGTCTTTCTACAGTGCTTGCTTTTCCATGGTGTCCAGAGTAATTCAAGCTGCCTTCTAAAGGTTTTCCCATTTCCTGGTAGTTTCTTGGCCCAAGGATTAAAAAAACCTCTCTTGTTGTCATGTACAGCATATGCTACACTGTGAAAAAAGTGGAACATATCCAGTACTTGGCATCTATTAAGCATCTGTATTCCAACTAATAATTAATTAGGATTAAGGGATGTTGAAAATATATCTTATAGAAGAAGAAAATAGTTACCAACTATTAATCATGTATTATGATTATGTATTATTCTTTCAGGTACTTAAAAGCTAATTGCATGCATTTTCCAGAGGATCTAAGGAGACTTGTGAAATATTTAAATTGCCTTATAACCCAGGATCAATTGAGAAATGTCCAAGTTTCTCACAGGCGAGCCAATGCTTTACTGCAGCATTTCTGTCTCTCTGCTCATGCTGTTATTTAAAACACAACCTGCACCTTGCTGCACCCCAAATTATGGCTTTCTGCTGCATAGCAAGGCAGGCAAGCTCTGTCTATAGGACATTGCTGTAGATTGTAGAAGTATATCCTATGTCAGTGAACAGAAAAGAGTACCACTGTGGGATGCCATTGCTGGGGGGGGACCTCCTGCATCCCCTGTCAGTGGAGGGGGCTGTCAGATGAGGCTACAGACCTTTCAATTTCTACTTAATCCCTCATAGATATGCACCTGATGTTGTCATGGTGAAAAAGGACGTGTCAGGAGAGCTTTCCTTGCCTATCACATGCACTGAGAGGAACTCTTCTGCACATTGGCCAGTTATACCCTTCCAGTGATGTAGGCAGGCAATACTCTCTGGTTTCACATCAAGAGATCAATCAAAATGTTCCTGGGAAATCAGTGATGAAGCTGAGTCTCTCTCTCGTTAGGCCTCCAAGTCTAGAAACATAATGTATTTCTAAATTCAATGTAATGAACCTGAGCATTAACTATTTCAAACTCTTAATAATCTATTCTAAATCTGTTGACTAATTAAACTAAACATAACAAACTTGCCTGCAACTAGAACTGCTTGGTAATTTGAATAAAGAAATAGCAAAATATTATTTGCATATACATAAAATTTAACACCCACAAAAATGTTAAATAATGTATTAAATCTTAGGTTTTGAGTACTAGATCTTACTCATCAGAATAAAAAGAATGCAAAAATAATTATGTAAAACTTATTGTAACTCCAGAAGTAGATTTATTGAGTATCAAATGTGAAATACTAAAAAATGAACAGAAATGTTTCTGGCTACAGAGTTTTTATTTTTTTTATGCTGTTGATATCAGAAGTGTATATGGTACTATCCTTTCTGATTCTTTAGGTACAATGTGTTTTACTCAGAACACTGATTCAACAAGTTTGTATATTTTATGATGTGTAAAACACTGTTTTTCCTTTCCCCAAAACAAATGTTTAATATATACAGATTTATTTTACTAGGCTCTTAGATTGCTGACTCACTTATAAATGAATATTAGTCCCCTAAGAGAATGTCCATCTGTTTCATTTGTTTCTTTTCCATAATGAAATTGAATTGAAGAGATTTTAACAATGGAATTTTAACAGCCAAGTGATTTCAATTTCCGTGGGAAAAAAAAAAGTCTTGAGCCCTAAGGTATTCTTGAGGAAAATACCTTTTAATTGAGTGATTTTGTTTATATTCTTATTATTGTTAGGAATAAACATACTTCAGCCAAGATCCAATTAGCAGGATGGCATGACAGGTAAATACTGAATGGGATCATTGTGACCACCACAGTTGTAAACAGGTCTGACCTTACAGGAAATTTCCATGTGTAATCGTTATGAGGACATGGGACACCATTCAGGAATACTCTGCATTATTCTACTTCAGTCTTTAAACAAGTACAGATGTTTGTGCTTAAAAAATGTTTGTAACACTTATTGACTGTTTGTAACACTTATGGACTCCTTATTATGTGATGCTGTTGGGCAACTCTGACTAGGAGTTAGATATTGATATATAGATTTGAATATTGATCTGGAAAGCTAGATGTTGAGAGTCTGGGATAAGGGTCCTCATTCTCCTTTTTAAACACAAGCCTCTAAAGCAAAACATTTCCAAGGACTTAATTACCTCAGACAATTACCTCTTCTTTTTTAAAGCTTTGTATCCCACAGGACTGCCTCACCAGAAAAAAATCCAAACCAAAAAAAAAAAACAGTCATGCCTCTGTTATCAACGCTGTTTTGTTCACAAATCCAAAATTCAGGACATACTAGGCTGTTCTGTGGGAAATTTTCTCTGCCCGTGCCAGATCCTTTATGGAGTGATATTCAAATACAAACATGGAGAATAATTGAAACAGATTATGCACTGCTCCTTCAAGCATGCCTGTATGTTAGATACATTATGCACTAATACATTGTAACTATGACAGGTATGGATGACAAATATAATTAAACCTGATAGCTAGGTCATTCTCTAATAAAAACCCCCATAATTAATAAAGTAGTAATCAAAGTCAAATTATTCCAAAGAAATTATAAACAGTTTAAGTCTGATTTAACTTTTCTGCATTTTCTTTAATCAGGAGACGAGATTTCTGTTAGATGTTCCAAAACTTTTTTTTGCTAGGAAGTGAAGGCTCGATCTAAGTACTGAAATCTCCTTGAGTATAAATGACAAATTGAGTTAAATTTAAACTGTATGAAAGTGCCTTTAATCCAACACTTAAATACCTATATTTTCTCTATAATCAACATTTTAGAAAGGAATGTTCTAAAGGTCCATTAATACCTCACTGATGTCAGACTGTGGTCTACTAATAGCATTGCTGTCAGTGGGGATGGACAGGACATCTCCAGGGGCTGGTGAGCCAGACAGGGTCACCTCAGGGCCACCTCAGCTTGCCTTGAGGCTGATGAGAGAGCCAGAACAGTGAGCAAGGCTGTCAGCAAGGGCAGCCCTGCTCTACTCTTAGAATGCCCAGCAAGATGGTGTCAAAATGATGTCTTTTGACTGCTGAGGTGAGGCCAGCATCCCTGTGGCTGTCTCTGCCAGTGGCAGAACCCCAGCATCCCAAACACTGGCAAAAAGATAATTCAGAGTGAACCGCAGCTAGGCTAGAAACTCTGATGCTTTATTGTCCTTTTGAACTACAAGCGTGGATGTGCTACATGCTCCTGTGGATTGTGATGGAATACCTGATGTCACAGCACCACCTAACTCTATCTGCCATTTTCTGTCAATTAGGGATGATGAAGTTACAAGACTAATACTCTCTCTAATGACACTGACTAGGAAGTCTGGTTATTGGGTGGGAGGAAGAAGAATTACTTTGGTAATTATCCATTGTTGATCAGAGATTCCAGCAGCATTGCTTGGAGTAACTCCTGCAGCGATACTGTATTTGGTTGGTAAAACTAATAACGATTTCATTAAGCTAACAGCTCCTAATGCTAATAATAATTCTGTTAAATCTTAATGGATATACTTGTCCTTGCCTTACTTTTAATTTACAACTTATTACAGATACACTTCATGGTCTCTTGTGTCTCAGATTAGTGTTCTGTATTGCCACAAGATCATCGTCAAGTTTTACTGTGCCTTTTAGACTGTGAAATACCTGTCTCATAATGTCCTCAGGGACAGTGTAAGAGCAGGAGTAGTCTTTATCTCAGTTTTAAATCTATTAAATATTTTTATTTAAATTTTGCTTATGAAGGCATTTAACTTTAGATGCATTTTAAGAATTTTAAAACAAGTTATAAGGAGGAGCAATAACAGGAATGTGAAAAATTCCTATGAAACAGGAATGTGAATCACTTGCCAAGATCTTCCCAAATGAAAACTCTACTTTCTTCATTCAGCCTTCTCTGGGGATGGCTGCAAAAAGAGAGCTTTTATCCAAAATTCAGTCCCTTTACAATTTTAATCATCTTATGCAGTCTGCAAAACACTGTGAGTTGCAGTGCTGCTAGTAACACGCTGCTGGGTGCTGTAGCAGAGTTTTATGTATGTGCTGTATGAGATCTGGCAAATCAGATCCTAGAGGAATGTTACTGGGAGCGACTCACACAAACCAGCCATGAGAAGGGAGAAGGAGGTGGCCAAAGGTAGCAGCAGCCAGCTGGTGCCAACGCTCCTGTGAGTCTAACAGTGACACCTCAGGGAAGGAGGAGAGGCAGAGAGAACTAAAAGTAATATGAGACAAAAAAAATTCATTTTCGTCAGATGAGGTAAATTAATAGCAACAATATGATTTCTGCCACTTCTCAGGATTAAAATAAACCATATGCATAAAATTGTTTGCCAGATAGTATGAGAGTCTTAACTATCTTCCCCCCAAAATTAATACTGGATAAGTGAAGTCGTTGGTGAAAATACTGACATCAATAGAGTGCATATTGGATGGATGCTTTTCTGGGGTTAACTGGCAAGGAAAGAGAATTTTTTTATCCGCTAATATTTTAAATTTTTGGAACCCTCAGCATGAGAGGAAAAGAGGCAGGTCTTCAGTGAGCTCTGAACAGCACCACTGAGGGTGCATTAACAATGAAGTGATTCCCCAGGATTTGTCCTGCTTGTTGTCTCCCTGCTTGCACACATAGCCAGGTACTGTCTGTCTCAGTAAAGCCTGGAGTGAAGAGTTTTGCTGTGAGGTGTTCAGAAGCTTTTGAAGGAAAGGTTAGTGGGCTCTATCCAAACCCTAGTGAATAGGCTGATGATACATTACTGGAACACTACAACATCAGGCATCTTCAGGGTGGGTTCACCAGCAAGGCTTCAATGCCAAGATGTCCCTTCATTCCTTCATGTGATTTCTCAGCCACAGGGAATGCTGACTATTATCAGGGAAAGATGAACTGCCACACTAGGTAGGAACACTGTCTAATCTCTGGTTATGGACATGGCTGAATATTTTACAAACACTAAATTTATTCTTCCCAAAAAAATTATTGTATATCTTTTTTTCAAATCTGTATAAAGTTAATTTCTCCCTAATATCATGGTACTGCCTGAGAACATGAATTATCTCTTCATTTACTTTGCTAGGTAAAGATGAAACAGCCTGAGACAATTACTTTTAGATTTCTAAATAAAAGTGCTAAATTGATCATGTATATTGGTAATGCAAAAAGTGACATCCTCCTTCTTAGGTGGACTCATTTAGATTCTCATCGGACAGGCTGCAGTGGTTCAGCACTACGCAGATTTTAATTAAAATTTTTGGGAAAAAATAAGCTATTTTGTATTATTTAATTATGTACTTGTCTGGATGTCAGATTTAAAATAATAGGAAGAGGTTTAAAACAGTAAATTTCCCTTGCATTGGAATGTTTCTTTGTCTGAGCAATTTTGCTGCAGATTAGATCTTACAGACATATACAACATTTCTATTTGCCATATTTTTATTAGATTTGGCAAGAACTACTGCTATGAAAAAAATTCTCAAGGCAAAACTGTGATTAAAAGATATAAAAGATCCATATCTGAGAAGGATGGTGATAGAACTGCCAATGAGATCTGTAGTGGCTCAGTGGAGCCATCCTGTGTAAGCATATTTAAATTATACATATATGAATATGTAAATTTAATATTTTTTTTCTGGATGGTACCATGTGCAAAATAAACCTAACAAAGACAGGACAGGTGTGCTTATACTATATTTCTGGAAAAAAAAAGTACATAGGCAAGCAAAAGAAATTAATAGATTTATGGCTATGATTCCACTAAATGACATTATTTTTGTGCAAGAAGGCTTTAAAATTGAGCACTCAGAAAAAGGTGATGGTTTATGAAATGTTTAGTGCTAGCAGAATTGGAGCAGAGGTTTGAGGCAAAGTTCAGAAAATAGGCAAAGCTTCTCTTGGTTGGATCATGAAGCCAAGACAGGAGGTAGATCTGGTATAGAAAGATAGGCTGGAGTGAAATGGGAGAGAGCCACAGTTTTGGCTGCATAACACTTTTACAGCTGTTTAAATAAATCATCATCCAGGGACAGACCCTGGGGTCTAAAGAGAAGGAAGGTGGAGGTATGGGGTAGATGATCTGGTGGAGAAACATGGCTTTTTGACACTCTCCTTTCAGACCTATACTGATAGGAAATTATTAAAGTTATTAAATTTGCACTTACCTCTTCTGCTTCACATGATCAGGTCTGGAGGACTTTATTAACTAGCTGTGCATGTGATTGCAGAGAAGTTTAGGGAAGGAAAATATGATCTGGAATCCAAAAGTATCAAAGGATAACTTTTCTTTGAAGAAACAAGAAGCATGATAAAGATTAAAAAAAATGCCATTCCCAAACAAAAAAAAGGAAGAGCTCATTTTATAAACTGCACTCTTTTTTTGAGACACAGCCTAAAAATTAAAAAAAAACAACAAAACAAAACAACATGAACAAACAGTGTGAACTATTGCATTGCTGGAAGGAGCAAAAGGCAGATTATCATATATATCTACAAAATATTAAAGGTAAATTAAAAAAAACCCTCCTGAACAGAGTGAAAACATACACAGACACAAGATAAGTTATATAAATCTCTTCTCAGGAAAAGGATAGTTTCAGGTTAAACAAAAGCAGTTGACCAGTATTGTATTTGATGGACTAATGGAATTTTCAGTCAAAATAAAAAATATGTTATAGAAATGCTAAACCAGGAATTAATATTTCCCCAAATGCAAGGAAAGTAATTTACAGTGTTCCACACTATGCTTTTCCCAAAGGACTTTCGCTATAAAGAAATGGAAATAAATGCTGAACATTTTGCTTAGCTGAAAATTTTAAATTCTTGAAAGCTGGGAGTCTGGAAAGGGCCCTTTTCTATCTATTCAGTTCCAATTAATCATTTAATTTTGGCTTGTGTAGCTGGCATTTTATGGAGCATCTTTAGAGGTAAAACAATTATGTTACTTTGTTGAACTGAATCAGGAATAAAAAGATATTTATTTTCTGTTGGATTTTATATTGATGAATTAAATATCAGTTGCATATAAAAGTCCCATAAAAATAAAATACCAAGTACTTAATAAGTACTATTGCCAAAAAAGCTGCATTTTGCACAGTGTTGATTCTTTGCAATGAGTAACAGGAGTATTTTCTCTTTACCTTGGTCTCTGGTTATCATGGCTCCTACTTTGACATTGTTCTAATAGTGTGGAATTCCTGAAAGGATGAGTTCACAGCAATGTGGTTAATATTCTGTGTTCCATGACTACTATTTAGTTGCAAATGAAAGTGGTTATGTTCACAGTATCTCCCGTTCTACAACCCCTAGTTCTCTACTGGATATAAGATTTTAAAAAACAGAATGTCATGTCCATCTCTGACTGTTTATATTGGTATAGGAACAAAACAACAGTGCTACATGTAAAATAAACCACTTTGAAGATAATAAATATTTCAATCTGAAAAAAAATAATTAACCTGATGTACCTTGATTCCAGCCCTCAGTTTATGACTGATGTGGTTATATCATGGTAATGTGTCAGTCAAACACCACTATCATCTAAATGTTATTCCTGTAGGCAAAACGGCCATGAGTTTTTATCTGTTTCTGGGATCATGATGGTCAAGAAGACCTTGGGAACATAGCATTCTGGGAAAAGCATACTGGATACAAAATGTAAAACTGGGATTCCTGCTGCCTTTCATCAGAACACCCACTGGTGTCTGCTTTTATTAGGTGAAAAGCTGGAACCGAAGTATCCGGGCATAGAAATGACGAAGATCTGCTTGAGAAAATATCTGTGTTTTTACATATGATGAATACAATAAAGTTATGAATTCTGGATTTACAGACTCCTTTAAAAAGTATAAAGGGGTGGAAGGCAATATAGACTGAATAGCTTATGTGTGAGCGCAAAATAAATGCATGACAGGAAAATGCATCCAAACTTAATGTTCACAGTTTCAGACTGGATGCCACTTTTCTCAGTGGCCAAATCTCCTTATGTTTGGAGTTTACTTTTAGTATGCTGTAAATACATTGAATTCATCTTAGTCTGTCACTTAGGGTCTTTCAGGAGAGACTTGCTTTTGCCGCTTTAATTTTTTATCAACACTTATGCAAACTAATTCATCTGATAACAGAAGAAGACTACTGATTATAAAGAGAAACCTCGGAAATACTCAATCATTTCTGTTTGTAGGCCTCTTCAACAGACTGCTTCAGTACAGCTTGGCTGCTCTACTCTCTCTCTATGCCAAAATGATATTTCAGCCTTGTTGAAAATTTAGTGGGCCTATTTACTTACAGTGTACAGTATTCATCAACTTTTTATTTCAGACCAGCCACTGTCAGTTCAGATCTCTGTGGTATGTTTTTCTGTTTTTACAAAATTAAGGCTAGCAATACAGACTGTGATCTGTTTTGTCATCAACTGGCAGTTAGTATTAATGATACCTGGAAAGATCAGTCATCATTACTTTGAATTATTCTAATATACATGTAGAAAGGGAATTGGGCATCTAGCCAGTTGCATGGGAGAAATCTGACAAGAAAAACAGTAGATATAGACAGCAGTTGTTGGTACTCATATTTCCCAAGGATACAATGATTATTCTTCCATTACCTCAAGTCTGATCAATAGAATTGGTACCAAACTGAATGCTTGCATTTAGACTGCTATTGGTCAATAGAAAAGATTGGTGATTAACTGACTGATTAATGAATAGACAGAAAAACTGATACTGGCTTAGTTTTCTGCTGTTAAAAAGGATTGCCCAATATCGATATTTTGGTAAACTAATAGTTTTTATTGGAGGGATCATGTTAGAGTCAAGATGTAAAGTGGTTGTCTGCTTCCTGGCATTCACTAAGTATGAATTTTCAGTTTCTTTTAATTTCTAAACAATGTTTCTGCAGACCACTTGTGCTAACAAGTGTTCAATAGAACTATCAAATATACATGAGATGATCTTCGCAACAGGCATTGCAAATAAGAATCTCCGATAGAGTAAGTGTCATCAGAGATGCTTATTAAGAAAGAAAATAAAGGTCATCTGGTTTCAGGTTTAGAATACTGTCAGCTCATTGCTCAGGAAAGATTGTGTTCAACTTGAAATGCCACCTGAAAGGCAGAAATAGTTTCTGTAGCTTTTATCAAGTTGAATGACATTTGTCTTAGGCAGAGTGGTAGGCTGCATAATGTGCTGCATCAATGGAAAAATCACTTTGAAGCTACTTATTCATATTATCATGCTTCTTATCTGAGCAGGAAGCTGCCTCCAGCCAGAAAAAATGTGAGATTTCAGCCTACACCCCAGCCTTCCTCCCAAAGCTTTGTAAGGTATCAAAACTGATGAGACCACTGCTGGTGACAGGTGAGTTTTGTGGGGTGTTCGCAATCATCTTACATTAAGTGGGTACTCCATCTTCTACAGGAACTCAAGAAAGGTTCTGCTTAAAAATGAAGAGAAGGACTAGCACAGTATCTGCAGAAACCCTATTCTTTGGTCAGCTACAGTGAGTGCCCTTGCTTTTATATCCGTGTCTCAGTCAGCAACACTCCCTGGGGTAAAAATGGAAGATTTGGTGTGGATTTAGACCAGTTGTTTTGTCTTTCATTAAGTTGCACATTACAGAGGTTTTCTGAGGAAATAACTGGGTTTAATGAGACATATCCCATTCCTTTTGTCTGTCCCTTTTTAGGCACTTGATTCAGCACATCATAAAAACCTAAAAGACCCGAGGAAGAGACTCTAAGTGCCATGGAAAAAAACCACTTAAGGGAACAGAAAGCTCTGTTTGTCTGAATGACAGCTGAATGTCATTTTTCCTCAGTTTCCGTATGTGTGTGGCACAGCCGAGTCCTGCCTGTCCTGACTGTTCTCAGCTGATGGACACATTGGAAGAAACAGCTGTTTGTGATATTATGTTGTACACAATTCTGCTTAAAGAAGATCTTAGATACACTGAGGGCATTTGCCTTGTGCTCTCAGCATGGAGAATGTCTGCAGCTGACAGTCAACCTAGTGAAGCAAAAAGCAATGTGTAGTGGAGGAGAAATTGTGTTGACATATCGGAGTGTTGGCATATTCTATTTATAAATTTCCTGTTAGAAGTACATGTTCCATGAAGAGAGATCACAGAACAACAGAATCCCAGAATCACACAATTACTGAATGGGTAGTGTTGAAAGGGACCATGATAGGTTATCTGGTCCGGCCTCCCTGTTTAGAGATGGACAAATGCTGTTGTAAATCCTTTAGCAGTATGTTTGGTGGTCCCATTTCCACACTCAAGTCCCTGGCTGAAGAATGAAGTGTTATCAGAGTGAACTGATGCTATTACATCCTTTTAACAACTGTGGTCTCATACTTCCTCTATTGATACTCATAAAGCCAAAAGTAGATAGTAACTTCCATCCTAAGATTCAAGACTTGTTCTTTAAGATAACTTGAACACAAATAGGTAATACTATCATCTGGCTTTAACAACAAAATGTTGAAGTTGAGGTGTTATTTAAGGGTATTTAACCTCTAATTTATCACAATTTAAAATACAGTACATCAATCCTCGGAAATATTCCTGAAGTGCTCTGATATTTTAGATATTGGCAGTTTCAGGCTGATAGTACTGTTGGTTTGACAAAAAGAAAATAGTTCTTTAGGCAGAAATCAAATATCTTGTTGATATCTAACTTAACGTGTTCATGAATTAACATTTTATGGGAGCTTATTTCTTCTCCTTGAAAGCAGTAGACAAGTACATGAAATAACAGACTTCCTTAATTATCTTGACTATTCTAGTATTACATACTTTAAAACACTGGTAGTGTCTTGTAGAAAATAATGGTGCAAAATAATGATGTGAGTTAATTAAATAGAAAGGAAAAGTTTGTATGTATGTGACAGAAAGGCAGCAAAACACACGACATGGCATAAATCCCTATTCCTGTTCAAATTAGCAATTAATTCACTGGTTGTGTTACCATTCCAATCAGAGTATGGAAGGAAGAATGGAGTGGCAAACTTTCTTGCTTCACTTTTGCCAAAATAAAGGCTGAATGAAACAAGAAATTGTCACTGAATGGAAGCAGTTTTTCTTTTTAACCAGTGCATGCTGACCTCCACTTACAGTATTTGAAACAAAGTTCAAAAGGTGTTTTCTGGTGAAAGTGTAGCTGTGAAAGGATGAAATATTTGAATTACTATATTTAAATATTTTAATATTTTATAATTGCTATTATCTTTTATATACCTTACTTGAAGGAAACAGACCAAAAATGGACAGAAAGCAGCCACTAAGGATGTATTCCTTTAGAGAAAGGAGGATTTTTGAATAATCAGTGTAAAATTGTAATAAGCTTATCTACAAGTATTACTTCTTGAGCTGTTATCCAATGCAAAGGTTGTGTAAATTTACAGTTTCATTGGGAAAACTCACAGATAAAATAGATTTCCATAGAAAAGGTTTTTTTTGTTGAGCTGGTGGCTTATTCTATTTGCTTTGGCTGAGCACTGGTTCTACATCCTTTCCTTCCACTCCTGACAGATATAACTGATGGATGTTGGTAATGCTAGCAAGAACCCATTCCTTGAGGGATATGAAGGAGCTCCTATGAAACCTTACAGCTGGAACTAAATCTT
Organism: Bombycilla garrulus; assembly: GCA_013400315.1. Classification (NCBI taxonomy): domain Eukaryota; kingdom Metazoa; phylum Chordata; class Aves; order Passeriformes; family Bombycillidae; genus Bombycilla; species Bombycilla garrulus. Next base: position 219,408 of record VXBU01003594.1, read on the forward strand.
CTTTAAATTAAGTAATAAAAAATGGTTTATCTTCTGAAAGACCACCTTTTCCATGGAAAAACAAGTAAGCTAAGCTAAACTTTGGTCTGTTAACTGGCCATCAGTATTTCTGAGAGAAAAATAAAACTAACCTGTGGGAAGCTATGTCAAGATTTTCTGATATCTTGAAATGCTTCTAAGCTACAAGGACTGGGGCAAGTGAAGCCTGTTGTAAAACATGCCAGGATCCATGAACATGCAGAGACTTTGTATCCATACAATAAATCCTGGTTGCTGGCATCCCTTGGGCTAAAACAAGAGCAGTTAGCTATTTGCAGACCTGGCTCTCTGTTTTCTTGCTTGTCAGTTCTCCCCATGGGGCCTGGCTTTGCATGGAGGGAACTGGCACTTGCTGGCAGTGGCAACTGAGCCACTACAAGGCTGAGCAAGGGCTTTCCCAGAAGGGAGTTATGGAAAGAGGGCATCCGTCGACTCCGTTTTGCACTTCCTGCTCTAAATATGGAAGTAACCGACCTTCAGCTAATACCCTTCTCCTTGCAAGAGTCCTCTGGGAGTGTATTTAGGGCATTCTGCATTTGTGAAACACCAAGTCAGGTATCTGTACTGCTGCAGCCAAACAGGCCCTGCACAAGGTGCAGTGAGAGGCATTAGCATCAGCCTCAGGGACATACAGTACTTTCTGCACGTTATTCCTTCCACTATATTAATTGTCCTCTCCTCAAAACAGCAAATATAACTTTCTGCTGCAGACAGAAGAATTCCAGCAGAACTGTGATGTATTCTGTAAAATCAATATTAATAATTTTCAAATTGTTTGCTTGTTGACTTTCTGAGGACAGAAAGAAATCCTTAGGGCAACTTAAGCACTGCACAAACAAAATGTTCAACAACAAGAAAATGTTTGGCCTTTTTTTTTACCTCTTACATCTCACATTTGACCTTTAAAATACTCTTGTCATTTAATCTCATAAAGGGCCATAAAACGTGATGAATAACTAATATCTTACCCATAGTAATGCTTGTATCCTATAATTCTGAAATTCTCTATGAATTGCTGGTTTAAACATTTTATTACATTATTTTGTGACTTCTTGACTATAGCTTATTTGCTGTGAACCATATAAATAGAAGATAAAACCCTACTTCATTTTTGTCCCCAATAGCTACTCAGTAACAGAAAATAAAGTCCAGATATGCAATTTGGGCTGAGTTATTATATTCTTTTCAATAGGTAAGCTGTTTTCATTTTACTGATCATCCTCAAAGTGTTCTTGTTTATCACAGTTCCTCTCATGCTGTTTTTACAACGATGGTATATTCATAACAATGATTGGATTCTAGGGAGAGAAGTATTTACCCCTGTTCTCTGATAACTCTCCTTTTGGTGACTGTTTCAAAATGAATGTTACTGGAGTACTTAAAGAAAACATAAGCAGTCTGAGATTTAGTCAAATTATATGAACACTAAACTAATCACTGTTAAGAAATATAAAGCACATTAAATATTGCTACTGAGTCTATCCTTCTAGGATAGACTAGATGCTAGGATAAAATCTTGTATGTTGGCTACACCAGTTTTTTGGCAATATGCAGGAGCAGCTATTGCATCACTTAGCCATAGGAAAACAGAACTTCACCTACCTTCTGTGTATCCCTCTGAAGGCTGATAAACTCCTGAAGGGCAGCTTGTCTGAACAACAATTTCACTGTGATAAGAAGGTTTACTGTAAGGAAATTATTAGAGTAAACCTAAGAATGTTTTGTTTAATATGCCTTCATTTATATTTTGTGCAAATGGAATGAGACTGGAAGATCTGAACAATGCTACAGGAAGAGAATACTAATACATACATTTTCCCCAGAGCTCCGTGTGATTCTGATCCCAGAATCAGATTTCTAACCTGCACATTGCACTCAAATATAAACAGGAACTACCTCTGCCCTTCTTTTAGTCCCCAGCTTTTGAAACATTACTGCATCTAATGTTTTTTGTTCAGTCATGCTCCTTTCATCCATTTTGTGATATGTGAACAGACACATGAGCATGCACACATTATGCTCACATATAGGGCTTTGAATTAGAACTTATTTTACAATTCTATGTATCAGAAGTCACTAGGATTTTAATGTCTTTTGATGATCTATTGAATTACTTAATAAGACCAAAAAGCCTATATTTTCAGAGTGTCATTTTATGAAGTGCGATAAACCGTGTCTATTATGCATGGATAAAGTATTTTTCTTCCACTGGGCAGTGTTTTTCAAAAGCTGCTTCTCACCAATTCACAGTTCTTTTGCATATGATTTCACTGGCAAACCTACTCTGCCTGGCACATCTGTGTAGAGGTGTTATCATGGGTAGAGATGAAAATGTTTCAATAGAGTAATTGAGGAATAACGTGAAGAGCTACTGGGCTCCTGTTTGTAAGGTTTTGCCCATATTCTGTATTTCTGCTTTTTCATTATTTCAAAAAGCACCTTTAACATATGTTGAAATAGAGAGATATATCCTTTTCAAAGCATGGAATTACTGGCTGCAGTTTTATAGCTCACGGCAAGCAACCTAGAGGCTTTATTAATACTTGATGAATCCCTCTCAACGTCTCAGCGGTGAAGAGAAGACAAACAACCTGCTGGATGACTGATGCTGTGCCTGCCAAGGAGGAACTTTAAAGCATGATTCTCTCTTACAAAATCTGTAGCAGAAATCCAGTCTGATCCGGTGTGATCCTGCAATAGCAGTAGCGTGAGCTGAGTGGAGATGCAATCTCTGCCCTATTGCACAATGCAAAGTGCATTAACAAGTGGTTTAAGTCCTTTAGCAAGGCTTTCAGCCCTTTAGCAAGGCTTTCAGCTTTCATATCTGCCTATTCCCTACCCATAAGGCTTCCTAGATCTCCATGACACACAGCTCCTTGGCAATGTGTGTTTGCATACCTATGTCAGGCAGGACACGAAAACTTACAATATCTCTACTTTTAAGTACTGTTTCCTCTCTGAATCAGATAGCTGGAAAGAGTCTGTTAATCCCCTTTTTCATAGTTTTTATTCTCCAAATCATGGACTCTGTTTTCTGTGCAGCTGTTTTCCTTTTGTTCTGTTTCTTCTTGCTCTCCTCAGGAGTCCTGACAAACACAACCTTTGTCAGATAAGACACATGGTTAGACTTACTGAGTAATCTTCTGTATGCCTGCCCAAGCCCTAAAAATCAGGCTTGAGAGATCCTTACGTAAACATGATGCTAAATGGGCACATAATCTTTCATCTTTCCTGCAGTTTGATGGTTCATAGGAAATTGCGATATTCTGCAGTCTTCTACCGGAGTAGGGCCATCAAATGGGTGAAGTGAATAAACCTATATTTTATTCCAAATGAAATTTTCAGTCGCATGGACATCACAAAGAATCCTTAATACCAAAAAGAATCCCTAAATTGTGCATGAACTCCTCAAACTACAGTAGCCAAATTGCAATTCTGCTGTGTGCCAAGTGTGCCTCAAAAAAGATGATAGCTGTATATATTTAAAAGTATTGCCATTTTAACTTCTACAGGAATATTCAACATCAAATAGGAACAGTCTCAATAAAATACAGTTTAATTTAAGTTACTACATCTGTGTCCATAAATTTGCCTTTTACTTATTTCATTTTGGTTTTTTTTAATTGCAACATACTGAAGCCAAAGGCAAAAAAAAAAAAATGGTTTCTACTCCAGGGCATAATGAATTATTGATTAAGGCATCTAGATCAGTATGAATCCTTATAGGAAGCCAAAAGTAAATCAGTAAATGAAAGGGTTTTAAATATATACTTAGAAAAAGGGATTTTGGCAAATACTGAAATGAATATTAGACAGAAAATTCTCAAACTGTCTGAATCGCTACCCCTAGATGCCCAGTCAGTCCATGATTTAAATAAATTGCAGTTTAGAGTGAATTATGTGGGAAAATGAACCCAATAAAGAAAACAGCTTGTTGAAGAGCTAACACTGAAAATGTGGCAGCATTTAAATCCTGATCATGTGAAAACATTTGTTATACAGATCTGACAAAAGGTTTGTGAAGAATAAGAAGACTAAAATGCTGTTCCTCAATAATAGCATGAAATGAATGGCCACTGAATTCAGTGCTTGTACGCGGATAGTTCATACCAGAAAAATGAGAAGTTCTCTTATATGAGTTCTCAAAGGCAATATATTGGGATAAAATGATGGGAAATCCAGGAAAAATAAATCAAAGAACAGAAAAAAACCTCAAAAATTCCCAACAAGAAACCAATTAATTAATCTGCCTTACGGCCAAACTCTAAGGGAAATTTTTCTCAAGACAGTGTGATGGACATGGTTAAATTATTTTCGTTTTGCTCCCTTACAGCAGAAACTGTATACCAAGATTCTTCTGCCTGGAAAAGGTGGACTCTCTAATTCTGTGCATAGAGAAATAGAGAAATGCTGATATTCCAACCAGTAATCATACCCAGAAAACATCAATATGATTTTTAATGAAAATAGAGAACAAGAAACATATATAAAGCCACACAGATTTGTTAAATTTTCTCTAAATGGTCATAAAATTAGGTTTAACTTAACTGTTTAGAATTTATAAGGGCCATAATACTCCTGAGGACGTCAAGTCAAACTCAGCTGTGAGCTCCTATTTCTTAGCAGTTTAATGGCATAATTAGTGTGTGCAGCCTTTCAGAAGAAATTTCTTCTCAGACAGACAGTATCCATGGATAAAACTGTTTCTCAATCACAATAGTTAAAATGCTGTCAAAATCATAGAGGGACCATTGAAAATTGATGTCTATTCAAGAGGCTCCACGAAGACTATTAAAACTCGCAGGAATCTGTAAGCAAATCATTAATGTGTCATGATATCTTTTAAGATTAAATGTTTCTACTCTGAAAATGGATTTTGTCAAATAGCATTTTAGCATTATGTGCACTCTGGAACTCAGCACTTTTCTAGCTCTTGGATTTATATATACATTAGAAAGATATATGTTTCTTCTGATTTCAAGTGATAATTCTTCAGTGGGATATGAATTTCAGTTTAATTTCTTCCACCTTTTGAAAACTACAAGTGAGGAAGCCTGCGGAGGATGTTATAATCAGGGAAATTGAATGAAAAGTAATCCAAATAAGATGAAGTGTCAAACAAAAGAGAATCAAACTGAAATGTAATGTTGGAAGAAAATGGAGGTTTTCAGTACAGAACATTTTATCTTCAAGCCTGGGAGAAAATCCTTTTATTTTACAAGGTGTTAGACCTGAATCTTGGTCCAAAAGAAGCTGTTTTCTTCAGAACTGGTGGTCCAAAAACTTAGCTTCTCACACCCTTACATATGTCTGCATGGGAGGCTTTCCTGTTAGCTCCAATCTACATTTTCCTAATAAAACAAAATTAACATGTCATTTCCTCTTTATTCTGCTTGAAGGTTTTTTTTTTTTTTTTCAGAAAAGTGTTCTTTAAAGGTCACATTTTTTCTGCAAGAGAAGCCAACTTATGCGTAGAGTTTGTAACTTTATCTTCTGAGCTTTAAGTAAATAATTATGGTCTGTAGGAAAATACAACATAGTTAAATTTCCTTTGCATAGATGAGAGTGAAACAGGCATCCCTAGGGGTCATGAACAAGTTAATAAAAACAAAACAACAAGTTAACATTGCTCTGTTTGTGATTGAAGTGAATTTCATTTAGCATAGAAGAGCAATAAGCATAAGGAAATTTAATGATGTAAAGGAACACTTATGTCCAAGAAGTTATGAAATTGTAGCAATAAGGAAACAACACTTTAAAAGTAAATTAAAACATGGTTCTGCCTTACAACTTTATATGTCAAGTGACAATGATAATTCACAATATTAAACCCAATACTAATTATGATAGATAAGATACAATACACGTACAAGAATCACGCTATAAATCCTCTCAGGCAAATTAAATTCTGAGAATGAAATCACTAAAAGGCAATAAGATATTAATGTAACCCTGTAAAATTAAGGGAGAAAGAGCTATTCACCACACACATAAGAGAAATAATGTAAGGAATATCCCTACAAATCTCTGTTATGAACAGTCAAGTACCTTAAACAATCCCCTGTTTTTTCTGAGAGTTTCTAGAAGGATCTATCTGAAATATTTTGCTATTGAAAGAGAGCTAATTAATATATATTTTAATTTGAATAATATTTTCTATTTTACCCAAGCAACTTACCATTTTCTCTTTAAAAGGCTGTCTCTGCTTCTTGGTCTGTGGTAAGGATGTTTATCTTCCACATTCTATATTAATGTCAAAAAATTGAAGGATAATTCTTTTTAGCACTGCTATACGCCAAACTGTTGTTTGGTTTACATATTATTTTCCATATTGCTGGACAATGCTTCCAAAGCTTCTATTCTTCTTCTTCCCATTCCCTAAGATTAAAAATGCATCTGCCTGTGTCCCAATCAGCATCAGCAATCGCTGCCAGCACTCACCTGACCCCATGGAAAGGCTCTGGTGGCTGTTGTGGGGGCAGGTGTCGAGCTGGGGATGCCACCAGCCTGGGGTACCCCTGCCCCGAGGCATCCCATGAGCTGTGGGTGTTCTGGCTGTGTCCCACAGCAGATACTCAGAAGGGAGGCAAGGAGGGATCTGTTGCAGCAAGCTTTGTGTCATTTGGTTTCCATTCCTCCCCTCACAGAGCTTAAGGGCAGTTCATTTCTCTGAGGTCATGAACGGACAGTCACAGGCCAACGATTTAAGAGACAGAGAGATTCACATGGGTAAAAGGGCAGAATTCACAGAGAAAGTCACCATCCTCACAAAATTTCTTCTGCCTCATGATGTTCAGCTGGTAAATCACAGCACTTCTCTGCAGGGAGAGCTTTGTTGATGAGGAAATTTTTGAAATTTGTGGAGCTTTCCAATAAAAGTCTTCATACTTACCAGTACAAAAGGGTTTTTGAGAGGTTATGTTGTCTCTTTCTTTCTCCATTTATACTTCAAATTTTGGGATGTTTGAGTATTTCTATGACAAAAGATTTCTGGTAGTTGTCTTTCTTTTATAGTGGACATAAACCCTGACAACTTTAAGCAATCATCCATGTAGCATGTGTGTACATGGATTTCCTGGGAAGGTGGATCTCGGGAATTCACAGAGCATGCAAACATGGGAAGCACCCTCATTTTTTCAGATCGAGGCAGAAGTTTCTCTTTGTACCTATCCAGTCAGATTTCACTAATTAGAGCCCTAAAGAAGGCAAATGGTAGAATTTTATTAACAGCTGCCTTCTACTTAGTATTGGGCAAACTGCTTGCCAGAAGCAATCTCTGTGCCCAGAAAGTACACAGCCATGGTACAGGTCTGGGGGACAAAAGACAACCTTTCCAGTGTCTTTCTTCCAAACAGTATCTTTAGTGTCCATTTTCAGAACCAAGTAGCCCATGTAAGGAAGGTGTTCATATTTATTTAGGAACTGTCAGTAAAACCAGAGCTGTGCTTTCAAGTCTCAGTTTTCAGCTTTTCTTTTCTGAACAGGTTGTTTCTCCAGTTCCAAGTCAGCAAGTCCCAGAACACATTTTCACTCAGTGTTCCATTACACCAGACAGTCAAGAATGCCTTTGGAACTCTGCTTGTGTGTTGGTCAGGGTTATCTCATGAGGAACAATACGTAATTTATGTCTGCTAACACTCTTTTAATACCAAAAAGGCACCCTGTTCTTATGAGTAAGTTGTATTCCTGAAGTTATTATAATCCTAAAATTGAAAAGTGTTAGTCTTTCTTTTGGTATCAATGGAAAAATCTCCTTGACATTTTTCCCAACTGCCTCTGCCTCATGGTCTCTCACTCACTGAAGCTAATTGATGCCAGTTACACAGGCAAGAATAAATTGATGATTTCTCCTTGTCAAAAATTTCTGAACCACAAACCACAAAACATGAGTGGAATGAGCAGCTTCTAGCTTATGATACTGGATCTCTTAAAAAAAGGAAAAAAAAAAAGAAAAAAGAAACAAAAATGGCTGATGTACAGATTGTTTTTGCTGCTTATCTCTATGCCCACTGCCTTGAGTACCCTGCACTGCCACTTCCATCTCTTCTCCTGACCCTTGGTTCCTCCCACTGCAGTGTTGGGTCTGTCACTGGTAATTGCCCATCATTTGAGCACTGACACATAACTACAATCAGAGGACACCTGATCTGTCATTTTGCTTGCTGATGAAACACAGTGGTGTTGTACATATCACAAAACTGCCAGGTAAAGTCCAGACAGCTTGTTCAATGCTAAGGATGGTAGAAAGGTGAATGTGAATAAAAGAAGAGGGAAATACATTTTAAAAGGGCACAGTTAAATATTCAAGGATTTATTATTTTTTTTTACTGATGAAAGCATTGTAAAATGATTTTTTTCAATATTTTGGAAGAAACCATGGACAGCAAAAATTCAGATATGTTCTTAAGAAATTTTGGGAAGCTAATTAACCAGATAATGAGTAGGAACTATAACATATACTTTCCTTGACCCAGTACATCTAAGGAATACAAAAGTCAAGGTCAGAACAAACCATCCAGGCACTATAGGTGAATAATTAATATTTCTGATGCAATATCTATCTTTTTGCAGTTATTCTATGAAAAAAAGGTTTAATTTCTTGAATATATCAATCCAATAATAATTTATTAGGTTTTAATTATAACTGTAACCTCCAAAACACCAACCTAGTATATACATATATATTCCTATTACTCTGCTCTGATTTGTGTTTAAGTTTCCAAATATTTCTCATATTTCTTCCCTTTAGCTGAAAACATTATGGAATGCTTTATTGATTGCGGTGTGCCATCATTTTCATAAAAGCATAATCCTGTTGATGTCATAATTTATTTCTGAGGTTGTTAGACATCATGCCATGTATTAGAAGGTCTTTAATTTAAGTAGCAGGAGCACAGACAGCCATAAAAACCTCAAAACAGCAAATCTAACTTAATTTGTTGTGACAGAAAGTGAAGATGAAGGAATTAAAACTGCAATGACTCTGATTTGAATTGTTGTAAATGTTCAGGCTTATGTGGGTTGAATTTGAATTACATAAAATCAAATTAATTTATTTCATAGTCTTTTCTGAGAATTGTAACATCACTCAATATATTTAAGCAGTTTGGTGAAAAGACTGGGGAAACAGCAGAGTATTTGAGAAATCAAACCAGAAAGCAGATATAACTTAAGAGAAACACAATGTCTTTGTTGATGAAGTTATTGGTAAATAAATCTTGCAGAGTCATTCAGCCACCCATGCTAGGAACATTAAATTTCTCCCTCTGGGACTTTGTAGTGTAGAGATCTCCTGGTTTAGCACCAATGTCTTGCACTGGTAGCAGTGATACATCTGCCACAGCAAACACAGCCTCAGTTTTTTGCAGAGCTTGCCTGAAGTAATTTCAAATCAGATCTTGGAGCACATCAGACAGCTTTATTGTTAATAATGGATTGTTGAAATTGTCTTTATAACTGATGCAGTGTGGCACACTGAGCAGCAGAAATGAGGAAAACAAGGGAAAAACAAGGAGTGTCTTTCTCTTAAGTAAAAATTTTATAGCTCACTTCTGCATTCCAGGAAAACTCGCAGTATGAGCTGATAAATCCCCTGGAGTGTTTATGAATATGTGTATAATTTGCTGCAAAGGGAGAAGGGATTGGCAGGAGTGCTGCAGACGTGATCCCGTTTGTTTCTGTTCACTGGCAACTGACAGCTATAAAGAGAGCTCTTTTTTTTTCACTCTGGGTGTCTGCTCACATGACTCAGGTGGATATATGGGGCTGAGGATTTGTGTTAGATTGATATGGTGTTTGCTGATTCATGTAGGCGGATAACCATGAGCAAAGAAAAGAGCTCTCTTTAAAAAGATGAGTGGTAGTGCTGTCTAACAAAAACAAGATCCTTTTTTTTCCATCCCTGCTTTCTACAGCAGTGAAGGTGTAAAGATGAACATTATTTTGCAGAATAAAGTAAGTAAACTATAGATGTAAATATTGCAAGTAGTGGAAAAAGTTGTTACTCAATGAAAAACAGGGAATAGGCAGGAAAAGGTAGATCAGGGAAGATTCAGTTTCTGAACCTCTGGATTTTTTGAATCCTGATCTACAACACAGGTATCTCCTTACAGCCCAGTCACCTCAATGCCTCATATGGTCAAAGGTAAGTCAGATTATTTCTCTCCATTGACTATAAGGGGAATGTAATCTTAATTATGAAAACTCTAAATAGTATCTACAACAAATGAAAGAAATCCTGCTCACAGTGATTATGTTTTTACTTAAGAGGATGTAGCAGGCATATTTATAAAAACATCATTCTCTGGTACCACAGCTAAGTCATTCTTAACATTTGGATTCATTTGGTTTCCAGTATAATAAAATGATCATAGCAAACTCTGGTATCTGTGTGGTATTAACCTCCATTCCCAAAGGTACTCTGTCATTCAGCAATAGTGGAAATTCACTTAACACTTAAAATAAGATGGGCCCAAATAAATCTGTACTGAATTATAAACTGTAATATATACTGTCACAAGGCAATTTCCACGCTTTCAAGGAAAAGAGAACAGCCTAATTTCCTAATTCATTACATGCTGCTGCACTCCAGCTGATACACATGTTACTGAAATTACTCATTATTTATCTTTAGTAGTCAAATGCTTCATAATAAATCTTGATGGAAACCAGCTCACTGTGCTGCTTGACCTTTCCTAGCTTTTTATCTTTCCCTTTCGAACTGTTCACCTTTTGACCTGTAATCTTCAAAGGTTTGCCCACTCCTTGTACCTCATCAGAACAGATAATTAATGTGATTGGAAGGCAATATTAACAAAGCAACTGGTAAACAAGGGTGGCATCCCATCCATAAGGGGAAGGAAGCACCCAAAATTTGTAGATGCCCATGGGTGAAAAGGAATGACAAAAGTCAGAGAGTCCACAAAAACTTAGAAAGTTTTATTAGTGAAGTAAACACCTGGCATGCAAATTGGTGTAAGTTAGGCCCTTTATCTTCCGGTATAAACACACAGCAGTGGATTTTGAATAAGGGGAAGCATGAAAGAAAAGGAAGAGAGAGAAGTTAAAGAGAAAGAAAGAAAGAAAGAAAGAAAGAAAGAAAGAAAGAAAGAAAGAAAGAAAGAAAGAAAGAAAGAAAGAAAGAAAGAAACAAAAAGAAAAGAATAGAAAGAGAGAAAGAAAAAATACATCATTCCTAGATCCAGTGTCAATCCAGGTGCTGGAGTGCTCAGGGTCCTGGAAACAACCCTCGGGCTTTGTGGGACTACTCTTTCGTTTATAAGCTTCTCCATCCTGGAGATAAGTTACTTGCTTTCTATGTAAATTAATTATCATGTGCAGTTTGTTCTTCTCGATATTTCTAGAAATTAGTCAGAGCAGTTTTGAGATCATTGATGAACTTGATCCCCCTCTAGCCACTTCTTGGCCTCATTTCTGTGCTCACACTATTTTGTCCTATGGTCATCTCCAGGGGCCAGAACAAGCATGTTTGTACCAGGAAAATTGCTGCCCTACCTCTGCATGGCTCTCTTTGTCAGCCACATCCTGCTCTTTCTCACAGTGTGTTGTTACAAACAATACTTGCTTGGCTCCACAGCTGTCTGGCTGTCAATGTTTGAGACACACATTCACTCCCTTTTTTCCTAGACTTCTCTGAGAAAGTAGCCGATTCAGCTTGGGTTTCTCTGCACATTGTTGCATTGTGTTAGAGATACAATGATACACCTTCCCAGCCTGCTAACCTAAAAATTTTCTTAGCATTGACCAAGAAAGTAGTAGTTCCTGTGACAAATACAGTTTGCTATCAGTTTTATCAGAATCATTCATGACTGTACAAAGCGGAAACCTGCACCATGCCACCATACTTGAGGTACACCTCTGCAGCTTCCTAGTAAAAGTCTTAGTCTGTGGAGTTACTTTCAGGATCCAGTTCAAAACATTGCTGGTGAATAAAACAATCTAAACTCCTCTTCAAGTTTCTTCTGAACTGTTTCAAGTATTGGAATACTTACAAGTATTTATCCTCAGTATTTTAGATGCACCTTAGTCTCAGGCAACAGTATTACCTTAATTGAGAGGTGTGCACCTGCTTATTGTTCATACTGCCATGGTGACACAGCAGTTACATAAATTAGTAAAATGTGATCATCTCCCTCTATTCTACATTTTCCTTTGCCTTGTTTCTCTTACTCTGTGACATAAGTGTACCGCATTTCCTCCTGTAGTGGTTTGTTTTGCTGCACTTGAATGCAAGACAGGATGTACCCAGTGACTTGCATTGAGACCCACCTGGATAAGTGTGATGTGTACTCCAACACCTGAGCTCTAGGGAAAATGCTGATGAACATTTATGTTGTTTTCAGTTACTTAGCTAAACAGTGGTCTAGCCAAATCACATGTCTATATTTCTCCCTCATTTCTGTAGGAGTTTCATTAGAATAAAGGATGCACTAGAAAGCCTCTCTCCAACAGAGATTGAAACATTACCTTTTCCTTGTATCTATCAAAAATGTAAGCTATTATGAAAAGTCTGGAGTCAGGTTTGTTTTTTTCCATGTATAAGATTATTATATGCATAATATAGAAAGAATGTGTCAAGAAACCTGGAATTTAAGCTGCTTAAACTTTTTTTCCCTATTTCATTCCATTTACTTGAGTTAGCTAACAAACAATTCAGTTGCAATTACATTAAAATTATAATTTTGAGAACAAATTTCTAACCCTTTCTTCATTTGTTGAAAATTGCATTCTGATGTTTTCACAGTATATGTTGATTCACTTTTTTCACTATAAAGCTACGGCAACTGCAGAGAGAAAAAAAAAATAGTGGAATAAGCTAATCTGCATATGTGATACTGAGAAGGCTAAAGGTAGAAAATCACTCTCTTTTCCATAGCTTGCAGTCATTTGTCAATATCTAGTATTGTGTCTTTAGGACATAGTATTAATTATTCTCAAAATAGTCCTAAGGTTTTTGTTTGTCTATTTCATTTGATCACGCCAATACTGGTTTTTCCTGGCATCAGCAGACAGTGGCTGTGGCTTTCCCCTGTAACTTCAAATAAAGACATGTGTGACTCAAAGTTGGAGGTTAAGATCCTCACAGGGAGAGTCTGACATTCTATCTTTGGGATAATGTCTGTCCTCATCCCGTGCAGGGAACATTTACATAGAGCAAAAACAGTGTCAGCAACAGGAAGTAGGGACAGTCTCTACCTTTTTACTCCACCAGGTGAAAGCCCTGGGTGTCAGGTTTTAGAATTTTCCTTCTTTAAATGACACCACTAATTTTGCATTGTTTTCTGTCCAGAAGAACTTCTGCAGGAGTGATACCAATTGCCTTACAACTTTTCACCAGTTTTCAAGGATTAACCAGTTCTAAACTGCTCGCCTACTCCCTAACAGCAGTGTGCATTTTAATGCTTCCACTGTGGTTGCATCTTTTACAAAATATTGATTTTGCCATCTCAATACTAAATATTAATAGCATGATTACCAAGTAGTTACAGGCTTAAGTAACCTGAAAATTTAGTATCTTGATTGATCAGTAGGATGTAATAGGACAGACAACCTCTAAGGTAATAGTTAAAGTTTCACAGCTTGACAATGTCAGGTACTGTAGATTTGAAAAAGCCAGGAGTGTCCCCAGTGCTGACTCACCCATGAACACAGCAATGATGTCACAGACTGACACTGAGAAAATGATTTGGTGTACAGCAGCAGGACTTTCTTAAAAAATATGGAAAAGTGGAGATCATGATGTGGTGGGAAGTAGAACAAAAACTCTCACAGTTCTCTGAAAGTAATGTTGACATGCCACCACTTTTCAAGACATGGAGCCCAATGAGGAACAAGGGATGACTCTTTACTACACAGTAAACTATATCTTCTAAGCTTATGCAACTTCTGTGATTATTTAATACACAGCTGGAAGAAAATGTTTTGAAGACAGATATTTTCAAAGAATATAAATATTAAATAGATACAATCAAAAAATAGATGTCAGAAATAATGCTATTAAATAATTTAATAATACTATTTAAACTTTCTAGTATAGGAATGGCCTCAGATTGCTTACTGACTTTCCCTCACAATTTCTGCACTATTTTTTTTTTTGAGAGACTTATTTAAACATGATTGTCCTTTTGTACTTAGAAAGAATAGGACTGCAAAATTGATAAGGGTCTCAACTATGGAAAAAGGCCAGAATCCTGGCTTAAAATTATGTGAGGCTATAAATACTACCTTCCATAGGATTTATATCACTTTGCAAGAACTGTCACTCTTTCTCTGTGAAATCAGAAAGATGCTAGTAACTACGGATTTGCTTATAAACAGCAGCTCCACAATCTGATATGAAATATCTGCCTGTGGTGTTCTGTGGCCTAATACCTCTTCAGAAAAGGATCTATGGAAAAGCAGGTATGTTAGGGAAAACCTCTGAGTTAAATCATAAAGCAAGTAACCAGTTGGTGGCTTGCAGTTTTCAGTCTTTCTCTGCAGTTTCATTTTTCTTTTATGCCTTTTACTTAGAATCTTTATTGCTATTATTTTTATTACCATTACTGTGGTAAATTCATCCAACTGCCTCTCTGGAATTTACTTGAGTATCTTGTTAATGACAGCATCAATAAATGGTATTGCATTAAACTGGAATTCCTGGCTATTTAAGTGTGGGTAACTCTGTTCTTCACTGCATACTACCTTTTAACACGAAAGCCACTAACTGAACTAATCTCTAAACATTGCATACTTGAAAATGTATTTAATTTCTGTCATTTTTTGCATGACATTAAATTAAAAACTTGTGAAAACAAGATTTGTGAATAATGTCTTTAAATTGATACATTTTTTCATCTACTCTGTAGTCCTCAAAGGCTTGTGCCCAGTTATTGTTTGTTTTAATTTATACAGAGGGAGATAAACTGAATGGATGGATTATGGAGATTAGCTACTTGGATAAAACTGAAGCCCTTGTTCTTTGTTTAGTGTGATTGTCTCTTTCCTAAAGAATTATGAAAATGACAGCACCTGTACTTGCTGTTTGTTGTTAAGCTCATCTGCATTTTTTCAATTATGAAACAACCCATCCTGGAAACCCAAGGGAACATGAATTATTAACTGAGCTAAAACACACTTGTACTAAAATCTTATGGGAAATCACAAGATTAATATCAGCTATACAGTGAATATGCCTTTTGAGTTTTTTCAGAAAAGACAGAGACTGCTTCTTACATATGAATACATAATTTACTTATAATATACTCTGGTTTACTGCATTGAATTTTACATACACAGAAAATATTAGTCTATTCAAAAAATTCAAATTGTGTCTAAAAATTAATAAATAATAATAGACACCATAATACAAAAATATTACTTAATTATATATGGAAGACACTTACTTTATACAGTTAAAATTAATAAATAGACAATGTAAACCCCAAAATTTTATATATGGAAATTATATAGATGGAAAAAAATTGTATATATGGAAAAAATAGATACACGGAAAAGCCACACAGTGGCTTTGGACCTTGATAGCAATGTTGTTTCTCACCAACTTTCAATGGATAAAACTATGACTCCATAAAATCATAGGACATTAGAATATTTATTTTCATTAAAAACATGCTATAATTAAATAGAAAACAAACTTGTACAGCCTCATCTTTTGCATCTTCATATTAGGTCAAAACAAGCTAAACAATCTTATCTTCTCTCTTGTATTTAAAAGATAATTTTTAAGGAAATGTGTTTAGCAGAAAGTTTGCTGGAATTTGTTTACGAAAATCCCTAATTAGCAGTACCAGAAAATAATCAGTCCCTAGCCTACATTTTCTCATTATCACTTCTTCAATATTGCATGTTATTAACCAAATCTATGCCTTGAGCCTGAGCAGGTTTTACTTTCTGTGCTGCAGATAATGTCGTTCCTGGAAAGTTTTCTTGAGATACTGCCACCGGCAGAGCAGGCAGTCCTGCTTTGTAATAAAATCTGCCAGACAGTGAAGACTTCAACCCTACCTACAGAAACTTGTTCTGAAAAGGACCATGACCAGCCTCAGTGGTGACTTGAGAAAGGAAAAGTTGTTCCTCATGCCTATATTGAATTACCTGGAATATATATAACACACCAAGCTGTAGGAATGGATGTAGCAGAGAGGAAAGGCCATAACATTTCCTCTTTACCTGTTAGTTAATACCGGTGTGACTGATTGGAGCCAGAGACAATGGTAGGTGGAAAGAAAGCAGGTAAGAAAGGATTTATCCCTAGGATATTCACCTTTCAAATGTTCATGGAAAGAAGACACCTTCTCTGACTTCAGTCTCCTAAATTTTCCATAGGACCATACAGAAGTTAATTACCCTTGAATTCAATATGGTCCTTCGACTTTGTATGATGTACACTTCTTTGCAGAGGCTTACTTGGCTGTTTACTCCTCTCGCTCCCTTAAAATCCTACTAATTTCTGTATGTTTTCCTGCCATAATGTATGCCTCTTTCTGTGAAGTTCATTGAAACTGGACCATGCCATGCAAGTCTCTTTGGTTTTCATTCAGACCTTTCACAATGCTACAAAATAATTTCCTTCCAGTACGTAAGAATGGCTGCAATGGTTAGTGAAGGACACGTTACTGACTAGTACTTGAAAAGTACAGTACAAACAAACATATTATATTTAAGATATTTAAACACTGATTTATTTTGATTTCTGCAGCATAATTTCTATGAGGAACTATCTTTATGTAAGTAGATCACTACTACTATACATTTTCCCAAAATACGTATACAGCATTGACCTCCTATGACTAAGATTTTCCCTGAATGCAGCTCAAATGATTCTTGCTCTTCCAACAACTAGTTATTTTTCTGATTTTGCAAGAAAAACCTAAGCAGTGTACAAAGCAGAGCTGATAAAAATAACAATGTACAGCTCTTTCTCTGATGACTTGCTGTGTTTATTACTGCAAGGAATCAAGTTTCTGACGCAACACACAACCAAAGAAGTGAGTAGGACCTTGCAATCTTTTTGAGTATCAGTGTTGAATGTGTCATATGTCACAGTATGCTGCCTTCCTTGGTTTTGGTTTGTATGACACTCACCCATTCCATTATGAGCTCTTGCATGTGCTGTATGAAACGTTGCAGAGTATAATGAAAACTCCTTCTATTCTGTTTATACTAGAAATTTCAAATATATGAATGTACAAATGATGTACAAGAGAAAACCAAGAGGAGTGATTAGATAATCTACTGTATCACATATTTCTTTATCTAAAGTATAAAAAATACATAAATGTTAAATCTTTACCAAATAACAGCTTGCCTAATTAGGAAAAAACCATCTCCACCCCTACCGTTTCAATTAAAGAAGCTATTTTTCATTTCTCTTCTAAAACCATCTTGCATAAAATGATTGGAGTAGAATGCCAGCTGCGTTGGTCTCCTGAGAAATACTGTGGAGATTTTACCAGCATGACATGTGATCATTCTTCTGCAGGTGCTATGCCTACTGAAATCCTTCATTAGTATTTCTAAAGTGTTCCAGTTATACAGTGTCACTTCCAGTTATTAAAACTTCTCCTCGTTTCAACTTTTCAATAAGGGTTTGTTGGTTGGGGGTTTCTTTGTGTTCCCAAGCAGGGATTGGGTTGCAGAGACAATTGAATTAATTGATTTGTGAAATGGGTGGTGACACCTGAGATGAGAGACTTTAAGTAAAACCAAGGTAAGCTGTTTTTATCCTTAGCTGAGTGTCTTATCTGCTATTTAGGCTCTTCCTCATTCCTCAGCTCTTCTCCTCCAAGAGGTAGGACACTTTTTGCAAAATAACCACGCTCCAGTGGGAGATAGAAGATGTTCTTTGTTCTAAATATCTTCTCATAGGAAACATTCTTACTGGCTGAGATTGTGGTTACAGTTAAGTAGCCAGACCTCCTAAATTCTGGAGCAGGGCTCCTCACAATATACTATGATGTGAGAAGTATACATCCTCTTCTCAGGATGTGACATGAGACAAAAGATTGTGCTTTGAGTGATGAGTAATCCTAAAAAAATATGAAAACAGTCCCAGAACCAGATACCCACCTGGCTGGGTGTACTTACCATTGTGTACTTACTTAGCTCATGCAAAAAAAATCCAATTCCTCTAGTAGGCAGTAGGGTAGAATGCAAATGCAATGTTTCAATTGCATAAACCATGCTTTGGTATGTCAGATGGGTTTCTAGTGTACCTGAGGTGAGGTAAGTGGAATATTTGGGATCATTTAGGTTGTGTGAGTTTCACTCACATGCCTCTGGAAGCTACTAAGTGCTCTTTGGACCTTGGCCCAACTGCTCCACACAGCACAGAAGTGAAATTATGTGAAAAAATTTCTCACTGTAAACTGTTTGCTAAGATTAGCTTTAGGAAATGTCACTAAACTTAAGCCACAATAGGAGAGGTGCACTATAAAAAGAGAAATTTTCATTAAAGGGAAATTTCCATAGGAAAATGGCAGTTTTATAGATTATACTCTTAAGAGGCTGCAGGCTTTCATATGAATTTTCATGTTTAATGCTTCATTTGGCTCTGCTCTTCAAGCAGCATTATAACATTTTTTTCTGGGCAGTCACTGTGACACTTTTCTCATCTGTTTAGCCATCTGGGTCCTGTGGTGACATATCCATGGTATATCATAAAAGGGAAATGCCTGGTCTTTTCTGTGAGGTGCCACATGCAGTGCTGGGGAGGCAGCAGGGGCAGGAGTAGTGTGCTGGAAAGATTTGTGAAACCACTGGGCAGCATTGCTTTGTGCTACTAAGGAGTCAGCTGCAGCTGGAGGAGAGAAATAGTTCCTTAGAAAGAGAGCAAAGAAAGGAGCTGACATTTAATCAAAAGGAAAGAGAGAGAAAAATGAAGTAACCATGGACGAGCGCGGTTTATATTTCCACTCACAGTTCTGGCAGTGGGCAATCTCATTTGAACTGTATTCTCTTCATTAAAAGGCTATCCCAGGAAACAAAGGTAAAAAATAACTATTATGAAAGATATTAGCAGGGCCCAGTTGTGGCTGACTCCAGAATAGATGAGTCAAAAGTCTTGATCCCTGAGTATCAAGGAGATGAGGGCTGAACCCACAGTCCTGGTGCTTACAGGATTCTACCTGCAAACATCCCTGAAGGGCACGCCTCTCTTTAGACACAATCCAAGGGTGCTGGCAATAGTTATGGGCAAAAATGTCTCATAGGAACACTAAAAGGCTCCATGACAAGATTAATCTTCTGAATGCCCTGGTGGCCCATTAGACAGACTGGGGTAGCACATGTGATTACTCCCCAGACAAGGCACTGCTCCACAGAGAGTCACTTGGGAGCCTCACAGAGTGTGCTGTGTAGAGTTAATTTTCCTCACAGTAGCTGTTATTTGGCTTTGTATTCAGTTTGGACGAAAAACAGCACTGACAACCAGGGGATGGTTTAGTTACTGCTGAGCAGTGCTCACACAGAGCCAAGGCCTTTTCTGCTCTCATGCCATCCCAGCAGTGAGGAGGCTGGGGGTGCACAAGGAGTTGGGCCCAAGCTGACCAGAGGGATATGGCATCATGTTCAGCTATAAAGAGAGGGGAAATAGGAGGAGGGGGGCAGGTGTTCAGAGTGGTGGCATTTGTCTTCCCAAGTCACTCTTACATGTGATGGAGCAAGGCTTTCCTGGAGATCACTGAACACTTGCCTGCCCCTGGAAAGCAGTGAATGAGTTCCTTTTGCTTTGCTTTGCTTGTGCATGCAGCTTTTACATTCCTTAACAAATTATCTTTATCTCAACCCATCAGTTTGCTCACTTTTACCCTTCTGATTCTCTTCCCATCCCAGGAGGATGGAGTGGGGGAGTGGATGGTGTGACTGAGTTGCTGGAAGGGTTTAAATCACAAGAGCCAATGGATAGGGCTATCAACACCCTTGGTTCCTGGTTAGTGACTAATTTTTCTTCTCAAAGCAAACTATCTGTGGGAAATAATTAGCATGTCAGGCAGGAACCTCATTCTGAGCTGCTGCTGCCATCAGTTCCCATCTTCCCCCCTAGGAGCAGGTCCACGATCACAACACTGACTGCAATTGCAGATGAGTGCACATCATGCTTTACATTTTCATGGTCTTCAACATTTTCCAGTTTCAGGTACTAGATATGGCTGGGATATATTGATTCCTACTTGATGAATTTTATTCTACTGACACTGGACTGTTTTGGGGTTCTTTAAATCTATTATTTGATGAATAATTTAAGTCAGCATGTGAATTGTTATAACTGCATATTGAACTAGAGCGGAGTGCTAATCTGGCTGTAAAGCAACCTTCCTAGAGCAAGTCAGACAGGGCAGATCCTCATTTTGACTTATCAAGGACCCACGTAAACATTTGTACCAGGACAATGTGAATGCTAATTTGGGGACAGGAAGGAGTGGCTAGGTTGCTTTTGTTTGGACTTTTTCTTCCTGAAAGTGCTGGCTTATGAGGATCTAATGGATGTGCCAAACTGCAGCCTCTGTTGCCTTCAGCACAGGTCCCAGACTGCTGTTTTTTTTTTTTTTTTAACCACAACATGAAATCTACTGCTCTAAGCTTAAAACAGAGAATGGCATGGCCTTGTGCTTACTCTGACTCCCTGAGAGTAAAACAAGTCGGGATAAACTGTTCCACTGAGACTGTTTCTGGTGGATAAGACATTGTGTGAGGACTATTTGGGTTGTACTTAGTGGGCACAACTGATACTAAAACTGGCAAACACAGTGACCCTAACAGAGAGAGAATACTTCCCAGAGCATGATTCTGTGAAGGAGCACCAGGAGACTTATGATGCCCTCATAGTATCCTTGTACTCCAGAAAAGAGGGAGCATTCTGCTGAAAACTGGAGAAGTCACCTCAGTTACAGCCAGAGCCACCACAGTGGTCACACAGATCAGGAGCAGACACAGAGATTGTTCACCATCACCAGAGATTCCTCTTTCCTCAATTTCTGAAAAGAAAGTACTATGAAAAATACGTAGCAAGAAGTAAAAGACTTTGTAAAACTAACCATTTAGAGAGCTTAGCTTTGATAGATTCAGCCCTGAAAAAGCATAATTTACTGTCAGTTCCAAACCACCGCCATTGGTATGGTACTCAGCAATCATATGCCCGCCAAAAGACACTTGTACAAGTTGTTTATGGTATAATTCTGCGACCTTTGCTCATGCTGACTGGTGATTTGCTCCACAGTAAACCCATCCGCACAGACTCTGGGGGACGGCTCACAGAATTAGAATCTCCCAGATCAATCCCCTGATTGGTCAAGTTGCAGGTTTTTAGAAGAGAACAAGAAGGAAAATTTTGTCCTCATTTCTGATGCATTGCTCAGTTTGAGTGTGTCAACAGATGGAGTAGGGATTAGTGATAAAATAATATGAACTCTTAGCTTATGTAAAAAGCAGTCTTAGAATACTGTGGATTTTCTGATGTACTCATGCAAACTAAAGGGTGCTTACAATATAAATAAAATGCTCATCTTCAGTGAGTGTTTGCCTTTGATAGATAATAGCAGGGTGATGCATGAATGTTTGGAGAAACATATACAGAATTGTTGAAAGAGAAAGAAAATCTGTTGTTTGCTGTTTGTGATCTAGCCTGAAACTCTATCTGTTGATGTGTGGCAGGACTTACCACTGCTCACTCTGTGTTTCATATCCTGCTGAGACTCTCTAATGGCCTTTTACAGACTGACATATGTTCCCCCACCTTGTGTCTGGAGCAGCACTTGTGTAGCTGTTGCTGTTGTGGCACAGGGAGCAGAGCCCTGCTCCAGCTGCACAGCAGGGTCCGTGCTGGAGAAGGAGTGTTGCTGCAGCTTGGGGCTGGTCTGTGGCTTATAGTTTTGGTGTGGTCCTTGCCAGGCTCTGTCACACCAGGGACCATGCTCATGTAGCTGCACAGGCCAATAACTTCAACCTCTGAGCATGCAGGTAAAATGCCAGGTAAAAATTATTATTTTTACCAGTAAAATATACATGGTGATGATGCCTGGAAAGGCTGACCTGGAACAGAGACTAGACAGAGTAAAAGGAATAAAATGTCCTTAAAAGGATACACCTTGGGCAGCACAAGGGCTACACACCCAGGTAGAATCCAACATGGATTCTGGCCTGGTCATGGGTTTTTACACTAAGTATTGGTTCATCTACATATTGGGTCAATTGTCCAATTACAGCTCCATTTTATGAAGTCTTAGCCCCCTTGGCTTGCTCTCTTCTCTTTGCACTGTTTATGCTTTTTGGGTAAGAGTTGTCCTTGAGTCTATAGCTGGGCTGGCTGCTTCCCACTTGGCAGTAATAGAAAGGCTGTAGCATTTAGGAAAAATGGAGGAATAAAGGCTTCAAATTTATAAAGCCCACTGTTAATTTTTCTCTTCCTCATATACAACCCAACTGAACTCACTAAGTTCCCTGATCACCCTTTCAAATAAGAGCATTTGATATTTTCCCTGAAGGGTATGTAACAAGTGTGGCTTTAGAATAAGAATGGTGTCATTAACAGATTAATAGCTGCAATAATGCATATAGCAGCATTAATGGGATGGGTGGACTAATTAGGCAAAATTAATGGATTTTTGCTTTTGTTTACTCACCTTTTGTAACTTAGATTTTTTAACGGTTAAACAGAACACAGGAAAGCACAATTCTTGTCTCCATTCTCACTGTATTTTCTCTTTCCCAAAGACATTTTCATTTCCAGCTCTACTCTGGCTTATCCTCTTTTCTCTTAAAATCTATTTCTTTAAAAAATAGAAAACTAAGAATTTTTAAGATATTCTGGTGTTTAGTGTGCAAAAGGAATAGCCCCACTCAATACTTCTCCCACAATGCCTCTACAAAGCAAATACAGAAATAATGAGGGGTCAGAGGGAAAGCACTGCATTGAACAGCTCACTTCTACTGCAATTTCTCAAGGACTGGAGCCACAAGTGTGAAGCAAATCCCCTTCTTGCAAGCAAAATTGAATTTCTCGTGTCAGATAGAAGACATGAGGACTAAAAACCAAAGTGATATTATTCAGCCCTCCATGTTTGCCGAGAAGGAAGAGAAAGCTCATTAGGATCTACAATGCTAAGCCCAAAACTTGATATTTACTTACAGAATGCTTTTACTGTGCCCCAGATAAAGCTTACAGATGATTCATTTACTAGGTGACTGCATTTTTGTCCTCTGTCAATCAGCCAATCCACTTATGACAACAATCAAAGATTTGCACAGACTTTGCCAGCTTTACTAGGTTGTGTCCCTTCTAATTTTTCCTGAGATCCTTTGCAAGAAATCTTCTAAATTTCAGGCTGAATTTGCAAATTTGAACCTACTGTACTAGATCTCATGTATTTCTTGGCCTACTCATAATCTACAGGGGAGTAGTTTGTAACTTTGCCAAAGGCCCAGCAGAACAGATGACAAAATTTCTGCATCTTGAAGGCCAGATAATGCTTGTGAAATGAGCCAACAACTTCTATATTTTCCTACTATGACATATTTATTTTAAGAAACTTTGGATTCTATTTATTTTTTATGAAGCATTACTTAGACTGAAGGGGAGAAAAATGAACACTTGTTTGAGCAAGAAAACCTAGGAGAAAATTAAGGCAGTCAGAGTTCTTTTATTGGAGCACTAATAAATGACTACACAGATAACTGTATTTACAGAAACATAGCTGAGGAGAAACTCCAGGCTAAAGAATGATTCTGTGGGAAAATTGGTGAAATTGCAATAACAGGAGGAAGAACTACAATTTGATGTGGGAGAAACAATGCTTTGCATAGAAAGTGGTGGTTAGGAACAGAACGAAACTTTAATGAGAAAAAGGAAATCTTTGCAGGAGAATGGTGGAGAAATTTCAAAACAAATTAAAAACAAGATTAAATTTAAAAAATTAATTATGCTTTTTAAAAATAGGTAGAAAAGGTCAAAAAGGCCTTTTCCAAGCTGGACTACCAAATCTTTTCGAGACTTATCTCTTTATGAATTACGTCACAGCGGCCTGGATTCCTCATGCTAAGACCATTTCAGCAGCACCTACCACATAAAAAAGATTAGTTTCCACTAAATCTGAACAAAACTGAGCACTTCTCTCTTTTTTTCCTCCACAACAGAGTTTACACCCAACAGCTAAACAAAACTGTTTTCGTGAAGGGTGCATTTCCAAAGGGAAGGGCAGTTCCAATACCCAGCCATGAAGAAAGTTTGTGAAGTGTCATGGGCTATCAGTGAAGGAAGAGGGACAGCACAGCTGTGACATCCCAGCCCTGCTGCAGATTTCCATCACAGAAATAAACCTGGCTCTTGTAACGGGACCACTGCCATTGCTGCACCTTTGCACTGAAATTCTGGCTACAAGGTGATGGCCTGTGACTGTGTCTCAGTTTGTCAGATCCTGACACATCTTTCCATTATCCCAGTGCTTGTTTGGCATTGTTTAGTTAGACTGTAAGTTTTTTCAGGTGTAGATCAATTGCAAGTATTTCTTCAGAACTTTCATATATTCTTTATTCTCTTTGAGCATACTCTTTGCATTTAATAAATTTCTAATAAAATTAATTCAAATTCACTTGAACAAAATTTGCCAACACTACTTGCTACCGTTATTCTCTTTAAACTATCTTTGAGTGTTTTGATTTCAAGTGTTTTTGATTATTGATCACCAAGACCTGGGAACCAGAAGATATTTTCATATGATTTATAACTTTTACATGTATATAATGCATGAAAGAGGCATTAGGTGTTAAATAAGTATGAAGAGCTGTAGATAAAGTCTTACTACAACATTTTTCCAGACAAAGAGGTGTCTCGGGTTGAAGACAGGTATCTTCTGGGAAAGGCAGAACCCTCCCTCAGAAACCTGCCCCCCCCTTTCCAAATTACTGGAATTAAGCGGCCTTCAGGCAAGATATGGGGAGGAATAACAGTCCTTTACTAATGAGTATAACAAGATACAAATGAACAATAACTACGGTATTAACAACAACTACAAATAAAAGAAACAAAAAGGGTCAGGGACACCCCCACCCCGCGGCAAAACCGGCAAGAGGGATGGGGAAGACCTTGCTTCACAAACCCCATAGGCAGTCTGTAGTCGTAGATGGCTCAGATGGGCTCCTCTGAGGAGATGGAACACAGGAGTTCTGGTGCAGGGTTGGATCAGATGGGTCCCAGCGGGGTGAGCAGAAGCAGCAGCAGCAGGAAAAAAACCTGGCCTTTTCTTTTCCAAGCAACCACAGCTCTGAGTGTCCTCACACCTCGAAAAACCAATGTGGCAATGACCCTTCTTCTTTTTCCTCCCCCTTCCTGGCCCGGCAAGCCTTTGTCTTGCACATACACTTAAGCATCGGCCATCAGGTTCCCCCGCAACAAATGGGACAAAATTCCATAGGTAAAGAGAACTAAAATGAAAAGGACAACGCCCCAATCCCCCACAAGAGGATAAAATTGTAATAGTATCAGTATTCTCCATTCTAAATTCTTCACAAACACAGTTGCATTCCCAGGCTGACCAGTGGGTACACTGTGCAGGATGAGATTTCTCTATTAGGAGATTGAAAGATTCAGGTTAAATGCAAAGATTGAGCCTTCACAGCAAAATTTTCAACTTCTTGAAAATTTCTTCAGTTCAAAGAGGAAAAATTTCTGCATCATTTAGCAGAAGGGCAAGCTTCATGGCTCACCTCTGGAATATCTGAAGACCTTTTGACATATTGCTAATGAATGAAGTGATTCTTCTGTGTCCCTTCAAACTCAGACTAATCTCTGAATCTGTGATTCTATGAAATATACATGCACAGTAATGCATAGGCACTAAAACTCATTCTGATTTCTGGCACAAGGAAACATATGGTCTTGAACAACTCACAAAGAAAATAAGACAAGACAAGCAGTAAAAAAACCCTTTACAGCAAAAAACTGAAAATGACAATAATTTGACACACTCTTCCCACCACACATAGCTTATAAAATGGTTCACAAAACATTGTCTGTATTTTATTTTCCTGTTTTCTTCTTGTGTGATGGTCCCAGCTTCCTCTGGGAGAGAGAGAGAAAATATTGTCATAACAAAGGAGAAGGGAAGGCTTTGGGACTAGCAAAAAAAAAATCTGAAAACACTTGACTGATACATAATGCTGTTCTCCATTTGATCACTATACAGCATTTAGATATCTTTACTGAAGTTTTTCATAATAGAGCCAAAGGTCAGACATAAGTTATGTTTATATTTTGCATCAGGACTTAGGAGAGATATTATGGATTTATTGTCCCTGAATAAAAATCTGGAGGAAAGAATTTTTGGTAAGGAATGTTATATCTTTTAAAAATTTGAATATACATTACAGAAATAATACATGTGGTAAAGACAAAAGACTGAGACTTGGAGCAGCCTAGAAAGGAAGGAAATTACAGATAAGAAAGCGAAAGGGAATTATTGATGTATCAGAGCTTCAAGGGGTGACAGACCTGAAAAATTAATATCTGATATCAGCAACTGACTTAACTGCACAGTAAAGCAAGGGGAAGATATACATAATCTGAAATATTCAAGCAGAAGGCAGAAAAGACATGATACAACCTCTTCAATGCCAAATCTCAAATCAGAAATAATGAAGAACTATGACCTTATCAAACTGGAGGAAGTTATGCACCAAAACGTCTTTCTTTCTCAGAGCAGTGAACATGTCTATAGTGGATTAATAATTAGAGAACACTCTTTAATGTCTACCATTAGGTAGTTATTAAAATAATTTATTACTTTTTAAATGCTTCAGCCTTTCAGTGAAATTACTTCTCTCTTCTCTGAATGTGAAATTTCTGCTTTGTTCCTAAAGATTCATCCTCGATAATACAAGATTTATATGTACCAGATAGTGCAGCTTTAAATACCAAGTCTCCAGGGCTCTTCAGGGTTAGAAAGAGAGAGGTCAGGTAAACCTCTTTTTGTAAGGAGATACATCTCTCTAAAACAGTGGAAAGGAAGTTAAAATATTATTGAAAATATGGGATGTGCACGTTAAGTAAAAAAAAAAAAGTAATTAAAAATATTATTAATATTATACAAGTTTTTTAATAAATCAAAACTAGCAACTTTTATACTGACCACACCTCTCATTTGTTAAGAATTAGATATGTGAAAATGCCAGTATTCTTTTCTCTCAATTCTTTGAAAAAACAGCTCATCTACACATTCTTTGTAGCATGTTTACACTGCATTATTCAGATGGTTAATACATGTTCTTTCATCAACAACATTATTGGGTCTCAGGGTTCTGAAATATTAATTTTTAAATAATTGTAACAAGCAGAGCTGGATTTCAGCAATGCCTCATAAAATTTCTTTACCTGAAAATATCTTGGATTTTTGTTTGTGTAGGGTCTTGTTTAGGGTTTGGGAGGTTTTTGTTTTTTTTTTTTTTTTTGGTGGTTGGGGGGTTTTTTTTTTTTTTTTTTTTTTTTTTGTTTTGTTTTTT
>VXBU01003594.1:247594-359705 GCA_013400315.1 Bombycilla garrulus
TTGGATTTTTGTTTGTGTAGGGTCTTGTTTAGGGTTTGGGAGGTTTATTTTTTTTTGTTTGGGCTTTTTTCCATCCATTGTACTACCCTATTATGAAGGGTTTTTTTACTTTTTGCTTTGTTTGGCTTTGTTGTTTTTCAGCTACTCTACTCACAGACTTTATACACCTTTTTATGCTAAAGACAAACCTTTATACATCTTACAACAAAGTCTTTCACTTGGTTCCTTGTTATTATCAAATGGCCTGGTGTCTATTGTGGGAACTAATTTTTAGATAGATACCTCAAAAACATAACCATGGCTTATACTTTCATAACCATTCCAAATAGAACACAAATAACAAATGCATAAATGCAGTCAATGAGACTCAGCAAGAAAAGCTGCTCAAGGCAAGGGTTACACTCTGGGAAAATAGTGCTGTGAAATTTCAGGACACTGGAAGTTAAGGCTGAGACAATTTTGTATCAGGAGTATTTTGGATCACTTTAGTGTTTTATATTTATTCTTTTAATTTTCCTCTCCCTTAGAAGTCTTGGTAATTGCTTTCTTGGTAGCTAATATACTCATTTCCCTAGGCAAAGAGATCAGAAAATAAATAAATATAGTTTCCACTCATGTTTCTAAAACCTTTGAAATTTTTTTTTTAAAAAAGAGGTGTTGCTGATCTTGAAGTACCTGTTCTGTATAAGACATATCTGATTAGAGTCAAATACTTGAGTGTGATTAATTAGGTGATCATTTTGATCACAGGCTTTAATAGAACATACAGCAGCGTGAGAAGACAGGAATAGTTAACACAACATCTAAATTTATTAGAAATGCTGAGAGCCAAGGATGGGTTATCTTGGCAGAGAGAACGTATGAGACTAGAAAGCTCTTGTTAGCATAATCACTCAAATATCATCTTGGAGTTTAAATTTATTTAGAGTTAATGAATTATGAGTTATTAATGAAATGGACCAAAAAAGCAGGACTATCCTAATAGAAACTGCTACTAACACAAGATTGGGATATGTTCATGCACATGAGGAGATAGAGTAAGTTATGTGTGATTTCCTAGGAATGGGATAGAAGACCATGCATTTGGGAGCTAAAATAAGCTTAGTTATAAACTAGGAGTTCCTCATTTGGAAGACTGTCTGGGAAAGGATAATTTTGATATATTACTTGTCCATGCAAATGACTGTGAAGAGCTCATGAAATGTGATCGTGAAAGAGTCAAATGCTACCAGGTAGCATTTTTCTAGTAGACAGGAAGAAGCACCAATATCTCTGCAGCATGGCAATATCCCGTGCAGCAGTATTTTCCTGAAAAGCAGAAAAGAGAATTAAAATTTCACCCACTCCCAAGCTGCTGTCAATACAATTTTCTAATTGAGATGAGCTATGAAGGGCAGCAACAGAACAACTTTCATGATCCTTAAGTTCAAGCTTTTATATTTTTTTCGAACTCCATGCTATTTTAATGTGTAGTTCTGAGTTTCATATTAAGGGTTGATGAGCTCTCTTCACAGGTAGATAGACAAAACAATTCCTTTCTAACTAGGGACTAAGGTCAAACTTTAGGCCCAAGCATGTAAATTATGGTGAAGAAGAGAGAAAGAACAAAGAGAATGGAGCTTCATAACCTGAGGCTGTAACTGGACAATTAACTCCAGTATGCTAATGGACCAGAGCTTAAAAAACTGTGAGACTTTGTGACTGGGCGTCCACTTTTTGAGACCATTGCTGGATTATTTGTGTGTAGCCCCACGTGGGTTCTTGCATGACCCAAGCTATATCCTTTCAATAAATACCTCTATTCTTTTACTTTGCCTAGTCTCTGTTTCCAGGTCAACCTTTATAGACAGCATCCCAGTACTGGCAGTACCAAAGCTAGATTCAAAAAGAAGCCTCTGTTGTAACTACTTCTCTTAAAAAGTAGAACGTGGCCAGGTGTTTACAGAGTGTTGCAGGCAATGGCAGAAAAGAGGACACAAACATTTTTTATAAAATAATACATACAGCCAGAATAGAATTCCTGTTAAACCTTGGCTTGATGTTTGAATTAGTCAACTTCTTTCTAGTAGTGACTGCTCTTTGGCTGTTAATTAGGGTGCTTTTTTGGCTTGCAAGGGCTTGCCTATAAGCTGTAGTGTGTGGTGTGGTGTGGTGTGGTGTAGGGATCTGAGCCCTCAGAGATCAAAGTCGCAAAGCCACATGAGACAGCACAGCATCACTCAGAGCCCACTTCAAACAGCTCTGCACTGGCCCTTCTGCCCAGCTGGCTCTGCTCCCTCTGCACCTATGGCAGGGATCTTACCAATTAGAACTTGCCAGCAACAAATTCCCTCTGTGAGCTAGCCCTGAGCATTTGTAGGGCTGGAGCTCTAGGAATAGTTTTCTTTAGGAGTTGGAATGCCTTTGTGCTGTCATTGGTTCTGGTAGAGGAGAAAGATGCCCTGAGGGATAGCGGATAACTTGTGTTAGAAAAAGCTGCAAAGGAAGGAGGATAAAGAGTGGAGCAAAGATAGTCTTTGTTGCTCATATAGTTCCAGTGAATTCTCACTGGGTGATCCTAAGAATGTATAAAGAAATGACAAGTTGCTGTGCTTTAATAGAATAACCAACAGCTTTCTGATTGCCTCACTGTCTTTGATGAAGATCTTCTGAGTTCCCTTCAGTGGTAAACTTTGTATTTCACAGAGCTTCACCCCTCCTGGTGAATGTTATCCGCTCAAAATCAAAAATCAGAGTCAACACATTATTTTTTTCTTAGGAGCTGTTGAGTCTGACAGGCATCAATGTACATTTTCAGAATCTCAATTGCTTGCACTTCTTGGATGGCTGGGATAAAATATGTGCTGAGAGGTACTCCAGTTGTTCAGGAAATGATGTTTTATATTCTTTTATTTGTAAAGAAAGTGCAATCACTAGGAAAAGAACCCCAATAACCACAAGAAGAATCTTTCAGTACAGACTTTTATCAATAAAACAGTGGAGGGATAGACGATCTAATCTCAGTCTGTCTTAACTTTCTACATTACAAAAAATAAACTCAAATTATCTTTAAAATAAGATATAAAAACACCTACACATCTCTGTGGCAAAATGGGAAGGTGAAAGGAATGTGTTTAATTGTGTAGCAAATAAGCCACTGTACCAACATTTCAGATTTCATCAGAATTCTGTGTTCCTGTAGTTTAATATATTTCTATAAATATATATTTTCATGGATCATCGATTTCCAATTCCCTTCCTTTGACTGTGAAGAAATAAGGAAAACTATTTTCTAGAGAAACCTTGTTTTGATTTAGGAGCCTTTTTTGGCATACTGCTTTGGGCTTGAAAAAATATGTTTTTTCTCTCTGCTCACTTTTTCCCTTGTAACAGAAGGAATCTTTAAGTTCTCTCTGACTCATCACCATGCTTCCAAGAGATGGGGTCCTGTCTTCCTTAAACTTGCAGCACAATAGCAAATGTACCACCCTTCCAGCCTCAGATGAAATCTAACAAAGGCATGGATGTCTTTGCCAACTCAGTGAACTTTCAAATGTGACATTTCCAGGGACAAATCATAATCAGCAGAGTTAGACCACTCACATCTAGAAGTCCTCTGGAGAAAGTCTCGAGGGTGTTTCTCAGCTGTCTGTGCACTGCATTGCACTAAGGGCAATCTATCCACATCGACTGAAGATGTT
Source organism: Bombycilla garrulus (assembly GCA_013400315.1). NCBI lineage: Eukaryota > Metazoa > Chordata > Aves > Passeriformes > Bombycillidae > Bombycilla > Bombycilla garrulus. The sequence goes on from VXBU01003594.1 coordinate 251,275, forward strand.
TCTGTGATACAGGCAAAACCAGAGGGAAGGAGGCAGATAGCTGTTTGAAACAATGAGTGGGAAACCTGTCACTCTGTGGGGATATTAATTTCTTTAATTTCCTTTGAAGTATTTGGTTAGGAAAAACAAATTAATTAACATATGAGGAAATCAATTTAATACACTTCGCTTCACTATGTGCTGTGAAAATAAAAAATTCTACTTGATGCATGCCTATGAAATCACTTAGATTATAACCTAATTTACTTCCATGGAAAAAGGATCAAACCCTACATGTTTCTATTAATTATGATTGTTTCATTTCAGTCCTTCTGTGCTTAGAGAGGTTTCCCATTTCTAGAACTCCTAATTTATATTTATTTTGCCATAATTTATTTCACCAGTGAGAAAAGCTATAGCTGCCTTTAGGAGATACAGGGAACAGAGCTGGCACTAGAAGAAGGACATGAAATAACACATGCCAAAATGATAAGATTTAACTTTAAACTGTTGCAATAAACTATAATAAACATAAGCTATTAATATTAGATCTTAATTTTTCACTGGTATTACCTCTTCTTTGTCAGACTAGTGTTGACTCTTAAAGTAAGTCTTGAAGAAATGAGTCAGTGGGCAAAACACGAAGATGGAGATAGGATGGCAGAATGTATTCACTTACCTTATAGATCAGGAATTAGCTAAGTATTCACCAGTTATGACAATCCTGTTCGTGTTTTTCACTGGTAAAGTATAAAAATGTGTTGGTAAATGTATATGTAGCTATCCTATCAGAAAAGATAATTACTTCATGATTGAAATACAGCTGTCAGACTGACCTCATTAGCAACATAACAGGATTTTGTAATTTTCTTATTCTTATGAAAGCCTCTGAGAGGGAAATGGGAAAAAATGTGAAACATGACAGAAAATGTGATGTATTCAAATTCAATTGTTTATACTGGAATCTGGCAAGACAATATAAGACCATATACACAAACATAACTCTGTCCAAAGAACAATAACTGAATTTTGAAAAAGTGATAGCTACAGAAGAAGCTTTTGAGGCTATGACTAAACCATTCAGGCTCTATTCTCATGGTTTAAAATTTTGCCTTAAAATGTGACTTGATTTCTAAAGTAATTATCTATTAATATTTTTTCGTTAAATGATGTGCTTTTTGCCATTACATTTACAAACATTTTCCAGCATCTATTTACTATTCAGCAAAGGAGTGAACTAAGATAAAGTTGAAAAAAAGCTTGACAAATACCACTTCAATGAATTCTAGAAACAAAGAGCTGAAACTTTCCAGGGAATAATTTGTAGTGGGTGAGGTCTTAAACCTTCAGGGCTGTGCCAGCCTAAAATGAATGAGAACTTACTGTTTGGTGTGTCCTCTTGTGGGCTCTTCCATACAAAGGAGACATCCGCATACTGGAGAGAGACACAAAAGGGCTACCAAGGTGATTAAGAGACCAGAACACCTTCCCTGTAAGGAATGACTGAGAGAGCTGGAACTGCTCAGCCTGGCAAAAAGAAGGCTCAGAGGGAAGCATAAAGGAAACTAGTACCTCAAGGAAAGGTGCAAAGAGAGCAGAGCAGGCCTTTGCAGAGTGATGTGGTATGGCAGGACCAGAAACTACATGCGCAAATTGAAACACGGCAGGTTCTCTCTAAACATTAGGAAAGGTCTCTTTCCTTCAAGACATTAAAAAACTGTCTGAAAACGGTCCTGAAGAGATGGATCTGGGTGTCTCTGCTTGAAGAGGGGACAAGATGGCCTCCAGAGATCCCTTCCAACCTCAACCATTCTATGATTCTGTGACAGATGTCCAAAAACATATAAAACACAGGTAAAAATCCATGAAACTTGACATTATAATAGTTCACTACAGAATGCTTTAGGAGTCATAATACGGTACTGAGTCAGACTTTAGGAAGACTCATAACAGTGTCAGAAAAAAAGAGGAGCATGAAAATGAGGCACTGATGGAGACAAACTATAAATGAGAATAGTTCCTGGATCCTTATACTGTGTTATCTTCTGGTGCAAAATCAGGCTAAATTTATTTTATGTCTGACATACCAAAATAAGTCAAGTACCCATCTCTACACACTTGGTGCTTAAGATAAGTACAGCAGGTGTCTTCAAATGGCGAAAGTAAGAGTAACAAGTTCCAGAAAAGAGTATTTCCATTTATCTGTCAACTGAAGACCCTATTGCATAAACATTTACAGACCTAAAACACATCAGCAGAATCATAGCATCAAAAAGATGAAATTTGCTTTCAAATAAGAGATATTTGTGTTATAGTACCTTTATTTATTACAAAACAAAAATCAGAGTACTTATCCGGAAAGTGAAAAACTCTAATCTATCAGCGTCTTTAGTTTGGGCAGCTGCCACCGGGGATGTCTGTCACCAAGATTAGCCTGAATGAAAGCACTTTTCAAGCCTCCTGTTGAAACTGAGGCCATTGTGTGAAGGATACAATAAAAATGACAATTGAAATCAGCAAGGAATTCAAATTAGATGTCCACGGTGCAGGTATCTCCATACAGATGAAGTAGATAAGTCAATGGAGCCCAGGGAGCTCTCCAGCTGACCAGGTGTATGTTCCTGTGTTTGCCTGATTCGAATACCTCTCCATAGCAACAGGATGTCCCCTGCGTTTAATGATATTCCACAGCCCAGTATTTAATTTTCCCCTTAAGATTTTTATTGTCAGACCTTCTCCTCACTTATACTCCTTCTCCTCACTTAAATTACGGCAGGGAAAAACTTAATGCATATGCAAATTCTCCACAGACACCCTTATTTCCAATTAGTAGGACTTGGAGAGAAAGAAGGGAAAGGCAATGAGAGAATAAATATGAGAGAATAAGTACACAAGAATAATTACAGGAATATATGACGTACATTACTTCTCAGGGAAGGCAACTGGCACAGAGTAGCCCTCCTGCACAATTCTGTGACCACAGGGAAAATTTCAGTCAATGCCTTTGGCTCACTGCTCTACAATTGCACTAAGAAAGGAGGCTTCAGCAAGGGTCGGAAGCAGAATTAGGGAGTACCTACCAAACAGAAGAGAAATTTTGTATGAAAAGCGGCACGAAAAAATGTGAAGGGTATGACAAGCAGAGGTCTGGATGGTCAGGGTGATATTACCAATTGTAAACAGTCCTCGCATAACCATTTCAGTTTACCTAAAAGAAAATAATTTCTTCTTCCACTGCAGTGGACAGCAAAACCGAACAAGTTTTTTAAGTTTGAAGAAAAAAAAAAAAAAAAGAAAAAAAAGTAAATAGTGGAGGTTTGGTGTATTCAAAGACAGAAGCAGCAAGGAATATTAGGTACTCTAGCCACTTAGAGATTCACTGTCACTCACACTCCACTCACCTTTTGGTAAATACCATCTCAAGCACAAAACATGCAATTACTGCTGCTGGTACTGAGCTGTTATGTGAGTTAACACAGCAGGAAAAGTAGCCTGGTTCATCAAGAAGATAACCTGAAATTAGAGGCAGGGAGCAAGAGGGCAGTGCATGAATTTGGAGCACAGAAAAGGCAACGTTGTCTGATTACAGGATAATGTCTTAACTCTAAGGTGATCTCCAAGTTGTTAATGAGTACATTGATTCTTAGGCTAGAGAGGACCATTAGATCCTCTAGTACCACTGGATACAAGGCAATGTCTACAGAATCTTCCAGAAAGAAGTCAAGTCTTATTTTGAAGGCAGTATGAACATTGTCCTTGTAGTTTATTTCATTTTTTAATCATGCTAATGCAAATTTAGTAATGATTCTACCACTTCTCATTGGGGTGATGATTCATTCAATGTATTTCATTTCTATGTAGGGACTTCTTATTGCCTACTTTTTTTGGGTTTTTTTTATTTTTTTACTTTATGAAAGATTGATTTAATGGAATTAATTCAAACTGCAGTGTTTTCTTTTTAAACTGATATGTAACTACCTCTGAAGGGCAGCATTATTTACACCTTCTTTCTGGCTATCCCTGGTTTTGCAAATCTCCTCTATAGGATTATGGCAGCTCTCTGTTGGAGAGCTGGCAAGGAAGGAAAAACCAAGGGTGGCACTCATTTGACAACTATGTCTACATATGAGCTAGACTCCCTACAAAGTCAGTAGAAAAAAGTGGGAATTTTGAATGCAATTCTTCTAACCTGTCTTGAATGTCTCTCTAATATATTTGAAAATATCCTTTCATTTACTCTAAAGGGAACCAAGGTTGGATTACTCAAATATAGACATAAGATTTCAGACAGACGAGTCATGCTGAAAGTAATTGACCCCGGCTAACTTTCTTTACCTATTTTCCTCACCTTGAGGGCATACAATTATGTTCTGGGAGGAAAGGAAAATGAAAGTAAAAGATCACAGTAGGAGGTGCTAAATTCTGGCACCCCTTGAAGTATGATATCTTTGAAATTTATTTCTTTCCCTACTCAGACTTGGGAAAAAAAAAAAGAAAGTTATATCTTTTGTGCCTCTAAAAATTGTCAAGCATATAACTTTTCTACATTATAATTTTGGGAAAAGAAAAGGTGGGGATGATGCTGACTTCCTTTGTTGAATGTTGTTTGATTTTAGATTTTGCACATCCTGCCTGCCCATGGCTCAGTGCCCAGTTCATTCTAAGCTCCTAGAAACAGTAATACATGCTGTATTCTGCAGGTGAGAAAAGGGTTGGTAATTTATTTGATCCAGGATACAAGATATATGTTGAGTTCCCCACTTAAATAACTGTGCCTCTGATTTCTTTCAGATTTTAACTCTAGTCCATGACAGACAGAGGAAAATTAAACTCTCCTGGAGAAAGTATTCTTTTTACAAATGGTAACATTTTCTTGAACTGGAGCTGTAAACAGGCAATTAGCCACATTTATTGAGAGTTTACCAGAAAAATATTCCGATGTTTGTTCAGAGTTCAGTCACCACTCATGCTGCAAAAGGGAGACTTGAGGGACACTGGTTTTTACTGATTTCCAGTTGGACATCAGGCCATTGACTACAGTTTTTTGGACACTTTCATCCATACAATTTATTTACCATCCATCAAGTCCATATCTTTTCTAGTTTAGAATATCATGTGGGAAAGTTTGAACGATCTTACAGAATTTTAGGTAGATTATATTAGTAGCTCTTCCCTTGTTTGCTGATGTTCCCTTGTCACTCCATCAGGGAAGACAACTAGTTAAGTGGGACACAATTTGCCCTTGAGGAGGTCATGTTGGCTGTCTCTTATCACCTGCCTGTCTTCTATAAGTTTTGACATGTCTTCCAAGAGGATCAGTGGATGCATCTCATCAGGTCCCATAGTTGACAGGTCTGTAGTTGCCAGCATCATCCTTTTTACTGTTTTTAGAAGTTGTGTTAAGTTTTCCTTTTTCCAGTCCTTGGGGACTTTGATTGATTCATATGATTTTTCAAATATGCTAGAGGCTGACTTTGCAACCACATGAGGCATTTGTCTCAGGACCCTGGGATGCATCTCATCAGGTCCCATGCTCTTTGTATGTTGTGGTTACTTGAGAGATCTCTTGCCTCGAGGTCCAGGGGCTTGAGATATATGGCAATAGAAATTACCTTTGAAAACTGAGGCCAAAAGCATTGCTGAGTACCTTAGTCTTGTACATGTCAGTTGTCACTAGTTTCTCAAAGACAACTCCCTGCAGTCCATCCACTCTTCTACAAACAGGGCAAACCTCCCTGACTCTCCTTCCTTGAATGTCCTTTCTAAAGACTTGTTGGCCTGCAATCTGGTAACCTCTTGTGAAAAGCTGCTTCTAGTTTTCCATGGGTAGAGAACACACTCTTACATATCCAGAAGCTTAGTAAACTCTTCTACTGGAAGCATTAATTAAATGCAATCTATTCAACCCCAGATTCAGATGATCCGACACAAAATAAAACCTGTCTCTCTGACCAGATCCAGTCCCAGAGTCACTTCAAGACATTCCCCTTCAATTATCTAAAAACCTCAGAGGATCAAGGGGAGTCCTCCTGGAAAGGGCTTCATGGGATAAAAGAGTCATTTCTCTAGCTCAGGGAAAATAATTTAGTCCTAACATATGTTTGCAACAAAGCAAACAAAATATTGCTAAACAAATTTAAGGAGCTTCATTCAGGCAGGTGCTATATCTCAATGATTGTTTTCTACTTGTTTCCTTTTTAGAAAGGTGCCCTACTGTGTAATCATCCCTTTTGATATGTGCTCTTGCAGTAGAAACCAGATCCTTATCTGTCCTGCACTGTTCAAACACGCCTTTTCAGAATAGTTTCGAATTTCACACATTTCAAGGTTGTTTTGTTAAGCAATCTAAAGACTATTCACTACTAAATTTGGATGTGTAGCATGTTTGATAGCATGCTGTCTCGGGACCAATTCTGCTTGCTTGATTATATATCCTCAGGCTTTTCAGTAGCAGCAAGTTCCTTCTCCATTGGAATCAAATTGAAAAATAAGATTTCTTTTTTCCTGTATGTATTCATGATTCAGAGCATTGAATAAACTGCATTGTATGTTTATGTCTCTTAGTATATTGTCTGTCTAAAGAAAATTATCTTCTGTTTTCTGACAGTAGTGATAATCTATTTAAAACTCAGTCACTGAAACCTGTTCAACTGTATAGTTCAATGTCTTTCTTTAGACAGGAGCATGGAAGGGCTTGAATCAGCACTTGCCTCCAAAATATTTTTGATGTTTGTAAAACTGCTCTGCTTGGTGGAAGATGAGGAGAAGGGTTGCAGTAAAATTTTCTGGAGGTACACCTGGTGTTTTGTTTTGTTTTGACAACTGATGCCCTTACAGAAAGCTATTTTTTCAGAATTTCCAGCAAACTAAGTAGTTTGCAGCCATGGGTGTATTCCAGTGTAAACTAAGCTCCTTATTTGGCTTTCCATCATTCTCATCCAGGCCCTTCTGTAAGAGCTGAAATTAGCTCTATCAGTTTGGAGAGCCCTTCAAGAGCAGAAAGTATGTCTCTCCTTTCATGAGCCTGCTGAAATGAGTCTGAGTCCAACTGGTCAACAGCATATCGCTCTGTCCAGAAACTTCAAAGTTTCCAGCTCCTTTAGCTCTCGGACCACCTGCTCTGCAGCCTGCGAAAGCTGAGGCTGGTGTGCAGCAGCAACCTGAATCCTGCTGAGCCACTGACTCGGCCCTCAGTTTGAAAGATGCAAAGCCAAATGCCATTGGGAGCTACCTGAAGCCAAGGATCACCTTGCACAGACAAGCCTGTTCCTTGGATTAAACTCACCAAAACTAATTTCTCCCAGAATTTTGCTGGGTCTGAGCTGACTCTCACAGCTTTATGAAAAACAGCTCCTTTATTTTCCATATTTATTGCAGGCTCAAAAAGACTGCACTGTGTGTTTCACTTTCTGTGCTATCTTTTTTGAAAGTAAGAACAGGATTAAATGAGTTAAATTAGTCTGGACTCACTTGAAAAATGAAAAAAAGCTCAACAAAAGAAAAATAAAGTGTTTAACTCTTGCAAAGCAAAAGGGAAAAATCTAAATTAACAGGTTATAAACTGAAGTGAAAGTTTCAGCAGTCAAATTGTAAAATTAAACTATATCCAAGAAAAAGGTTCCTAAATGGTGCCTTTAATGTCCCAGCCCTATAAGGGACATGTCTTTGGGCAGAAAATAATACTGATTATCTCCTTCTTTTACCCTAGGGAGCTGATATCATTGAGGTGCTTTCTAAACATTTTTTGTCCCCTCTCTTTTTACTATGCAATTGGTTTGTCCCCCTCTTTTAAAATTTTTACGGTTGGTTATTTTAGCCAATAAAAATTTAGCTTATGGGGTATGATCACATGCAATTTTAGTACTATTTCTTCTCTGTATCATTTCTTTGGATACTAAATGCCCAGTGAGACTGTTAGGGTTCTGGTATTCCCTCAAATTAAATACCAGTAGCTTAAATAGAAAAGCCCCTTTCTTACACAGAGCTGTCCATCTAGCTAAAATGTTTTCCCAGTTAAAGCATATCAAAGAATGTTACAGCTTTTTGCATGGATAGGTCAGGATGTCATTCATTTACATCTCACAAGAAATATTCCTTATTATCAAACGTCCTCACCCCCTTGCCTCCAGTTTCTCTAAGACATTGGATACACCATGCTAATAGTACAGTTGACGACTGAGTGGAGAGGTTATGCCTTCCTCACCTCTCATCTGTTTCAGCATTCGGCATCTGACCCAGATATAAAAACTGGACACCTGCATCTACACCAACATACTCAGTATGAGCAATGAACAGGAGGAGCTGAAAGCCCTGGTAGAGCAGGAAAGCTGTGACACAATTACAACCATGGAAACATGGTGAGATGACTCCTGTGACACAATTACAAACAATCATGGAAATGTGGTGAGATGACTCCTAGAACTGGAATGCCAAGATGGATAACTGTGAACTCTTCAGAAGGCCTAGGTAAGGAAGGAGAGGCACTTTCTTATTACACAGTCAGTTCTTCCACAATTTAGGTGGTGTTTAATAGGTCTTAACCAGAAGTGGTTAAATAATTTCAAAATTTACCAATAAGTTTCATTTGTGATTTTTGCAATGCCAAATATCCTTTGTCTCATTACATAGGTTGTTCTTGAGGGGTTAAACAATTACTTGTGATGATATTATCAAGACTACTTGCTTCCAAAAGCTCCTACTGCATGGCTGAAAAAAATAACATGTGAATGCTAGTGGTGCACAGTCAGTTTTTACTTAAGTAAAAAAAAATTTAACAAAAGTGTTGCAAGGCATACAGCAACTATATGTGAATAGTTTATAAATGCATAAGTGGAACAACTTTGTAATAACTCTGTAAGGTTTTTTCAAATAAAAAGATTTTAAAGAACTCATTCTAGCTTTTAATGCCATGAGTATATTTGACTTTTAACAATGAAAAAGGAATCAGAAAATTTAATAAGATCAAGAAAAATCATAATGTAGGTCTAACTGATACCAATAACTAAGTTCTTTACTTTCTAAATTTATATTCTGTTGAGGACTCAATTGATTTCAAAACTTTTGAGTTTGACATTTGAAATCTTGTCATGGGACACAACCTACTTGCAGTCACACAAATTTATAGCTGGGCTCCATGGAATCAACAATAATGGAGACAACCAGCAAAAGACATTTTCTGTGTTGCTTTGTGATTCTTGTATTAGAAATAAGAATTGCTTGCAACCAACGTGTGAACCTCTTCTGACTGTCATGGATATTCAATAATACACTTGCAAAGTAATCTTGTGTGCATAGTACTACAGAACAGATAGAATCAAGGTTATTCTGTGTTAACTTTGATTTTGTAAGTGTAACTTTGATACTAGCTAGACATTAAAGGAAAATTATATGCTGGCATAATTGTACTGATGTCAGTTAAATTCCTCCACTAGAAATTTTGGCCAACAAAGTAACAGACAATTTTTAATATTGAGTTCTAAGACAGCAAAGATGAAGGCTCACAGGCAGTCATTCCACAGTTTCCAACAGCAACAATGATTCATATTAAATACAAGTAGAACGTTTCAGAGACTGAAACGCAGAATAGTGAGCTGGGGGAGAGGGAGGGGGAAAGAACTATAGACCAGTCTAATTTGCATTAATTGATTAATGATATGCCATTAATAAAATAGGTTATTGTGTACATCGGAGACAATTAGCAATACATCAGGGGCAAACATAAGGAGATATAACAAATTTTTTAATCTTATGCTACACCTTTGGGCTCTGGGCTTATATGGATACTCAGTAAGATATAAAGAAATCACAGGCATGTATCCTGTATTCTATTTACAGAATACAATGCATATTTGTGCAAGCATCAATTACACTTATGTTTTAATTATCTTGCACCTACCTGGTGTTAATGGTGGGTCATACAAGGTTGAGTCCCACGGGACAAATATAAGATTATATGGGAAACATAATCATGCCATGCTCACTGAAACGTTCACTTGGTAATTGGTCTGTCTGATCCTGAAGATTATTTTGTGAAGATGTACCAGTAGTCACACCTGGCACAGTTCCACACCATTTATATGTCTGCCTACCTAATTATTTTTTAAAGTACTCAGTTGGTCTTCAATAAAAGGGTAAAATTACCCTTTCTTATACTTTAATACAGAGCACTTTGTCCACGAGGAAGAAGAGATGTCCAAATGAAGAATTTAGTCAAATACTTGGTTACGTCAGGCCAGGTTCCACCGTTCATTCTGTGTACAGCTCTCACAGAATCCAGCTGGCCCATCTGCCACACAGAGAGATGTGGCCTCTGCTGATATGTAAATCTTTATATTAAATGTTTCTCATCACATTTAAAATATTCTTCTCAGTGTGTCTACCCATCATATAGGATTATGTAGATATATTTGAGTTTTTTCATGCACTGGAAATATGAGAGATGTGATGGTGAGGTGTTTCTCTAGAGCTTGTTTCACTGAGCTGTTGCAGCATGGTCACCTTGACCCCAGATTTCTGTCAACAGAGCTGCCCGAATGACCTGCTTGCTCTTGAAATGGCAGGAAAGTAGCAGGATAAGCTGCTAGATCCGAAGCTTTTGGGTCTGAAACTTAGTCTGAGGAAGATTTTTGAATAAGGATGTGTGAACTGGACCAAGAATTCCCAGCTGTCCAACAGCACCTTGGACAAGTTTCCACAGGGGTCCTCAGTTCAGTGGAACTGCACTGCCCCCTTTGCGAGTTGTCATCCAAATGGAAGGCTGTTCCACGAAGTGTTTGGCTATTCTTCATCAGATAAATTACCCTCATTTCAGTTTATTCATAATCTTTAATAATGCAGATGTTTCTCAGCAAACATTTTTCATACTAACATATTAACTCTGACAATCAGACCAATGGATGAATTAGTCTTGCATGGTACATAGACATAAAGGAAATGTTCTTACAGGTCCTGCAAGCTAATGATGCCCGTGTCAAAGGATTAATGCTGCTGCAAGAAAAATGGGAACAGGAAGAGAGTGATAAGAAAAATTAAGAAGAGATCTACATTTACAGCTAGCTGTGACTAGGGTTTATAGTAAAATAAATCATCATAAATTTGTATGCTTAATAAAATCACTCTAAGGAATTCAGAACTCCTTGTGCAGAATTTTCTTGTTCTTAAAATTTCAGAACTGAATAAAAATAAAAATAAATGCATCAATGAGCAAGACAGTGGTGAACAAGCTTTAAAAATACTCCACAGGTAAACAGCACGATAAGCGAGACAAAACACACCAAATTTACTGAATTGAATAAATAATTTCAAAACAGCTTGTGAGAACAAGCCACAGCTGGTGGTGTCATCCTGTGTCATATAACGGCTTATTACACAAGTTGCTGGGGCATAGCAGAATGGAGCAGATGTACTGTAAGCCTTGATGTACAGCGCAAGAAGACCAGAAGAAAGCTCTGGCACAGAGGTGCACAGAAGCATTTGCACATGTAGGAGAGTGACTGAAAGCTCTTGTGAAGGGAAAATACCTTGGTGCCTAAATCTGCTTTTCCCACAGAGCCTGAACTTGACTGTCCCTGCCCATGGGAGGTGCATCCAGCGCAGGCACTGGTTTGCTGATACCAACTAGGTCCATGTTCATGTCCTGCAAACAGGAGGTGTGGGGGGAGTAAGTCAGGAGTGGTTAAAGCACTGCTAGCACTCGTTATGGAATGACCAAGCTTCACTTAGATGAGATCCACTGCCCACTCTCACTTCAGCCTTATTTACCCACCCTCATCTCTGATAATGAGTCTTGGGCTTGGAGAGCTGTCTGAGTCCAGGAGATATTTGTGCACAGCCACATACACCTGATAGATTTATGGAAGCTCACTCAGCCATGCAAACAATTAATCAAAATACTAAGAATGGTTATTTACAAGAATTATTACAAGATAGATAAATAATATTTCAGTAAAAGCCTGTTTCATTTTCTCATGAGCTCGTCTCCTAATGCTGGCTAGGTCCAGGGGGTCAGACCCCCTGCTGCCGCAGGTGTTCCAGATAGCAGGGTCCCGGGAGGGACTGCTTTGTCCTGGAGATCTCCAACAGAGACCCCAGCCACCAGGCTATCCTGGCAAGCTCAGCCTGAGGTAATCAGGCACTTCAGCTCTTAGTGATTTTAGCTCTCCTAGGACTTCAGTTCTTTTCTTGCTAGGGTCTGCCGTGGCTGGCTCAGGGAAGAAGAGACGAGAAGCGCCGTGTAGAGGTTCCGCAGAATGGTTTAATGCAGGTTCCGTGAAGGGGTGTCCAGTGATGGCTCTTCCACCAAACTGGGCAGAAGTAGGGGTTTTTATAGGGTTAGTTAGGATTGGGAAACTATCCAATGGTTTTAGGGTCAGGGTGAAATAACCTATAGTCTTAGGATGTCTGGAATGTTGCCAATAGTATTACAGAGCTAGCAGCAGACTCTGTGACTGCAACATTCTACAACATCATTTTGCAATGTAATAAATAAAATCAGTCAAATCAGCTGTCAAAAAGCTATTTATTCCTAACTGTATATATATCTGTTAAACTAATAATAACATCATGTGAGTGTCTGACCTTGTAAGACTTGTCCTAGGAAGAAACACAAGGAAATTGTACATAAATCAGAAGTTTCTGTCTTTGAAATACCTTTCTCATTCTGAAAGATTGTTATTAAGGTCAGAAAGTGAGTATGGAAACATCATGTGATTCAGGTTTGGAAAAGTTTTAGACAAGTGTAAATAGTTGCTTCTGTTATGAAGTCTCAGGTGCGAAAGGCACACCAGCTCTGCCTATGCTGCACTGCCAGCTGATTGCACTTTTATCTCCAGCTTCCTGTTCCTTAGGCAATGTGAGTGCTCCACACAAAAGCTTCATATTTTGTCTCAATGGAACCTTAAGCAATAAAACCCCAAAATATTAAATAACAAAACTCTCTCTCTTCCTAAAGGTATGCTTCTGGAAGGGAAGCAAGTTTTAGAAATTCCATGATCAGCTTTATTATATTTTTATTGTAAACCTTCTGCTAAAAGCTGTGCTAAATTCTCTTGCAGTCTACATACAGGATGCATATAACCTTACACTCAGGATTTTCTGTTCCTGGTGTTATGTGAGGCTTGCTTACCCAACACTTTTCCTTATTACCTCAGAGTGAAATAGAAAGCAACTTACAGCATATTAAGATCTCTGCACCAAATCTTCACATGGATCACTACCTAATGATGTATGCAATACATATTGGCTTGCAGTAAGAATTATGTCTCCTTCCCTACCATCAAGTAAGAGACAGATCCACCTAATGCTGAAGCAATTACATTTTAATATGTTGCTGAACCTTAAGCACATTAATATTACAGTAAGTAATAATTACAGAACAGCTAGGAATTAGTTCATTTAAATATTTCTGTATAGTATACTTGAGATCTCATGCCTTTGACAGCCAAGCAGATTGATTATTTAACACTTACCAATAATGGTCAAGTGTAAAGGATAAAGTCTTTTGTATATCTACTTGTCTTCATTAAGACTATCAGAGCTCCACAGCTCACCAAAAATTTAATTATGATCTTAATTACAGTGAACAAACTGACCTTGGCAAATTTAGTTCTTCAAACTTCTCCTCCTGGTAGGGATAGTAGCCAATAGCACACATTGAACACTGACATTTTCAAGTTCTTGTAGAAGATACTCTAATAATTGCCTCTACAGACATAGAATAAATCTTCCCTGCAATTGATGTTCACTTAAGGTACACACTGAATCAGCGAAGAACAACTATGGATCTGTAAGTTAACACTATAGCTTGTGCACTAAATTCTCCATGTTGACAAGCTCCAAGATTCCAGATGAGGTACACAGAACTACAGTGCAGTTGTAAAATGCAGAGGGATCTCTTTAATCTAGCCAACCTCAGTTGTGGTATGGAAGACGTGTACAGGAAGAGGTGAAAGTTTACCTTGTTTATGTGTCAGATAAGCCTGGTTTGACTTTCTATGAATCATTCATGGGGACGGGAGGAATATCCAAAAGACAGGCCACCACTAACAAGGTTAGGAATTCATTTATCAAAGTGCTTACTGAAAGCATACGGTCCTAAAAGATCTCAATATTATCTCTTTTATTACCTTTCAGAGTGCTTTGTGTTATGAAGTGCAATCATTTTTTACAGGGAAAAAAAAAAACAAAACAAAGCAAACAACATTCAGAAACTGGAAATAAGTTAGCTATGCAAGTTATTTTACCTATGTGTAGCTGACAGCCCCAAAGAGTCTTTTAATGCTTAGAATGATTGTTTAAAAAAGACTAATATTATGTACAACCCTCATAAATACTAGAGTTAAGGGATGGGCACATTACACGTAACAAAGACAAGATCACAAGGATTTACTGTAGAAGGTACCATACACAGGAAGTCTTGCGTGGAGAATGTTTGAGTACTCAGGATGCCACCGAACTATTTAAATTATTTCTGAGCAAATTCAGCATTTTCATTTCAGAAAGACAGGTTTTTAAAATGCTAGTAATTTACTAACTCTTTCTTTCAAAACACAAATCCATTTAATGGCTCTGTTGTACAGGGTCGCATCTTCAACTCTTAATATTAGAAGAGACATTATTCATTGCATAAGATCATGCTGAAAAATATTACTCACATAATAAAGCCATCATCAAGGTCAGCTCAATGTCAACAATTCAGAATGGAAAAAAAAATTGGTTAGGTGAGGAGTTACAGGAAAGTAATAGCAGAATGAATATTATGCCATTGTCACAAAAATTATGTATTGCCTCTTCAAAGATGACAGGATATAATATTACACTTATTCCAAAGCTGCTGCTGTACAACATACTTCCATCTTTCTTTTTTGAAGGGGAATAAGCAAACAATTGCAGGGCAGCTCGGCATGCCTGAAATTGCCTTGCATTATGATTAGATGTGTAGATCCCAGAAATTCAAAGCCATATGTTTGCAATGATGGCAATTACAACAGGCAAGACAGAAAAACACCCAGCTGATCTCCTCATTAATTTCCTCCCTCCCAGGTAGTAGCTATATTCTGTGTAACTCAAACAAACTCAAGGGAACATTTCTTTATTAAAAAGACGGTGTGAATGATCTGAGAGAGTTCAAGTAGCTCTGACATATTTTCTGTGGATGAGTAAACAGAGTTTCATGAAGTTGAAGTATGGACACTGAAGTTGTTCAGTGGTGCTACTCCTCTGCAAGTGATAGCACCTCTTGGGAGACTATGCTAATGGAGAGATAGTGCTCCCCTTCATCAACAGAAATCTGTAAGGTGTCCATAGACCCACAAAGTTGGGACAAAGTGAATTTAATTCTGGCAGTGAGAATTTGTGATTATGGATCAAAACGTCAGTGGTGATATCTGGATTATTTGGGGCTTTTCAAGTAAGTTTTGTCATCCAGAAACCCATGGGGGATGTTGAGGAGCACAGGTGAGGTTGGAGGACAGGCAACAAGGCTAAATGCTGATACATACCATGGCAATCTAGATATCATTTATTCTGTTCTCAGTTCTGCAACAGAATTAATACCATACATAATTTCAACCACTGTGGGGAACCTACAATATATTTATGACCAGTTTCACGTAGCAGTTTCTTTTAAATTTTATGGAAACATTTGATTTGTGTCCCAAGAAATTATCTATTTTATTGAAACTCTATTCTCTATTTTATTGAAAATCATGAAACTTATTTAGGAGCTTATAAATGTCAAAAAATTATATATAAAATACATCTACCTATACATAAAATACTCCAGCATTAAACCCATAAACAGCCTATAAAAGGAGAAAAATATTTACACATTACTCACTATAGATTATTCTTGTCAAGTTTATACTTCAATAACTCCAAAAAATCTGCTGCTAGCTTAACCTTCAAAAGACCTCCAAAGGAAACTGGATATTCAACAAAAGAAAAGTAAAATGATCTTGAACAGCAAATGCAAAAAAACCACCAAAAACAACAAATAAATGATACATTTTCGTGAAAATATAGGGTATTTCATTCTGTATCTTAGCATCATGACTCTAAGAGAATAAGATCAAACTAGATATACAGCTACATCTCTAAATAGTTTTAGATTTGCATGCCTAAAACAATCTATTATGAAGTGGAGTAGTTAATAGAAAAAAGTTTTATGCTGTAGAAAGGATGAGAAGAAGTTGGTTTTCCTTTGAAATGGAAAATGTGTTTATTCAAATTGCTTCATTATCAGAGGCCAGCAGCAGAAATGGAGCTCAACACTTGGATAACACAATTGTAGCAAGAACCATGCACAGCTCAAAAGCAGCCCTCAGCTCTAGAGAAAACCTGGCAGATTACAGCATTTCCTGACTACCAGATGTATTTTTTCCTCGCCTAACCATCCCTGCAACCAAGACACTGGCAATTGATCAGTCTCTTGGTTAAAATGAATGTTATTATGAACCACAGATAATAATAACTACATTAGCTGCATTAGCTGCATCTCGCATGGATGACTCTTCTGGCTTTGTAAGCTTTGGCTTTCTAACCGACATACTGGCTGTTGGACCTCTTTGTCTAACTACAGTGTATTAACCACCCTTTATTCCTCAGCCCAAGGTTTCTGCTCCAGCACAGGCTGACTTGCTGTTGTGGGTGGGAAACTGACTGTTGCTGTTCTCTTGGAGAAGCAGAGGGCTCTGAGACTGGGGGCTCCCCGACTCCAGTGCCATGGACCCACACTGCCAGTTGGCAGCCTACCTCCCACCCTGATATACCTGTGCTGGGTAGGAGCAAGCTGATTCCGCCCAGGGAGGGCCAGAGGCCAAGCAAGGTGTGGTTCCCCACAAAACCTGGGTGGTAGAGAAGGGCTTTGGTGTGTGTCTAAGGAGGGCCAGGGACAAGGACTTCTCCCGTGTTGTGTTACGGTGTGGATTCAAGACTGAGGACCCTTTCAGGTACTCCATTTGCATAGGATGTATACTTAGGGTAACACTGACAAATAGATCCATCAGAGGATGTTTTGACCAGTATGGCCACTTTCCTGCCAGCTGTAACATCCAGTTTATTAAATTTATTTTATAATTACATTAGTTTCATTCTAGCGCTGCTTGCTTACCTTCCCAAGGTTGCTCCAGGAACTTAACTTTCTGGTACATGGAAACTCTCCTCTCGTATCAGATCAGTTGGTATCTTTTTTCCATGACTTAATTGTGCTTCAATATACATATATCATCTTTTTCCTTTGGCTTAAATAGTTCTTCATCCTCCATAATATGCTATATTCACTTCACTATTCACAGGTACACATGTCACTACTAATACCATCAATCTATCTCTGCTGTCCCTTCATCCATTGATATATCCCTTTCTACAAGTTCTTCCTCTTCCTGTGCTCCCATTCTCCAAGAATTTAAGTGTAGGTTATTTATCAGATGTCTTCGTCACGTGAAGCCTTTCCCTTGGAGGATCACACCCCAACTCCCATGCCATGAATCTTTGAAACAGAGGGAAAATTCAGAGGCTGTGACATGGGTGATGTGAGTGTGGGGTTATTTACAGAAAGGCATCCCCCCCTACCCCAGCAGCACAGCAGTGTGAAGTCCAGATGAATTAGACTCACTCAGCTTCAAACTGCAGCCCCACAGAGGGAGGAGATGATGGCAAGTGCAGGGCAGCATTAGGTGCACAGGTGGTAGAGCACAGAATTTCCATTATGAGGTCATTTTGGCGCCCTTATCCACCTGCTTCTATGGTGATTCCCTACTCTGCTTAAAACATCGTCTGACTACATGCAGAAAGAACCCTAGCCCACAAGGAACAAAACTGGTCACCTGCTCATCAAGAACGAATTATTTAGGACCTTCCTATTCCCTATTTTCTCTTTACTGACCTTTCAGGTCTTTATATTTTCTTTTTAATATCCATTACAACTATAACATTATTCATCATACCTTTGGGTCCTCCCACGATGTCTAGAGCTACTTACAAATCCCACAAAAGAGCTTTGTCACAGATTTAATGTCAGGCATTCCTGTAACTTCAGCTGCATATAAATCATACCTGATACTGGCAACACAATTTTCCTTTCTCCTCATAGCAGTATAATATTTTTATTAGAGTATGTAAATCTAGATGACACATGGCCTTGATCTCTCATCCTGCTGGTGTTCTTATACCATAAAAGCTCTTACTTTTATTGGATATGCCAGAGTTCTCTTCTAGTATTTTTTACTGGGGCTGATTCAGTATTCACTGGGCAAGAGACAGCCTGATTTCTGATTTTTATATGTTCCCAGGGAAGCCAGGCCTCTTGAACATTTCCCAAAAAATCCTCAGTTAGCAAACAACTATATATTCATCTTCTGTTCTTTTTTCCTACCTTTTCTCAAATACGATACCAATTGTTCTTTTCTCAGTTTTTGATTATTTACCACAACCTCAAAGTCCTGGGACTGCCAATTTCCAAATATTCACCTGCACCTTAACAGGGATGCAGAGATTCTGCTGGCAAGTTCTTCTAGCTAACCATGTAGCCAGACTCTCCCACAGAAAACAGAATTTCCACACACAGGGTAGTTGGCTTTCACCTGGACAGCTTCTTCCAGCTCCTTGTGTTTGCCCACTGATTTCCATACATGTGGATTTGAAAGCTGTGGCCATTCTCACTTTAAGGCATTAGCAGTGAAATCTGTGCACTCCAGAGAAAAGACATACCATTGATCAGAGGACAATATTAAATGCTTCTTTGACACAAAAAAAAGAAAACAAAACCACAAAAAAACAAAGCCAGAAAACAAAAGCCTCACCCTTCTTACATTTGTTTAACTTCTATATAGCAGGATGCACAATGGTGCTGAAACGACACTGTTGTGCCTCTGCAAATATAAACCTGTCACCCAGCTCCACGTGTAGCCAGGAGTTTTTGAAGTATTCCCACAACATAAGCAGCCACTTAACAACTGCCAAGTCACGTCAGCTCCAATGTGATTCACATCATCTGTTTTAAATAGTCAATAGGGAACCCCACACAATCTTTCAAGCAGTTTTCTGCTGAATTACTCCTCTGGAAGCTCCAAGAAATGGTGAGAACACAAGTGAAAATATGCTTCTACTGTTTTTGAGGTGACAGAGGTCCTTCTCCCAAACTTCTCTGAAATCCATGTTTAATTCAAACATCCTGGTGAGTGATGTGTAATTTTTTCTCATACTGTGTCAAACCAAGCAACCTCGGGGGATCACAAAGGTCATTCTGGAGGACACCATGAGAGGTCTAACAAGGCTACTGAAATGACAGCACCCTAGTTCAGCTGAAAATATTGCTATTTCTGCTATTCCTGGACAGATTCTTCCTTTAACTGCTGCAAAAGGAAAGCATATTTTCCCATACATCGATTAGCAGTCACTTAATTGAACAGAGGATCTTCCAAAATTAAAAGACAGTTTCATCGCCTCTGTGGAGTCCTTTGTAACACAGAGAAATACAAGATATTTTCCAGATAGTGGAGACTGTCACAATGTTTCTTAGGGTTGGGCTTCCACTGCAGGGCTTTGGTGACAGGCTGAGGGCACCACACAGGGAAGGCATAAAGAGGCCATGTCTACTACAGCTGGTCAGACACTTCATAACCCATGAGATTAAATTAATGTTTTGCCTGCTCAGAATTAAAACTGACACAAATCTGTTGAATTGCTGAAATCTAAAAACAAGCCATAGATTTTAATACTTAAATTGTTGCAAGGAAATTCTATTTTTGTAAGCCTCTGCTGCCCAATAAAACCCTGAAAAGATGGTGTTTTGTCCATTTTTTTTTCAATTAGTGTTAAAGGCGGGAGTAGTACATGGTGAATATTCAGAATAAATGGAAATCTAGAAATGGCATTCATATCAACTACACTGTTTCCTCATAAAAGGAAAAAAATCAGTGTCTGCCACATATTTATGTCATTGCTAACTATGCAGTTCCTGGGACTATTAACCTTGCCTCTATTTCTGTTGCCAAGGGGAAATGGATGTCTAAATCTTTGATGTTTGTCTTGTCTCCTTCATTCTGAACATTTCCATATGATGCCCAGATCCATCTCTCTCTAACAAAATCCTCACTGCTTCTGGTTATTCATCATATGACTTTCAGTTAGAGGACTTGCCAGAGTTTATTATTATAGGATGTTTGAAACAATTCATTGAGGTTTGTAACAAGCAGGAAAATGGCACCTTGATGTAAAACAAGATAGTGTTGCTTGGCTTCCTGAATTTCTCTTCGGATCTGTTCCAGTATCTGAATGTAATGTGCATTCTTGTATGAATTTCCAAGTGAAAAAGGAGGATACTTTGCTATTTGTTAAGATTTTTGAAAATGAGCCAAAAATGTGATTTTTTTAATATTTAAAGCAATTAAAACAAATCTTGAGCCCAGATATAAAAAAATAATAAATAATATACCCCATTCTCAGCAATACAATTTTTTTCCCAGAGAACTGTTTGCACGTATATTTGCAAAATGAATAATAATTTCTGCAACATTCATAAATGTATGTTTTAGACCAGGCTTTTTTTGAAGAATAAGTCTGATGTGTTTGTTGAAAGACTTAAAGTACTTCTTTCCTTATTATATTTAAA
This sequence comes from Bombycilla garrulus, assembly GCA_013400315.1. Lineage (NCBI taxonomy): Eukaryota > Metazoa > Chordata > Aves > Passeriformes > Bombycillidae > Bombycilla > Bombycilla garrulus. The sequence goes on from VXBU01003594.1 coordinate 271,862, forward strand.
ATATTACTGATATATTACTATTAATTAATATTCATAGCTGTGTTTAAAAGTCCAGTGTTTTTTATTTGCCTTTTTTTCCTGGCTTATGAATAGTTTATATTTATAAGACAGGAAGGTAAATTCATAAGTAAATTCATATTCATAAGTAAATATAAAATTAAATTTCCTTCAGTTGAAGATGTGGAGTGTCCTTCTGTATTCCACTTTGACTCCCAAACTATAATGTAAAGACCAGGAACTCTATGAAAGAAAAATCCTATACATAAGTCATCTAGAAAACACTTTGCTTTGCTATGTTTTTATAAGTCTTATGGAAGGTTGTGTTTATTTAATACTTTTTTCTTGGGGCAATGGTTATTCTTCATTGCATAAGAGAATAGTATTTCAGAAATTGCTTATGAATTGAAAATACTGTACTGTAAAAGAAATCAAAACCTAGTCCTTCTCCCTTTAACCTATATGGAGGAAGTGTATTTCACTCCCCCATTAGAATTCAGTTCCCTGGGTGCTGGGGGATGGTGTCTCCCAGTGGGGAAGGCGCTGCCAAGCATTTTGGGAAGCAGCAGGCTCTGACTTCTACAATGTACAGACTTCACCAAGAGCAAAAAGGCAGGAGTCTGCTGGCAAGCAATGGTCTTACTTGATATTTAATTTTTAATGAAGTAAAGAGAGATACAAGGGTTGAAAATCCCAGTGTTCTTCTTTTTTGAAAAAAACACCATAATTTTAATTTTTTTCCTTAATGCTTCTTTAATGCCAAAAGAAACTGTCATGCATTATTTAAATAGTCTTTCTTTACTGCTTGAATATTTTTCCCATCTTCTTGGCAACAGGCTAATTTTCAGATTCTTACTGTTTTGCATATCTAATCTTTCAATCAAGATATTTTCAATTTTTATAAGAAAGTACCCTATTATGATACTTTTAAAATAATCTTAAATTCTCTGTCATTGGATATTTCCTCAATGCTTGTCTGATGTTTAATGGCTATGATTTTCTCTCTATAACAACTGCAACATCTGTGCCCAGCCATCTTAGTTGCATAAGAGGTGACTGACAGCTTTACCTCTTTAAATTTTTGTAAAGGATTCAAAGGAGGAGATAATATGATAATTAAATTCCCTAATCTCAAGTTTCCTATTACTCTTTGTGGAAAAGCTTATCTTGGATGATGGGCAAAGCTGAAAGCTCTTAATGCCTCTAAGATCTTCAGCAGTTGGGAGTGAGTTTTAATACCACGCTGGCTCCTAACAGACACTTTTCTTCAGGACTTAAAAAAACTCAGAGAAGGTAAGCCATTTTTGGCCAACTCTGTTGGGGGAAAAAAAAGGAAAACAGCAACCAAAAATTTTATATGTTATTAATAACTTTAATTTATTTTTTTTGTGGTACAAATTCATAAATTGAATTAATGTGATAATAGAGTAATTGAGGCATCTATGAGCAATGGAGAGAGGACTTTCAAGATACAGGAAAATGTTTTCTTCTGTTACAGCTTCAAGAATGACATTTCAATCCTTATGCAATGGATTGAGCATTGCAAAACCTGCACTGGCTACAGCAGAAGAAAGAATTCACATCCATTTCGGCAGTTGTTCTATGAACGATTAAGACTCACCTCTGTGAAATAAATGAATGCTGTCACTCTCATTTTACAGACAGGAAAACTAAGCTGCAGAGGAGCTGTAGGATTTGCTTACTGCTGCATGCAAAGTTGAGTGCAAACCAGGCCCTTGTCTTGTAATCCGTCCCCTTAATAACCAGACCCCATATCCTTCCTAAATAGGAAATGCTGTCTGGACTCTTTAGAGATGTATCTACTTGATAAGTCATAGACCGGCAAAAAATTCTTATGTAACATACTTACCTTGAAATAATTCTGAAGTAAAAAGCAGAATTTATAATACAGATTATTTTTTTTGCCCACAGAATTCTTACATTTTAAGGAGAGAATCTTTAATAATGAAAAGTCAGATGTAAACAATGGACGTGACTGGCTGAAAGGTCTGTGCCTTTAGAGGCTCAGAGAAGATACATGAAAACACACTGTTTGAGGAAAAATTCCCTGCCTTTCACAGCTACAACAAAACACCATGGATCATGACACCGTCATTTGTTAGATGCTGTTTCTCTGATTGCTTTAGACACCAAAAGTTACTATAGCCAGTAATGACCACTCTCGAATGCAGCATCTGTGAAATAGACTATGAACAGACTGGCCCAAATGTTTCAACCAATGCAATTATCTTCCAGCAAATATTCCTGTTAGAAGTTTATCTTGATCCATGCTGAAGTCTAGCCTGTTAAACACAGGCCCTTCTGCTGACTGTAACCTCCTAAGCAATTTCCAGGTCGTCCTGTTCATGGCTGTTAGGGTGGGATCAACCTGGCCATAGCTGTAATGCCTGATCCTCCTTGTTTGGATGCAGAATGTTTGCTGCAAATTTACAACAAACAGATAAAAGCAGAGTGTTGCAGTCAATTCCATCTTAAAGACAATTAAGGACTATTATCCTAAGTCAAATTTAAATTGGTTAAGTGAATCACCCAATAGGCCCCTACTTCCCTCTGTTTGCAATTTGGGAAGCTGAGTGTGCACAACTCGGTTTTGTCAGGTGAAAGGGACCCCAGCCCTGGCAGCTTTGGTGAATTATGTACATGGGTTTACATTTTTCCTTACATGTTTCTTTTGTTGTCTTGTTTTCCTTTCCCTGATGAATATCCTGAAGTCTTGATTAACATTTGCTCCTTTTCTTCTCCTACATGGAGAACAGGAAGACCAGGTCTTAGAAATCTGTAATTCCCTCCTGTGCCAACCACTAATGGTAGTCACTACCCCAGTAACACATTCCTGAATGCATGCTCTGTTTTATTCCCTTCCAGCAGGACAACCTCTTTGCACTTGCATGTGAAAAAAAGAGAGTACAAGTAAGTCAGAAAGATGAGGACAGGAACATAGAGAAAAAGGAATGATAGATGAAGATCATCTTGCAAGCATGGAACTTCAGCAAGTTCCGTGCAACAAGGCAGGTGCAACTTTAGTGGGACATATTTTGAGAAACTTGCCAACAGTCATTTCATTAACAGAACATCCAGGCATTGACAACCCCCAGGTGTGTCTTCCTCCTCTGACATACTGCAAGTAGACTTATCTCTGCTGATGTCCTGGTTAAAGAAGTTGGGATATCTTTCATTTTCAGTTGGTGTAATTTCATTCATTCTGGTTGCTTTTATCAAGGAAGGCTTGTCAGAGTAGAGCATCAATTTTTTCCTAAGTTATCTAGGTTCAGGACGAGCATTTTTTCCTATTTGATCAATTTCAGATGTCTTTTTTATTAGATCTGACAGGAAAGCAAAGTTACCAATCTGCAGGGAATGTCATTTAAAAGAAAATATAAGTGCTTTTGAGCTTATTCAGCACAAAGTCTGTGATGTCACCTGAAAGAGAGACGTTCCATGAATGTTTGCTGTTTCTAACTCTGGAGCCCCTGGGCAGCTCTGCCTGGCATCCTGCTCCAGCACCACTGATCTCAGAAGCTTGTCCAGCACCTCTGGACGCTCTCTTTTTTTCCCTGCAATGGGCCAGAGGAAGATCTTACAGATGGATTGTTTAGACTGTTCAGCAAAAACTAGGAAAAGTTGCTGCTGAATCAGCCTTAACAGTGCTGAAGCAGGAGCTCAGTAAATTGCTGCTAGGGAACTTGTTTTACTGATATATCTCTTCTGCCCTCAAAAGTCTGCAGTACTTCTAATACATCGTACAATAGCAGGGTAACTGATGAAAGCAGAAAGAAATAAAAATGCTTTGTGCTTTAGGTCCAGCTTCCCTCTTTGCAATCAACATGAGGTTTGTCATGACTTCAAAGGGAGAAGAAACAGGTCTGTTTGAAGTTTAGCTTGCACAATTTTGAAGCCTCTTAAGAGGGCTCAAATGCAAGACAAAAATTGAAGGGTTGAAAACCTCAATTAAAAAGAAAGTCAGCAACCTGAACCCCTAACTTTAAAGTCATAAAGAAAAGCTTTGGCTCTAAAGAATTTCTCTGAAAATCCTTCTAGGGGAAATTATTGTAATTGTTTGCACCAATGAGCAGTCACTTCCACTGGAAAGAAACAAAGCAAAACAAAAGGAAAGAATTTTCATCTTGATTTTGTCAATTCATCATCATTTAACAGTGAAAATAGCGAGGAAGGTAAGGGAAAAAAAATTCCTAGCTGCTATGAGGTCAATCTACTGCTGACTTCATCTTCTTTGGATCAAAGCAAAGAAAGAAGAGACTTATCTGAAGTGCCCTAGTGAGGATTCCTCTGAAGTAAACAAGTGCCCCTGCAAGGAGAGAAAGAAATTTCTTCTTTCTTTTATTAACCACAATTCCCTCAAAGAGGAAAAGAGAGAAAGGGAGACAGTGCTCTGGCATGCTGTTCTGTGTTCCTCTAGCCCAGCAGCAGTGTTTCATGCTGGTTTACTTTGGCTGCCACAGGCTCTCCTGCTTCTGCTTGGTTGGGCTTATGGATGAGGGAGCACTCATTGGCTCCTTCAAGATTTTCCTTCGCCTTCTTCCTTCTATATCCAGTGCCAAAAGGATTCAGCAGAGAAGCTAAGTGTGGCCATAACATAGGATCAGAAAACTGACAAGGGTGGGAAGTATTTTAACACATTTGTACTGACATTGTCTTCTTAGGGGTTGCTGTATGGACTTTATGTGAGAAAGAAAAGACAGAAAAAATTGACCAGGATAAATGGCTGACATTACTGGAGTCCTTGCAGGCATTGGCTTTGACATTGGAGAAGGTGTCTCATTTGAAGGGTAAATCTGTTCATAATAGATGTCAGAGAGCTGATAAATAGCAGCCAAGGTGACAAAACAATTATGTAGTAATTTCCATATCCTTTGTGTTTATTTAGTAGCACATTTAATAATTTTGTAAATTATTGGTGCATCTGAGATAATGAGCACTATACAGAGATAGATGAAGGGACAATGATGATACATGTCAGCCTACAACATATACATCAGTCAGCGTTAATCAATGAAAACACTGCTATGATAAATCTGAAAAGATGCTCTTACAAACAGTTTTTCACTTTTCTTGAGAAATGTGTCACAACTTCCAATATTCTAGCTTGTCAAGACGTGACAGATGAAGTGTCACTGCATGACTAGTAATAGAGAAGGGTAATGGTTCTGTTAAATAAAAACTGGACCACCATTCCTGATGCAAGCCCAGTTATTGAGTGTCTGGGAAAGACCAAGGGCATATGAGACACCCATCTTCTGTCATTCCCTGTCCCACCATCCTTCACAGAACCAGTCTCCACCTACTCTCCACGCTTAGAATCATGTGTTTTCAGCCCTGATTCCCCTGCAGATACCTTTCCTTTTCATGGGGAACATCATGAACCTCAGGAAAATGCTCTAAACCTCTGCTGGGTCCTGGTCCCCCTCAGTTTGGAGTGGGTATCCTGCAGGAGGCTCAAACTAAACCAAAACTGCAGGACCCAGCTGCACTGGGAACATGCTTGTGTGGGCAGAGGAAGAGCTAAGAGCAATTGTGCCTGCATGCCATGTAGTGCATTTACTGTCTCCAACCACAGCTTTCCAAGCCTGTAAATCCACGTTTGCCCCCAGGATGTGCTAAACAGCAGCCCAGGATGGAATTTTTCAGAGAAATTTGCTGAGGAGTTTCAGAGAAGCAAAAGGGACACACACAAGGGATTTGCTGTAGAAGGTCAAGAAGAGCTGGCCAGAGGACTGGCTTGCCAGCAAATAGACACCACTGAGCAGACATAAGAAAAGGAAAACCTCAAGATTAACCTCTAATGACAAGAAGTAAGAAGGAATACATCTGCTTGCACTTATTTTTCCCAGGTGCAGTATATAGCATAGCCAAGAAAACAGTTCAACAAATGCTGCCATCCTTAATATTATTAATTAAAAATTAAAATTTATGTCTTTTTTACTACCTTTTTGCTACCTTTCCTCTGTAGAGATCTTTCTCTTCCTTTCACATCATTAGGAAAAAATTTGCAGCTTTCAAAGAATTCATTCTCAGACTCATCTTTGACGAATTATTTCCATTTCTTATTCACAACCATCTTGCAGATTATGCCTGAGATTTTACTAGCTTCCCGTCAGAAATTAGTTCATCTCCCCTTAGGCACCTTTGAGAATAGTAGAGTAAAAGAAGTAGGTAAGATTATTTTATAAAATTTTTAGTTTAGAGAAAAGGAAGAGTTGGAGAAGAGAATCTTTTAAAAGGGAATGAAAGTATTATGCTGAAATATTATGAGTTTTCATGAAAAAAATAAAAGAAAAAGAAAAGAAAAAGAAAAAAGAAAAAGAAAAAGAAAAAAGGAAAGCATTGAAAAACTTCAAAGATTATAAAAATCTCTTTCTTCAGTTCCCTCCAAATTTGAAGGACATTTGTAAATGCTGTGGAGGACTGCACACACAATTCTGAAAGCAGTTCCCAGAACACTAGCACATATTAATTGGTAGAACGGGGAAAGAGGCATCCCACTCTGTATGATTAAGGGCATGTGCTTCTGGCCCTAAGGATTTATAGTAATGAAGGTTTAAAGTGATGTCTTGTCTCACCAATGCTTGTCCTTGGTGCTGCATAAATAAATAAGCCTCAGTGTTTCTAATGCAGGACAGTGATTTGAAGCATTAGATGCTACAATATAGACCAAATTGTATTTTTGAAAACACTCTTTTATACTTTTAATCAATAAATCTAAAATCTCCTTTTTCTAGAGCACTTTATTTCTCTCTAGGTCAGAGTTGTACATTTTTAACTGCTTCTACCTTCTAGTCAGACTGGTAAATTTATAATTGCCTTCATGGTGCTCCACAGTAGTCATCTCATGTATGACTGTACTGGTTTCTGCTGGTTTCATAAGCTTCTTTATCTCAGTGTCATATAACTTACGGCTTTTCTGGCCATCAGTTCATAGGTTTCTCTTTTCAGAACAACATAACCACAGAATTAAAGTTATCATCATGTTTATCATTGGCTTTAGATTGGTCTTCTGTATAGCTGAATTCCTACTCCAGCAGAATTACAACAAATAACACTTTCCCCCATGAAATATAAATAATACTTTTTTTGTCTTCCAGGGCTGAAGCCTTTCTATATATGTTTCATCTCCTCTAATTTTAGGAATTTTCTCCTGACAGATTGAAAATATCTGGGTTTGATATCAATCTATGTTTTATCCATTTCCACAAGCATTCAAGTTACTGTCTCCCAACACTGCTGTCCTCCACTTGATCCTGAAAAGGACCTGATAGCTGTGGTCAGAAATAGCTCATATGAAGGGACTATGTCCTCAAATCCTACACAGTAACACAGAAGGCCCACTAAGTGATTTTTATCCACTGAGTCTATTCCTACTCATCCCTTTCAATTTTTTTATTGTGTGTTTTTTCCTGCATGATCTAACAATCTATTCTTTATTCTGCGCACCATGAATAGGCCATCAGCCAATTTTGGCTCTCCTGAGAGGAAAACTATGTCTATCTAGAAGGATAACATCTAGATTTTGTAGCACCTCCCTGAATTTATTATAAAAAAGCAAGTATTTACAGCATCGTGTTAAAAACTCCCTTCTGTTATTTCAGAGTTTTAGGCAGCTCATTCCTACCCAACTTTAATTTGGTTCAAACATTTCCTCAGTTAAAATTATCAAAGCACACAGATGCTTCTCCTTCTAACCCTCTGCCCTCAAAATATTTCTTTTCTTTATTTCATCCATATTTTAACATAAAAACTTTATGTCTTGCCATTGAAGACAATAAATCTCATAATATTTCAAGTCTCATTTGAGAGAATAAAATGCCATTCATGATCTTCCTTAGCACAGCAGTCTGACAGGGACAGAGATATAATGTTTCTTTCAGCCCATTCCAGTGAGCAATCTCGTGCTGCAGCATGCAACCCTACTGCAAAGCAAAGTCAGGACGGATAGCATCCTGTTTTTACTAACCAGTTCTTTATTGTTTTGAAGGTGGTTGAACTTCTTCACATAAACGTTCATTTTAGAAGACATTATGTTTAGATAAAACTTTTTTTATGTCACATTTTTCCAAGCAAATGAAAACATGAAAATCTATTTGTCAACTCACTCTTTTGCATCATATTTTTTTCATTAAAGTAGTAGAGAAACAGACAAACAAGGTGGAGGGCAGAAATGGTTGTGGAAAAAAACCCTCAGCTTTGTAAAATCTCAACTGAAAATTTATTGTTGTATAAGCAACCTTTTTCCAGACTGGTGGAATAAAAAAGTTGAATATTTCCAATAATTTCCCCCTATTTTTCTTTTTACTAGATCTTAGAATTTTCTCTGGACCTTAGGCAAAAAATGAGTTAATTCTTGTTTGTGTTTCATTTCTAATAAGATATATCCCTCAGCCTTTCTAAATGCAAATCGTACTTGTTACATAAGAGAAACTCATTCTGCAGTCAAAATAGACTGAAAGACAGGCCAGGTATTATTATAAAATTACTTCATTTTACTGGAAATAGTTACGCCTGGAAAGTCAAGAATAGAATTTGTCAAGAAAATCAGCCTATTCCTAGGTCCATGACAAAGATATATATTTCTTTTTTAAAAAACCTTTTCAACTAAAAGGCATGTGATATCTGTAAGAGTCTTAGAAGAAAAAATTGCTAAATTCAACCCAACTGGCATTTGCAGAGCATTTGTGTGCCCTGGAAAGCGGTAAAGGACGCTGAGTTCCACCAGTCAGCTGATGGCCTGGAAGGAGATAATCCAGTCTATGAGATGTCCTGTCTGAAGGAATAAGCTGTCCAGAGCAGCAGGGTGAATTAGGCCATGGTCAGCACGGTGCTGACTCCTCCACCCTTGGGACTGGTGCTGGCACCTGCAGAGCACAGTCCTGCCGAGCGTGGATGCATTTCTTAGCTTGCACCTGCCTTGGAAATGCTACACAACGCTTTTCTGTGTGTGCCAACCTACCTCTAGAGCTGCTGTCTTTTGAAATACATGTATTCAGCCATCTAACTTGAATTCCTGAACCTTGATGTGATGCTGCAACTCTAGCAAGTCCTAGTTCACTTCAAGTTATATGTACATTCCTGAGTTTTAACATTCTTTTCAGCAAATGCATCACTTGAAAAATGGATGTTAAACCAAAAAGACACAAGCCAAACCCACTGATTTCATTTTTTGAATGGAAGTGTTTTGACAAACTCTACGTTGGTCCTGGTACATGTGCATGTCCCAGCAATATCTGGACCTTTTCTTGAATTTTATGTTTTGACTAAGGCGAATATTATAGCATTTGGTTTGGAAATTTGAGAATATATCTGAGATAGGAAGCAGCAGCTCCACCCCACACAAGTTCTGCTCAGTCTTCTTAAGGTCTCACTCTCCCTTCCTTAACAAAGTCATCACAGGACCAAACAAGCAAAGTAAATTTACATAAAGATGTGTTAAGAGTACCATCTACCAATTACTGTGTCTGCATCTTCTACAAGTGAGTCAATATCAAGTCAAACTCTGCAACTACAAAAATGTGGAAGTTGTGATGTGTGAGAATGGAGGTACCCCACCAGGTTCTTTGCAGGGTTCCACATTGGCCAGGCTCTGCAGGTATCCCTAGACAGGAGGACATTGTCCACTGCTGTATTTAGCCTGTCAGTGGGTGTCAAATCTGTGATGTCCCCATGGCTTATTTGCAGACTGTTATAGTGATGCGCTAAGGATGCGCAAGTATTTCTCTTCAGCAGCCAGTCTCTTTCTTATCCAGAAGGACTGTATGGAGGTTTTGGGGTAAATGGTCAATGCCCCTGAAGTTACCTTTCAGTTTTCTTTCAGTGAATCTGTATACCCACTCTAGCATATGAATTCAGCTTTCTAGGCTATGTAAGGTCTTTTCTAAGGAAAGAATAATCCCACGTTGCTTTTCTTATCAAATTTTTCTACTTACTAAATTGTAGCAGCTTCTTATATCCTGCATGGTAACATAATTTTTCAGGATCCTTGTTTTGTCTCTTCACACGTAGAAATCCAGCTATCATTTTTGTCCTTCTGTTTTCCTCAAGGCACCAAGTCCTTATTCGTATGTCCAGCTTGGTTCTATATTCCAAAGGCTAAAACTCTGTAATTCAAAACAGTGTTTCTTGGGAAGACGAAAAGTCATCAAGGGAGTGACAACTCTCTAGGAGAGTAGGTGCAAAAAGGTCTGATAAAATGGCTTGAAGAGAAAATCCTCTTGTTTTTCTTTTCTCCCTCGTCTGTGCATTTTCTATAAAACTAAAGCGCTTTGTGCCTCCTCCCACTAGCATGGCATAAAATAGAGTACAGGTCGCAGACATGGAGTTATTTAAAACCTCTGAGCCTGAAAGTTCAATTCATTCTTGTCTGTTTTGAAAAGCATATTTTGCAGGGAAGATGGAAAATGTTCCATTCTTACAATGAAGACAGGAATCAGGAGAATATCTGCTACCATCCTCTGAGCTTTCATTGTCAGATGAAGAACCATGAGCCACAAAGTGTATGAACAAATTCAGAAAGATAAACTATTCTTCACTCTTTTACCATAGACTATCCTCTGGCTTTAGCATATGGCCAGGATATCACACAGAACAACAGTTTCTTAATATAGATTAGGAACAGCACTGAGCCAACTGCAGTTTCAAATCCATCTGCCCATGCAAAAATAGTTTCTCACTGGGATCTTCCTTCTAATGCTGAATTATTTCTGCCCACAAACCCTTTCTTCCCAAATAACTTATGAAACAATGAACTTTAAAAAAATTAATTAATTAAAAGAAACAGAGAGCTCCAACTACCCAGAGTCCTTACAGTGGCCTGTCATTAGGCATGAGGCTCACAGTCCTCCAAGGTCCTGTCAGGATAACTTTATAATGCTTATTGTCATTGTGTTGGTTCTGTATTCTGTGAATATGCAAGCTTTCTCCTGTAATCAGATTTATCAGAGCAGACTATTGTATATGCAGAGCCCCTCTGTAGACTGTGCATTCATCATCTTTGCAAAGATCTATGGCACTCCCTGGATGGACCTGCATCCACTGGGCTAATTCCTAATTTTTCTTTGTTGCTTATCCAAGAATTCTGTTTTTAAGGGGAGGGGGGGAAAATTATGCTAGCTTTTTTCGGGTCCTGGGGTTTTTTCCTCAATCTGGGTGGCTTTTTGTTCTGTGGGTGGTTTTATTGTTTTGGTTAGATTTTTCCCCCAGTTTTCCTGTTATTCTTCCCAGACTTCTGATATTCTTGCTCAAAATTTCTTTTTGTATAATAATAAAAATACATTCACCATATTCTCACTCTCTTCTAATGATTATCAGCTCAAAACTGACTACATTTCCTTCTAATAGATATATGACTTCTCAGCAATTTGTGGTGAGTTTAAATGTTTCTTTTCTAAATTGTCTGATGAAAACATTACTCATATTTGTAAAAGGGAGTGAGGGTGTGGGATTAGACACTTTAATATGACTGCTTTCTCTTTTGCATTTTGAATTCAATACTGCAGATCAGGCACTGCACTGCAGCATGCTTTCCAAAACTCACAGGAGCCCAGATCTCATCTCTCTTGCTTTTGCTGTCTATTGGTTTAACTCCGTACAAACCTAAGAGATTATACCAATAAAAAATTGAGATGAAACATTAGAGAATCAGGTCTATATTAATTTGATTTTTACAAATCCAAATCTTTTTGTAACTCAGTTCAAAGCATTCAGAATTGTTTCTAGCTATTCTTTCAAATTATTCCCTTCAATTTGAAGCTTGCTGTTGAAGTACCTTGTATATAGCTCAGTCACTTCTGTGCTCTTGCTGCATTTTAGTGAGCTGCCCATCATATACATCATTCCCAGAATGGAGAAAAACTTTTTGGACAGGCAGAAATGAAGGAGTATAAGATGAAGTGGCCGTATGAAGTTTCTTACTCATAGGTAAGTAACTATAAGGAAATCAAATGTTACATTAACAAGTTAACAGCCTCTGTAAAGCATAGCTGGCCATCACCCATTAAGTCAAGAACATCTATTACAGAATCTTTGGATTTTCAAAAAAAAAAAGGTAGAAATGAATCAGAGGGCTCAAAGTGCTTTTTGGTAATTAAATCGTTGTCTAGATACACATTACAGATTCACCAAAGAAGGATGAGATTTATGTTTTCCATTAGCTGTTGAAATGGTCCATTAGCTGTTCTTGGTCCCCAATAGGAAAACTTGTGAGTAAATAAAGGTAAATTGCTTAGATTGTAGCTCACTTTACTCTTCACTGAGTAAAAAACTGGCTGGATGGCTAAGCGTAGAGAGTGGTGATGAGTGGAGTTCCAAGCAGCTGGTGGCTGGTAGCAAGTGGTGCTCCCCAGAGTACAATATTTGGGCCATCTCTGTTTAATATCTTTACCAATGACAAAGGGGAGGAGGGGATCATGTGCACCCTGAGTCAGTTTGCAGATGGCTCTGAGTTGTGGTGGACCATTGATCTGATGGAAGGTAGGAAGGTTCTGCAGAGGGATGTGAATAGGCTGGGTTGATGAGCTGAGGGCAATAGTATGAGGTTAAAAAAACCAAAGGGCTGGGTTCTTCCCTTGGGTCACATTAACCCCTGCAGCACTACAGGCTGGGGGAAAAGTGGCTGGAGAGTTGCCCAGTGCAAAAGGACCTGGGGGTGTTGGTTGACAGCAACAGAACACAAACCAGCATGTGCTCAGATGGCCAAGAAGGCCACTGGCCTTATGTCAGAAATAGTATGGCCAGCAGGACCAGAGCAGTGATTGTCCCCCTATACCTGGCATTGATGAGGCCACATCTTGAATCCTGGGTTCAGCTCTGAGCCCCTCAAAACAAGAAAGACATTGAGGTGCTGGAGCAAGTCCAGAGAATGGCAGCAGAGCTGGTGAAGTGTTTGGAGCACAAAACCTGTGAGGAGTGGCAGAGGGAGCTGGGGCTGGTTAGCCTGGAGAAAAGGAGGCTGAGGGGTGACCTTACCACTCTCTAGAACCATCCAGAAAGGAGGCTGTAGTAAGGTGAGGGCTGGTCTCTTCTCCCAGGCAACCAGTGACAGGACAAGAGGCACTGTCCTCAGGTTGCACCAGGGGAGGTTTATATTAGATATTAAGAAAAATTACCTCATCCAAAAGCTTGCCATGCACTGAAACAGGCTGTTCTAGGAAGGCTGAGTCACCAGGCCTGGAGGTATTTACAAGACATTCAGATGTTACACTAAGGGACATTGTTTAGTGGTGTAGTTGGCAGTGATGGGTTAATGATTGGACTTTGTAATCTTAAAGGGGTTTTTTTAACCTAAAGAATTAAATTACCTTTTTTTTTTTTTTTTTTAGGGCTTTTAACTAATAACAAGCTTTGAAAATGACATTTTGTTGAGAAATATTAACTAAAACAATTATTAAATTTTCTTGCTGTTGGGGACATATCCTTAGACATACAAGGCATCATGCAAGTCACAAGAAAATGAATGAAGGGTTTGTTGTAGAAGGGTTTCCATCTACTCTGAAAAGGTTCTTTTCCATTCAGACTTAATGTGCTCATCTCAGCTTCTGTTCCTTGGCCTAAGAAATTAGCAGACATTTTAAAAGAGATGACAAGAGAAGACATTTTCCACTTACTTCTACCCTTCTCCATAAGAACTGACATGCAGAGGATTCCTGGTTAGAACGCAGATCTAAAATGCACTGCAATAAAAGGTAAGAAACAAAAATGTCCAGGGTTTCCAAATTTCCCCTCAAAAAAGATGAACACATAACAATTTTAGCCTCATTTCCTCAAATAAATGAGAGAAGTGTCTGCAACATGTCAGGCCATCCTTTCACCTGGTAACTACCAACTGCAGTTACCTATATTAAAATAAATGATGTAGGGGAAAAAGTCAGTGAGATATTTTATTCCTACAAGTGTGAGAAAATAGGGAGTCCTTAATTTGGTGGCGTTGATGTTAAGTGCAGCAGTAATGATTACTTAATATTTTACAGTGAGAATTTATATAACAGTAAGAGTGGAATATTTGCCATTGGAACATTCCACAGTAAAAAGAGCTGAAAATGTACATTCTTCGATATGTACATGCTTAGCAAAGAGCAGATTTAACTGAAGAGCAAAAGTTCTGATGGACACAGCCATGATGGGATCAGAATCCCCAGCATGTAGGTGATTAACTGTATTGCTGCTGGACTGGGAGCACCTTTCAGGAGGCTTCAGCTCCATGATTTATGAAGACTCTTGGGCTGTGCTTAAAAAGTCTTAAAAGAGAGTTTAGGAAAGACATTTACTTAAGAAAAACAGGGTAAAGCAAAGAGACAATAGGTCTTGCCTTAAAACTTGTTCATACAAGTGGATACTTACTGATATTTGGCTATATTTAACAGAATTACAGAACTGAGGTTAGAAGAGAACTCTGGAAATCATCTGCTCCAATCCCCCTGCTCAAACAGGGCCACTTAGAGCTGTCTGCCCAGCACCATGTCCGGGCAGGTTACGAACATCTGCAAGGACGGACACTCTATAACTTCTCTGGGAAGCCTGTGTGACCTAGAGGAGTTACTTCTTAGGTTATATATAGATTCTGAAAAGCACATCCAATTTTTCTCTCCAAGGATGATATAAGGAGGTTTGTGGTTTACTTATCAACAGCTCAGAAATATATAGAACCACACTCTAAAAATGCAGTTTTTACCCAAACTGACAATATACAACCATTTTGAACAGCCTTTCAGTGTTTTCCATCATATTCACTCAATTATGCATTTTTTTGCCACTTATCTAGTCAACCAGTAATTTTTTAGATACTCACTCCTTAGTGATTAAATACAGCTATTAAAGAAAGATTTGCCAGAATAAAAAGTGAACAATTACTGCTCTGGACAAAAGCTAACAAGACCCTTTCTTCAACAGCTAGAATAAAGTACATGGGTACTGTAAATGTCAGTCTTCTGCAAAATAAAGATAATTGCAGGCAGCAAGACATGCACTCTTGGCCATTTTTAATGGGAGGTCTGAAAGAGTGATACAAAGCTTATGCTTTACATCTAGGTTCTTACACCCTTCATTCTCCTTCTTTTGGTGCATCTTCTCACGGTGAGGCAGCTCACCCTCTGCCTCACCAGCCGCAGTGCTGGCGCTCAGTAGGCAGAGCCCTCCACTCCAGCAGCCACCCAGCCTGATTCCAGCTCTGTTTCATCTTTCTCTTCCTCTTTGTGTCTCCAAGCATTCATAATACCTCTTACTCCTGGGGCTATCTGCATGTTCTGGTTGCTTAGAAACCATTCCTGAATGGCTACAGAGGATTTAAAAAAATTGTCTTCGATAATTCTCCCACTTCTTTTCTCGTAGTGGAGTACTGTTTTAAGTACTGTAAGCAATTCCTTTTAACTTTCATTTTCATTATGTTTAATGTGGTTCTTAGGTTGTCCTCTGATCTTGAAAACACCATATTTACTTTGTTTTTGCTCTCCTTTTCTTTCATCTTTATGGTAACTTTTAATGCCACAGTTCTGTATATTCTTCTGATGCAGAGCAACTGAAAAAGTCATCACAGCCAGAGCCCTGGAAATAGGATTTGTCTGAAGGTACAATGCAAAATCACAAAGGTCTAGTCCTAAAAATGTCATAAGAGCATAAAAAAGAGCTGCTCCCTTTGTCCATGCTTACTTGATGATGCCGTCAAATGCAGAGAACTGCAGGGCCCTCCCAGGCACTTCTGAGGCTGAGAAAAAAGAAGTGTGATGAGTTCTTACCAGATTAACACTTTACAAAAATCAAAGGTAGCAGATGCATTGTGAGAACCCAAATAAGAGCAGAAAAGAGGAAAAAGGCTCTTTGTCTTCACAATTACTTAAATGGCCAGGGCATAATTCACCAGTAGCCCCGTAGCTACACTTGGCTTTTTTATGGACACCATTAAAAATGCATATTTTATGCTGTATATTGATTTCCAATATTTTGGTACAAAATAACCAGGGTTATATGTCCAGCATTGGATCTTGTAACATTTTATTAAATCTCTGGACAGAGTTAATATTTTCAAAAAGACAACACATTTGTTTCATTTTTTGAACTCTTCAATCTATACCCACATTTCCTATAATTCCTTGCGTCAAATATAAAATGTATTACATTTTTTTACACAATTAATGCTTGTCTGAGTCTTATGAATATTCTAGCCGACTGTCTAAAAAATTTTGTGACTAAGAAAGCAATAACTTATTGTGAATAACTGGCTATATTGGTTGTCCTACATAACTTGGACCGCAAATAAATTCTTTGATAGCTGAGCAAATAACTGCCCAGTTGAAATGGCTGTGGAAAAGTTTCTAGCTAAGACCAAGAATAATGACTATTCATTTGTCAGTTGCGCACCTTCCTTATCAACCTAGCCTGGAGTCTGATCTTTCCCAGCTTCCTGGCACAGGTCATTCCCTGATACTCTATAGTTATAAGTGCTGAAGGATCTGCAGATCGACAGACTTGTGTGAAGGTTCATGAAAACACCTGGTTGTGCTAGTGCAAGTCAGGGCTAGAACTCCCTCTCTTTAATGAACTCCAAGATACAGTATTAGTTCTTTATTTTTCTCATCTGCGTTTCATGGTATTTCAAAACCAAAACTACTGTGTCAGCTGAAGCTTCAAGAGCTCAGAAGTCAGATTTAGATAATTAAAAAAGAAAATAGTTTGAAAAATGAAGTTATAAGTGCTAAAACCAGAAGTGTGTTTGGTGCCCCTCAGTATGATTACAGAGACTATATCCCTGCCTGGAGGCAGCTATGTCTTCAAGTGAAGACACAGCATGATGAACCCTCACAAAGGGTCTCCCAGACTTCATTTCTGCTACTATGATTACCGTCCTGCAAGATCTGCTTCCATAAGCTACCAGAGAGAAAATATGACTCTCCTTACCTTCCCCTGGGAAGTCACATATGTCTTGTACTGCAGAAGAGCAGGGAACAGACTATCCCGTGATACAGGAAAATGTTCTTTTCCCTGCCACCTGAATATAAATATCTCAGCTATTATTTCTGCTGCTCTTCAAGTGATTTTATTGCTGCATCACACCCCTATCTCAAAAGCAATGCGTATAAGCAGCATGCATTCAGGCTTTATATTTGTACATAAGCACCAGTTTAAGTGTGGTGAACTCTTCAACAGATCTGAATATATCTGAATGGTCACCTTGTTGTTTTGGCTTAGTCCTGTAATCCTATTACTTCTCTTACTTTTTCTGCTAGCATTTTAAAGAGCAGCTGAGTGCTTACATCTCAGTTTCCTATATGCTGGGGAAGGAGGGAAAACGATTTATTTTGCTGCCTTTATTCCCATGAGAAAGACTAATCACGTGGGAGTAGAACAACAAGTTCTGCTAGGCACACAGAATCTGCTTATGAGACATCTCTGCATGCTCTCGAGGTTTCATTAGCTTTAAGTGGATTTTTTCCACTCCTCCAGATCATTGTTATTTCAAAACCAAATTTATTCAAACTAGGGAAAGACACATCTCCTCAAGTATGACAACTTCAAACTCAAGCACAAAATGTACTATATGTATTTTTTCAATGATTAAAATACGCACCAGTTATAACAATGGGTCTATGGCAAACTCTCTTTTCCTGCTGTAGGGAATGCTAATAATTAGTGTGATTTCTGCCATCCTCCTGAGACACCTCTGAACCAGGAGTTATAATGGAGAAATAATTTTTCTATATGGGCTATCTTGCAAAAATAACCAGTCCCACATTTGTTATACGATCATCTAGACAGAGAGTAACACAATAGCTACACCCAATGGCAACTTCACTAATAGCTAGTTTTCAAAGAAAACTAGGATTTAACTACCAAGGACTCAACAAACAAGGTCAAATATAAATACTTAGGCCAATTTTAACAGTTATTTTTTAACAGTTGTTTTTATCACCATTTTTAAATGGTGATATATTGAGTAATCTTTGATAATTCACTTTTTCTTGCAATTTATCTTTTAATGCATAACAATGTTTTACTTTTGCCCGGTTTATTATTTTCACTCAGACTAACATAATGAATCAAGCCACTTTTTCTTCTCCTTCCCCAGTTCTCAGGTTTTGATATATCTCTTCCATTGTTGTGACAAAAGTAGCTTTCAGATTATTAACCACAGGAATTGATGCTATGTTACATTCTGGGTTTGCAAAGAAATCTGGAAGTGATGCCCTAACATGGTTAAAATATGTCTCCAGTTCTGTAGAACAACATGTTAGCCTCTAAGACTATAGAAACCAATAAAAATATAGAAGTGAGCCCAGTTCTTGGCTTCTGAATTTTATTAGAACAATGATTTTTCCTACTGCAATGTTAGAACATTTTCATGGAAGTTTAAAATTTCCATTTTGCTTTAAGGATAATGAAAAACCATATTAAATAGTTGCACGGTAGGTACAGAATTATGCATTGAGTAGAAAGAAGTACATTTGGGAGCTTTGCTACTAATTGAACTAGACCAAGGTAAAATAAAGTGAAGAAAATCATAGTCTGAAATTTTAGAGTCAACAGTGCATGGGACTGTTGACTCTAAAATTTTGACATCATGAAATGAATGTCAAAGAAAGACCTGAGAAATAGAAGAAATAAAACAACAGACTTGCAACCAGTGCTTCTGGCGAAAAGCAGAGATCTCCACACTATGATTTTTTTTCATTTTATTTTTGCATCACAGCTACTTTAAGTTATATGGATTAACTTGAATTTCAGGTAAGTTTCACGACTAGGATTTTTGGGTAATTCCTCCAAAATTTAATAGATGAAAGGTTAGAATTTGCATATGTCCTTATAGTTTCTAAAATTGTATATCTCATAGATGCATTTTCCAGTCACATTCTGCACTGAAAGAAAGGTGTGTGTGAAAGAAAAGGGATTCATGAGCTGCATCCTGCTTTCAGAGATATGAAATTCAGTGGATAATTTATAACTGTCCTCTGCTGCCCCGAGCAGTTCTGTTGCATGACATGTTGCATGTTGCAAAAACAACAGTGATGTTCCTTCAGAGAGACACAAGAAGAGTTGATCCTCCTCTGCAGCAAAGACCCCAAGGTATAATAAAATATAAGGGCAGGAAAGGTGCAAGGGGATCCTAGGTTTGGGATTAGCCAATTTCCTTCCCCCATTCTACTACTCTAGGAAGAACCCAGTCACATGCCAAGAAAACCAAAATGACACAGAATGATTGAGCACAAGTCATCACTCAAATACACCAGTACATTATCTCAGCTTCACCTAAACTGGCTTAGAGGGGCAGCAAAGCCTCTGTGAAAATCATGTGGATATTTTCCTTTGAAAATACCTTTATCATAATAAAAAGAAAACAAAACAAAACAAACAAAAAACAAACAAACAAACAAACAAACAAACAAAAAATCTTCATCATTGCCGGTGGAAATAAAACACCCTCACTGATTCAAGGCATCTTTCCACACTCAGCCTACATATTTGTTCAAAGCTTGGAACTGCTGTTTGGTTTCATAGGTGGAAGTTCAACCTAGCTAAAAATTCACCATGTGGAAAACTTCAGTCCAAAGTTACTTGCTTATTAGCAAAAATGCTTTTAGTGAGAATCTTGTAGATTGTACTCTTTAACCATATGTAAGAGCCTCCCACACCACATTCCTCAATCAAAGTTCTGCTAAAACTAGTTATGCTGATTGCAATTTGCTTAAAGGATGGTTAAAGGTTGCTGGAAGAATGCCGGTGTGTCTATTGCTGGAATATATACATTAAAAGACCAATGACAGGCAAAATTACAATGGAAAAACTTCAAATATAGAAAAGTGTAATCAGAAATCCCTGTTTCAGCATAAAAATGATAGCATAAACAGGGTTTTAATTTCCCTGCATACAGTAAACCACTTGTTGCAAAGGGAGATCCCTGAAAAAGCATTTTTTTCTGGACATTTATCACCAGTGTTAGCAGACACCTTGCAAGGGTGACTCCCCCTCACACAGCAGTGTCCTCATAAGCAAAAGAAGCAACTTGGTAATGCTGAGCACGTGTTCTCTGCGTCAGCTCTTCTTCAGTGTTCGTCATTTATCGAGAAAAATGGGAGGAGCCTCTGGTGATGACACCTCTGATGACACCTCAAGGCCTCTGTTTTAAATGCAGAGCACCCTGGGAGCTGATCTGGTCAGCACAGCTTCACTTCCAGCTCTTTCAGATCCTCAATACAGAATTCATGCAGAGAAAAAAACAGGAAAAAATGAAAAGAAACCTTTTTAAGGAAAGGTGGCAGTGTTTTAGGTTAAGCTCATCCATCCAAGCTGATACTTACTTTCCCTACAAAGATGTTGATGCCTTAGCAGCAAAATAACTTCAGCACTCAAAAGAACAGCAAGGACTCAGAGCTCACTCTGTAAAAGTTTCCTGGCAGAGACACTGTTGTGGTAAGTCCATGTCATAGTCCTTTTCCAACTGAAATGAATTAACTCACAGAAGCACTGTGTTTAGGGAATTAGGTCCTACAAATCAAAGTGCCCTGTTCTTTTACTTAATGAAGACAAGAATTACCACTGACTGAGACAGAAATTTTTTGACTCATCAAGCTTAAATATCAGTTTATATAGGCAACTTAGCATATTGACTATGACTAACCTATTTGCTGACTCGGGGAACAAAGCAGCAACATGAGCAAATGGCAGTCCATGGGCATGCCCTATGTTTTTACCTCTTTTCCCACCTTTATTTTCTTACACACCTACAGATTCATCCTGGGAACCAAAGGCCCCTTGTTTCAATTTTTTGGCAAGACTTCTCCTTTATGGTGTAAAGGTCTTCAGGACTC
Organism: Bombycilla garrulus; assembly: GCA_013400315.1. Lineage (NCBI taxonomy): Eukaryota > Metazoa > Chordata > Aves > Passeriformes > Bombycillidae > Bombycilla > Bombycilla garrulus. The sequence continues at coordinate 292,678 of VXBU01003594.1, forward strand.
AGATCACACCCTGAGACCAAACTTTCTCCTGAGCTGCAGCAAACCATTGGCAGGAAGGGTGTTTTACGAGCGCATGAACTGACAGCTCCATAACCTAAATATCTGACTTTTTATAGCTGGCTTCACACAGCAGGGGTGGCATCAGGTAATGGCAGGATTGAACAGGGTATAAGAGGACAGAATTATAAGCAGGGATGACACTGGGATGGGCTTGATGTTGTGTGTCCACTGTGGGAAGGAAGTTTTTGTGAGACCTCGCAGACACATATGTATGGGATGTTTTTTCCCCCCAGCATATAACATAGGCTGATTTTTGTAGTACTCCTCAGTCAAGAGTAAATTAACATTTCCGTGGTAAAAACTGTGGAGGGTTCACATCTAGCCACTTAATTCATTCACTTAAAAGGGTAATTAATTCACAGATACCACCACTTCCTTCAGGCTACTTTTTAGCATGAAACTAATATAACTGGTATCATCAAATAAGCAAAATCGTTTCTCTGAACTGTTTTATTTTTAAGGCAGTGGTAGGGGAATAGACAAAGATCTGAGTCAGCCCCACACATCCCTGCTGGCTGTTTGGTCGGCCTCATTTCACCATTTGTGTTTGTGCCTGGCTGCTGCAGGATGTAACACCTCAGTTTGTCTGGAAAATGAGGAAGCATTCAGAACACATTACTCACAGGCTGAAGCTCCTGGCAAAGTCACCTTCATGCCACATAACTGGCAGGTTGGAAGCACTGCACAGGGACTGCAGCTTAAGAGGGAAGTCCCCAAAACCATTTCCCCCAACTCCTCCACTATCTTGCAGATAACTACAGGATGAGATTCTACTTGAGCATAAGTGGCTCATGAACTATGTTCTGTTAGTTGTCAGGATAGTAACTACCATTACAGCCTTAAGATTTAATTTTATGCCTATCACAGAACATGAAAAATGGCCAACTTTCCTCTTCTGAGGCTATTTTCTCCCTATGCTCCTCCCACAGCCAAGGGAGAGGGATGCTTCTACATATGGCTATGAGTTCAGACTCCTGTACTTGATTAATTCAGTCTCCTCTGATTATAATAAGAGCCCAGAGACATTAACCCCACAAAAGTGAATAGTTTTTGCAAAGACTTCTTAAGCATGCTTTGTTGTCTATTATTGAACTCAATAACTACTGAAGTGAACATTCATTTCAGAAAGGCGTCTGTTCTTGAATTGAAGGCACTATGGACAAGATAATCTGATATCTTTGTCTCAGCCAGTCACCCTCACTTTGCTTTCTAGTTCTTCTAGAAAAATAGGGCATGCAAAAATACTTTGGAGAAATGGTACCCTGAAGTGCCTTTAACATAAGGGGCCACTTTCAGAGACTCAGATAAGAGGAGTCCACCTCAAATAATGCTGAATACACCACTGCTTCACTGCTTTCATTATCCTTAAAATTTAATTTTTTTTTTCGCCTGGTTGGAGATTTTTCCTGATAGCCAGAGAATAACAAGTAAGTAAAATATCATCTTCCAATAAAACAGAGAGACAGAGAGGCTTCTAGCCTGTGTATCTGTGCAGACATGCTCATAAACATAAAAAACACGTCCTACAGTCTCATAAATGTGAAAGCTAAAAATGTCAATACATTTTAAAAATAAATCTCATGATTTGCAGACCTTCCTAATCTTTGAGCAGTTAAGGTTGACAACACTGTAAATAGCAGCTTCTGGCCAAAAACATAAGGCAAATTTTAAAACTTAATGCAGAATGACACAGAAGATAAATAAAGCTGACCTTAAACTTCTGTCCAAAAGTTCATAAACAAAATAAGCCATACAGGAGAAAGGTGTCACATTTGAAATATCTGTTTACTCCATAAAACAATCTTTCAGATCCACAAGGCAGATTAGGAAAAGTAGTAGTACATTTCCACCATCTGCCCCAGTGGAATAAAAAGAGGAATATTTTTCTTTTTATCAACAGATCCAGAAGAAACTCCAAACCTACAATCTGTACAGCAGGTGAAAGACAAGAATTTAAGTTTGGGCTGAGTCTTCAACAAAGTCATCAAGCCATTATCATTACAAAAGCTTCTTGCAGTCAAGTTGTCTTTGCAGCGAATCATTCCTGTTGACAGCTCATTTCCAGAATAACTCTATCTGGAGCTCTAGGCTCTTCTTCTCTCAACTGAAACATTATCCCTAACCCAAAACCTAAAAGAACCATGTAGATTGTCCTCTTTCAAACTCACACTTTCTATATTATCTCTACTATGCCATCTTTGTGCAGACCAGGTGTACAGATTTCATGAAGGAGCTGGGAAAGCAAACTGCAATATGTCCAGGCTCAGCTCCTTATTTCAATTACCCCATGATAGTTACTTGTCATACACCTGGCATTGGCTTCTTCCTGGTACTTATACTACCCTCTTCAGCAGATCTGACATGTCTCCAGTAGTCTTGTATGATCTAACCCTTCAAGTTGCAATTTCCAAGTGTGTCAGACCAGAAGGTCCGTGATGTACATCCAGTGCTCAGAGAATTAAGCTTTAAGACAACAGGACAAGCTTAAAAGTTCATTTGCATAAATATAAATAGATCATCCTGAGAAGGTAGGCACAGGGGAAGCTTTCACTTTGAAAGTCATTAATTAGATTTACAAGAAGACTTTCTTTAGAAGAATTCAATTTCTTTTTCCTCTTTTATTTAGCATTGATTTGTTAATCATGACCATGTGCCTAGACAGCATTTTCAGGACTTTTCCTTTGAATAAGGTGATTAAAAGGTATTTAGAAATTAAGAAAGGTATTCTTAGACACAGATCACTCTAGAAGCCTGAACTTTGACATGGTCATTTCATACATAGAATGAAAATGTGTTTCCCATTAAGTGCTTTCCTCTACCACCTGCAATGAAGGATAAGACATGAAAGAAAGCGAAGAAGACATTACCTTCTCAGACACAAAGCACTGATCATTCAGATGTTTACTTTAGTTGGCAATACCAAATCATTACCTTGAATTGCTACAGAATGACATTTTAAATTGGTTTACTGGGTCTATTTGAGATGGGGTTAATTTTCTTCATAGCATCCCGTATGGTGCTGTATTTTGATTCTGCAATTTCAGCAGTGTCAATAATACACCCATGTTTTAGCTATTTCTGGGCAGGCAGTGTTTGTTCAAGGCTGCCTCTGTTTCCCACTTTGCTCCCCCAGTGAGTAGGCTGGACAGCTGACCCAGCTTGACCAATATGGTATTGCATGTCATGCTCAGAAATAAAAACTGAGGGGTGGATGCTTTAGGGAAGCTAGTCATTGCTTGGAAACTAGCTGGGAATTAATCTACCTGTGGGAGGCAGTGAGTGACTGCCTTTATATTACTAGTTTGTTTTTTTATTTCTTCTAAGGTTTTTATCTGTGTTTACGTGAACTCATGAGTTTTCTCACTTTTTGTCTTCATATTCTCTCCCCTAATACACTGTGGGAGCCAAGGTCAAAACACTGTCATTGAGATGAATTTCAGTGAGGGGAAAACATAGTTCCTTCACAATCTGCCTGCAATGATATTTTTTGCCTTCAAAAGAAGTCAGAAATTGTCCAAAAGTAAAAAAGTTCTGGTTTGCATTTTCCATATGCACTTGTTGAATGTAGTAACATGACCTCAGCTACTGTAGGAGATAGCTTACACTGCATGGACCTACACACAAAAAGAATCCAAAGATGAGAGCAAATAATTTGTACTATGTGCTCATTACAGGCTACTGTGGGTACAGAAAGTTGAAAAAAAACCTTCTAAAATACTCCAGTTGTATCACATGGATCACTGTCTATAGTAAATGTGTTGATGCTCTGTAGTAGGGGATCTCTGGTAGGACCACATCCTTGGAAAAATGAGCTAAGTATCATGATCAGACCACGCCAATGACATATACCAGTGGCGTTTCCCTGGTGACAGTGCACCCACATGGTCTTGGTGGGGTTGGTTCTACTGCCGTGTTCACCCTAGGCTGTGTGATGAAGCCAGGCAGGTCACATTGCCTGCCTTTTCCGCTTCCAGCCACAAGCAGGGGCCACAACCTCCACTACACACTGCTTTGATGCCTTAGCATGTCCTGGACACAAGTAGCCCATCTAGGGCTGGGCATTTATGGCACATGACAGTGCCCTGGCTGCAGGTGATGCTGGCCAAGCAGATGCTGAGAAATAGCCAGAGGGGGGCCTGTGGTCTTTTGGAGGCTGGTGACAGAGGCCAGGCAACACAGAGGGGGTGGGGCAGCTGTGCCTGGTGAAGCAGCCTCTCAGGAGGGCCAACAGAGGTCCAGGGGTGTTAAGAATGGCATGGGAGGGAGCCAGGCACTGCAGGGAGACAGTGGGTAGACAGAAATGAGGGCCACGAGGCCTGCAAGGACTATGGGAAAGAGGTTCCTGCTGATGGCTGACATGGGATACCCTCAGGGCCCACACTCAGCCAGGGCCAGGCAGTGTCCCACACCTGGACAGGGATGACCCACACCAGCACCTATGGCCAGGGAAAGAACTGAGCCATCGATGCCACCCTGTGCCAGTGGGGGACCCTGGGATCCCTGGAGGCATACCCTGGAGTCCCCATGCCATAGTCTGTCCCCCACCAGGCAGCATTGACTGAGAAGCACCAACCTCATGGTGTAACCTGGCTCTGCTCCTGCCAGGATGTTTCTACTCATGGAGTAAGGAGAAGTTAAATGTAAGGGCCGTGTACAAGTGTTGGTTTTCCTGTGGTGCCGTAACAGGGATTTACAGCCCAGTTCTGTAAGACCTTCCGTGGAGAAGGGCCCTGAGCTCTGCTTGACGGTAAGGAAGGATGGGCTCATGTTGTCATCACCATCATTGCACACAAAGAAGGATTTGCTCCTTTTTCCACGCATGAGCTGCAGGACAAAACCAGGTCTGAATTTACTGACAGCTGGGAGCAGAGGCTCTTTAACTACTTTTACCTTGACCCTCAGTGCCTAAACTGTCTCATTTCGCGGCACTTTGTCTGTGACCGCAAATGACCGCGCAGAGCTCGGCGCTTTTCCCTTCTCCGCGGCCGACGCCTCTCATCAGAGAAGCGCAGCAACAGCAACATCTAGTGGCAAGTGGGATGGTGGCTGCAGCAGAGCAGAAACCACCTCCTAGTGAAGGAAGCATAAACCAGGTACAAACGGTCAAGGTTAGAAAGTAGCAAATAAAAAAAAAAAAAATCCTTTTTATTTCAAAGTTTTATCATGTGTGCATGCATATGTAACATATAGAAAATATATATTTATATATATCAAAATAAGCTAGTTAAGACTAGATTGTTCTTTGCTTCACATGACTAACATTCATTCAAATACCAACTGATTTTACGACAATATGTTTATATCCTATTTAGTATGCTTAGATTTTACACATCAGCAGCATAATAGCAGAATTTCAAGGGAAATTTTGCGCTCAATTATGGTTTTGTTAGGCACTCAGGCAGTGAACAGTATGATGCCTTGAGCATCAGAGAAATACTAGATGCACAATAAGACATTCAGTCCTCCTGCAAGGACAGGGTTCAATTTGTCTTTCCTATGCAAGATTCAAAATATTTTTTTTTCTTTTTTTCCCTTCTGGCACAAGTTCTGGGTTTCATATGCCAACCAACAATATCATTGTTCACGATAAATGATTTTTTAGTTAAAACTACATTTAATCTCTCATTGCCACTGTATTGAGCCTGGCTGGGATGGAGTTAAGTTTCCTCACATCAGCCCATATGGTGCTTTGTTTTATATCTGTTACCAAACCAGTGTTGATAATACAGGTATATTTTAGCTATTGCTGAGCAGTACTTGCACACCATCAGGGTGTTCTCTGTTTCTCATTCTGACCCCACATTGAGTAACCTTGGCATGGGCAAGGGGCTGGGAGAGAACATAGCAGGTACACAGCTGACCCAAACTGACCAGAGGAATATTCCATATCATGAAACTTCATGCTCAGTGGTAAAAATTGAGTGTAGTCAGCAAGACAGCTGCTGCTGAGGGAGTTGCTAGAAACCAACCTGCTGGTGGAATGTGGTGAGGATTGCCTTTGCCCCCCTTGGACTTCTTTTTGGTTTTGGTTTTGGTTTTTTTTTTTCCCTTACCTCTTTCTTTCACTTGTTAAACTGTATTTATAATGACCCAGAAAGTCTTTCTTGCCTTTCCTCATTCAATTGTCTCTCCCACACTGCTAGGGGCAGGGAGTGAGCACGCAGCGGGTCTGTTGTGTGATTGCTGGTCAGTGTAACCCACCACAAGGAAGCTTCCTTTCCTTAATATCCTCTTCTAAATATCCACATTACTCTGTGCTCAGAAGTACCAAGTGTGATATTTCACATATTCCTGTGATATTGCCAGGAAGTTCCCAATTTTCAAAAGTTAAACTATATACTAAAGGAAATATAACATCATTTTTCATATTGGCTTACCTGGAGTATTTCTCGTGTCCTGACTTCTGCATGAACTTATCCCTGGACACTGCCTTGCCCTCAAACTAATCCCTTACAACCAAAGTTTCTACTCCCCAAAATTATCACAACAAAACTCAGTCTGGACTTGTGCTCCCCCAAGTCCATTCCTCATCCATAATGCTTTTACCATGAAGTACATTTTCCATAGATGAGAAGAACCACAGCAAATGGGCACCTTTCCCCTCTATTCAGTTTCTGGTTAGAGAAAAACTGTCTTCAGAAGCAAGGTTCCTCCTGAAATCTGGTATGTATCTGTAAATCCTCCTGAAATCCGGTATATGTAGGCAATGCATATATAGAAATCCAGTGCTTAAATCCTAAGGAGGAACTACAACGAGTTGTGTTTATTCCTGCAATAGCAAATCACATTGCTAACCCTGTCCAAACTGTGTGTAAATGCTGTTTTACACCCTGCAACAATGTATGTCACAAACTGTAGCAAGGGAAGGAGAATTAATCCATTTGCTAGGTTTTGTTTTTTTTGTTTTTTTTTTTTTTTTTTTGGTTTTTTTTTAATTCTCTATATTAACTATTATTCATATCTGTGCTTTAGGACAGAATTATGGATTCAAAAGAGGCTCATCACAAGGAGTTAGAATTTTCTCTGTGCTACATCAGTCCACAGGGAATGTGAAGAAATTAGGAACTGACTTCAGTGAACAGTTTTATTTTACAGGAAGTGAACAATGTAAAATTGAAAATTGTCTTTGTCAAGTACTGTGTTAAAGTTGGAAAAAATAGGGGTAAAATGTGAAGCAGGGACCGTGAACTGATAAGGAAATATAATCTCTCCTTGGAAGACTTCTTTTCATAGGTAATTTCTTATGGAGTAAATATTAATTTATTTTTCCCACTCTCAGACAAACAATCTGTATATGTTCAACAGTCGGTATTTCTACTGACAGTGTACCAGCTTACCAAAGGGATGATTGCCCTAAATAAAAATTAGGTGGATTGTATATTTCATTTTCTCACTTATGCATGCAAGATGGCAGAAGAAAGAAGAGAGAATTATTTCCTTCCTAAAACAGCATCATAGAGTTTTCCAGTTCTCTTGACTTGAATCAATCCAAAGCCAGCTGCCTCCAGGAGCTTGCTGTACTCTGCTGCTGTTCGCTCTTTCCCTTCTGTCTGGACCAACATATTCATCGAATACAGTTGGGTTTCTACAGGCCCACTTTTATCTTCATTCAGAAGAGATTCAACCAGCAGCACTCCACCACCTGGTGGAGAGAACAGAAAGAAAACACACCCTGAGCAATGAGAAGCAGTCTCTACGTTAAGTCATATTTCAGCATCACAGAAGACAATGAAAGAGCCAAAGCATCAGTACCCACATAGCTCAGCTATGTAGGTACTGATGTCCCAGGGCAGAAGGGGGTGCTATCACTGGGATGGAAATTTCCCATTTTCCCCAGCTTAAATTGACAGAACCTCCTTGATTTTGCTCAGAAGATGACTCTGTACACAGTGCTTTCAAACCTTCTAGAGTTCAATGTAATGCTTAATGGGATTTTTTTCTATGACGTATACACTTGTCTAACAGCACAGTGTTATAGCATATATATGATATACCTTCTGAGAGGAGACATTTTTAAAGTAAAATACACAAAATATTTAAGTGTTAATCCTTCTGAGAAAAAAGGTTTTAAAAATTTTCTCATAAAAAAGGCACAAACATTGGTAGACATTAGATAACCACTTTTTTAGATTTCATTATCTTGTACAAAATTAAGCTAAAAATGATGGCAGCTGAATCTGAAGCACAAAGACTCTGCAGGGTCTCTCCCTTGGAGAAGGCTGAACCTCCTCAGAGGCACGTACAGAGCCCTCACAGCCAGACATGCAGACGCAGAGTTCATGAGAGCAAACAGACAAAGGCTAATGAAAGTGAACTGAGTCACCTCCAGCCTAATGGTAACACTCTTAGTGACCCCTGGCATCAGAACACTGGGAATCACAGCTTTGGTATTCATAATGTGAAAGGAGTCACTGCAGACTAGCTTTCTTTGGCTTCCTCTTTCCACATTTAGAAAGATGGGAAATTAAAACCAGATACACTAAACCAGGCACTGGGAAAGCAGTGATGGAGCCCACAAGGGAACCATATGACTCCTATGAATACTGGCAGTGCTCAGCAGCACTGGGACAGCAATGTAAGAGGCTGCAGAGAGTCTCTCAACATAATGGCATTGACTGAAGGACAGAAAGGAAAGTCTGGCACCAGAAAAATGTATCAAGCAGGCATGAGAAAAAGCCACAGCTGCCATGTATGCAAAGGAATAAACCACTACTCACACAAATGAGATGATAGAAAAAAAATTCAGCTTCCTAAAGCTCTCATCACTATCACATTCCTCTTTTTAACCCAACCAAGACAGTAAAATGCTCCCTTTACTGCTTACAAGGTTCTGACACGTCCTGTTTTACAATGTCATACCTATCATATATTATAGGAGTTATTTTTTCTTTTCATAGTTTGCAAAAGACAGTTCAGAGGCTTGTTAAGGAAGATCTATTGTCAGCCACATCCCAGCTCCCAGACTTGCCTGAAAGAAGAAAGGTGTAATGAAGCAAGAACATCTCTGCCACATTTACTCTACAGAGCTCTGACCAGTCATGAATTTCAGAAATTTTATTCAGCGTTTCTATTCAGCATTATTTTAATTGGAAAACATTTTTTTTATATCCTTCTTATATTGTGGAGCCCAAAGCTACACACAGTGCTCAAAGTGGGACTGTACCTACCCTGAGTATAGTGGGTCAACCACTTCTTTCAGCAGCTCACTTACACTGTGCTTAATACACTCAATGAGGCAGTTGTCCATTTCAGCTGCCACAGCAAACTGGTAGTTCCAATTGAGCTTATAACCAACCAAAACCCCAAGATCCCTTCCTGCAGAGCTACACTCAAGCCCCAGTACCCCAGTCTATAAGTACATCCAGAATTACATCATCCCAAATACAGAATCTGGAATTTGTCCTTCTAAAATTTCATATGGTTGGTGCTTAACAAGATAACTCTTTAACCTTTCAGAGGGTTCAATGCTTCCCCCTAACTTAGCATCATAAACTACCTAGTTTAGCATCATTGGCAAATGACTTGGTAATATCCAGAAGAGGGAAGACTCTTTTATTTGCAGTTAGAACATGACTGAGATTACTTTTCAAAAACATGACAAGAATGTCAGTTTTGAAATCACTATAGATTGTTAATGAGGAAAATTCAAACAGATATTGAATAGAGGAATTTTATGCAAATGCACATACACACAGGAAAACAGCATCAGCAAACATTAAGGAAATTGAAATTGCTCCCTGTCTGCCTTACTGATGTGCTGTCTGGGAGAAAGTCATTATAAGACACTCTGTATTCACAGTCCCTTCCATCTGAAGGGACATAACATACAAATGTTATCAAACTTAGCCATCTGCATGGCAAATTAGGAAAGGGAAGAAAATTTTTGAAAATCTTGTTCCTTGCATAGTATAACAGAGTGGGGAGGGAAAGGCTATTGAAGTCAGCCCTGCATTTCTCAGACTTCAAAAATTAAAAGTGGGAAGAAATCCCACCACAGAAGAAACCTTCCACATTTAAAGCAGCCAGACAAAGAGCCCTCATGTATAAACCACTGTTTTTAAACCTCCGTCCAGAGACGAGGTCTACTCAACCTAGCCACAAAAGGTCAGTGGGGTCTCAATAAATGTTAGGTCCATCCTGAGGGCCAGATCTGCCTTAGTTGTTTGTTGGGGCTTTTTTCCTTTAGAGTTCTATCATGCTTATTCAAGTTCAAAGTCAGTTTACATTATGATGCTTTATTATGGGCTGTTTTATTCTCAGAGAAGAACGTCCCTGAGCATTTCAGTCTCAGACATCTGTATAATACTGAGTTATATTTCCTTCTTCGGGGACTAAAAATTCATTGCTGTATTACACAATGATTTGAGAAGAGTCAAGGTCTTCTGTTGAATCCATCTTTCTGGACTGAGACACAGATTTCCTGGCTCTCTTAATTTAAATAAGCTTCTTTCTACCAGACACAGAGTACAACATCTGATCCACATAATCTTATTGCTTCTGAGAAACACACTGGTTACAAAACATGTTAGCTGTGTTATTTGCTTTGATGTGTTCTTCTATCAGGTTCAGCTGTTTCTTCCATCATCAAGTATAAGGCTAAAGAAGAAGTGGGGATTAAAGCTTGTATTGTCAGTTCATCAGTCAGCAGCATGCTGGCACCTCAGAAGCACTTGAAAGCTTGTAAGAAGAAAAACAGGAATCAGTATAGAAAAATACCAAGAATCTGAACTCAGCATGATGAACCAGAGTTCACAAACCAAAGCAGAATCTTACTTGAGGCTTGTTCAAAAACATAGGTTCTCCACTGAACTGGCTTTTGATATGGGAAGACTTCACAAAAAAGGAACAGAAGATAGCAAGGGATAGAGTGTAATATGAAGAAAACCTCTATTGATCTGGCATGCAGCTTAGCCAGACAGGTGTGTGAAACACCAGCTTGCAAAGCATGATCAGTACATTTTCCCTCACCTTTTCTCTTATTTCCCTAGGCTGGTTCCTCCCTACCCACCTTGATTCTTTCATTTCCTGCCTTTGGCCCTTTCTCTAAATACTCCAAGTTTCCCACAAGTCCTACAGTAATTACCACAAGCCCACTTTAACTTCCCATGATGTCTTCACTCTGATAAATGCTTTGATAATTTTGTTTCCACCCTTCTTTTCAGCTAAAAATATTTGGCTGAACTTCTTCATGGCTTTGTGGGCATCCTCCAGAGGTCCTCAGCTAAGGGGACAGGGAGTTCTAATACTTGTCATTATGCTTGCCTGTTTGCTAGCTTTTGTACTTCAATGTGGTTGATTACTGCTTTTTTTTCTTGCCTTTGTCTGTGAGGTTGAAGAGCCCTTAACAATCTGTCTCAAAACTCAGGTACCCTCACATTATGGATTTCTTAATATTCTTAACATGGATAAGTTAAGAAACAGTATCTGTTTCCCAGCTTCTAATATGACAAGGTCTCCTGTGTAACCAAAGTACTAGGCCTAAACATGCAAAAGTCAAAGCAAATTTCAAACTCTATAAAAATGTACAACTCCTCATTCTGGACAAAGTAGCCCAAAATCTGTTCAGCTTTCAATTAACAGGAGAACATTTTAAATTTTTGCATGTTCTTAATAAGAATTGAGAGGTGAACAGTTTTGCCGCACTATGGCATCCTTAGCATTCCTATCACAGCCCAGAACTCCAGTCTTCCTTTTGTGCTATGAATGCTGAAAGAAGAAATCAGCAAGATGTTACACAGGCACTGCTTCACTTGTCATACAGGATGTTTATGGGTTGAAGACTGTATTCCATTTTGAAAAAGCATTACCTGTTTTAAAGGTATGAGATACAGCACAGTATAAAGACATAATATGTAACCTTATGACAACATGAGCCTTAAGCCATTCTCAAATCTTACACCGAGATGTTGGAAAAAACCAATATCTTTTATGTGCTCTAAGTCAGCCCCTGACATCCTGGTTGCACTAATATGTAACATAAAGATCTATTTCTTATTTTAAGAGATCTGTTTCACCCTGTAACAATGAAATTGCTTTTAGCAATCCTGGACATGTATACTGCCCCCTTTCACAAGCTGCACAGTGTGAGAACACCCAGTTCTGAAAAGGCTGCTCTGCTGGCAGCCTTGCAGAAGACATCGTGCTCAGGAAGTCAATGTCTTGGACAGGCCAAGTCTGCTCTGCTGGGCCTTTGTCAGAACCCAGGGAGTTCCTATGACATTCCTGAATGACCTGAGCCCTGGCAGGAGGATCGGAGACCTTGGCTTGCCACCGAGAGTGCCTGCGGCTTTGATTTTAACCCATGGAACAAGTTACCAACTTTATATAGAGAACTGCAAGTCACAAAAGTTTAAGTAGTAAAATGGTAGTAATTATAGATTAAAAGGAAAAAGTTTGGGGTCGTGTACAGGGGGGTCTGAAATTCTTTACATGGGGGCCTAAAGGACAAGATGGAGGGATCAGGGTGTTTTTCTGTCCTTTTTCTTTCTGGCCTCCATCTTCTTAGTGATAGTGATATGTATGGATTGGTTTAGAGTAGAAAGTCACTGTCAAACATAGGTGATAGGCATTGGAAACTAATTGTAAATAAAGTTTAAGTAAGTAATAGTATAAAAAGTCAAAGCTGACCCAAGTGCGGGCAGTGTGTCTCAGACCGTCTTGCTGAGCGGCTCGCACCAGGGCAGAGAAATCTGTATTAGATAAGGTAACAATAAACTGCCTTGAAAACAATAGCTGAAGACTCCAGACTGATTCTTCAGCAAGGCGGATTGGAAAAAAAAGGACTTTTTACATATCTGGGATCGCCCTGGTCAGGGTGGACTCCCAGAGGTCTTGTGCTTACAACCTGAGAAACTCATGTGTTGGTAAGGTAATCTGTAACCATAAATTATTTGGGAAAGGTAAGCTGCTCATGGACCAAGGGATGGAATGCATTGATCCTGAGCAGGAGATTTTTGTACATCCAGGAGTCAGTGCCCCCCTGGCAGCTGCCACACCGCATGCCCAGGCTGCTCTCAGGCCTGTGATGTGCCACAAATCTCCTTCAGCTGTAGCAGGGGCTCAGGCAGCTCCCACATGGTGCCACCACCCACACAGACTGGCCTTCAACAATGCAGCAACAAGTTCTTGTGAGAATGGCCTCTTTCTTGTAAGAAAATAAGCCAAACAATACAAAATGAGATGCTTCCTTCCACGGGCAGTGTCTGTACAAGGTACCATGAGAAAATCCAGCAAGGCTCCACATAGATATAGGTGCCTGGCATCTGAAGCAACATCAAGATCTCCTCTCTATCTACATCCCTCTTCTTTCTTATTAAAACAGTTGCTTTATGAAATCATTTGTTGCAGGAGTTCTTTACTGAGATCCAGAAAGCACCCTTGCCTTCAGTGTAAAGCATTCTACAAAACCCTGAGAGAGCTTCATTCGAAATGTTGCATTCATTCAAAATGTTACTTTATTCAAAATGTTGCCCTACACTAAGCTACTCTGCAATAAGGCTTTTTTAAAGGGCTGAAGCACTAGAAGGGAGAATTTTGGAGAGAAAAAACACACACTTATAGAAGTACACACAGTTGAGGACAACCTGTGGATAGTCCCCAATGCCTCAAGGATTCTCTAGAGCAGGTTAGTTGAAGAAGGGAGAGCTGAACCTTGGAGCCAGCAGGAAGTGTGGGTCCTACTGTCCCACAGTGGTTCTACAGCCACAGATCCCGTGGGAAAACTTCCCACCCTTCTGCCCTTCATTTGAGGTCTCCTTTGGCACAATGTTTCTAGGCAATATTCAGCCCCCAGCCTGTGCCTGATCCTGCTGCAATGGGGTTGTTGTCTTTCTAAGCGGGAGGTCCTCCTTACTCTGTGCCTCCCCTGCTGTTTTCTTGCTTAGTTACTGCTTCTTTTGTTATATTTGAAGCAGCATTTTCCTAGTGCTCAAAGTTGTGCTTCTTCAATGATCCATGACCATGACACCGACCCATCAGCAAAGTTCTGAAAAGCAGCAGCCATCAGCTTCCAGTTAGCATGTTTAGATGGAAAATTTCCTGGCTTTTCCTGCCTTCTGCTGTTTCGTGTAACTCCCAGGCCATCAGACCAAGGCCCTGCTGGAAGTTTCTGTCCTCCCAGACAGAGCAGCCTGGGGAGCAGCTGGCTTCACTCAGCCCAGCCAAGCACAGCCAGTCTCAGGTCACGGACTATGTTTCCTGCCCTGGGCATTCTTCTGCTCTGGGCTGATTCCCTCCAGCTATGGCCAGGTTTCATTCATTACTCCTAAGCCATATTGGAGCTAGAAAATTTATCTCAGTTTATATGGAGAAAATCTCTGTGGAAGGGGGAAAAAACTCTATTGGCAGAACCATCTGCTTCAAACAGAAAACCTCCCACTGCAGCACCATGAAAAGGCATGAACTCAGCTTTCATCTCTGAAAGACAAGTAACTTGGAAACCTCCACCTTATTTCCTTTGTTCCTTCAAAAGTTTTTTAAAAGTTAAAATATCCAAAGGACAAGCGAAAAACACAGACAAGAGACCTTATATATAGAAAGGTGTCATCAGAAATTCTGTTGAAACATGGAAACCATAGAACAAACAGGGTTTTAATTTGCCTGCATGCAGCAAAGCACTTGTTTTAGGTTCTCTTCACAGTGTTTGTTATTTAAAAGAAAAAACAACTCCCCAAAACCCAACGTTCCAATCATGCAAGCTGTCCCACTATGTCTCTGTAATTGCAATATTAAAGCCTTGTATCTGCTGTGTGTGCTGAGGCTAATTTCTCCCTGTATTTTTCCTATAGTCATATGAGTAGGAAGCTCCTGTAGATGGGTACCAAGTCAATTATATCAAGCCCCTCTAGTATCCAGCTTAATGGGCAAATGCAATTACTGTTCCAAAAACAACTGCAGAGTGACTTTTTAGTGCCTTCTCCAAATATTTCTTACTTCAGCAATGTGTTATTCTGCTTCCAAGAACTGCATGGGTAATGGCAGACGGTGTTTGATCAAATGATTTAAAGAAATGGCAGGAGGCATGCAGTAAGGACTACCCAAGTACATAACAGAATGACTTGGCTGCATCATCTTCCTACCTGGTTTGTAACAAGAACCCTGGGGTTCAACCAGTCACTAAGCTACAATACTTCTTCATAACTGAAATCAAAGTCTAGAGGAAATAAAAAATTAATATCATTTTTTCATGTAAAAACTCCCCAAGTTTTTTCCATGCAAAACTCCAGGGTTTTCCTTGGGACTCTAAAAACACCACAAGGAGATACAATTTTGTCTGGTTTTATTATATCAGTATCTCAGGAATAAAAGTGCAGGAAAGAAAGCTCAGTACAGGGATTAGTTTTATTTTTCAGGAACTCAAGTACAAATTCATCTCTGCTTTTGTCAGACAGTGTTAAAATCAGAGACTGATACAAGCTGAAGCAGACACACTACACATTTCTTTTGTGGATTTTTTCTTGTGGAACAAGTGTTGATCTCTTTCTTTCCCTGCCAGATCCAAAGGCAAGCCAAGCCAGGCTGCCAGATTTGTAATATATGCATGCTGAAGATCTGTTATTAGTGAGGCTTCTGACAACGTATCAGCATACAAAAAACTTGGCAGCCTTAACTAAAGCTAAGTTGATCATTGCCCCCTAAGAAAAGAATAGCACATTTTTCAACTTTTTCTGTCTTGTTACATACATAAAACACATACTACTGTTTCCTTCCTAAAACAGCATCATAGAGTTTTCCAGTTCTCTTGACTTGAATCAATCCAAAGCCAGCTGCCTCCAGGAGCTTGCTGTACTCTGCTGCTGTTCGCTCTTTCCCTTCTGTCTGGACCAACATATTCATCGAATACAGTTGGGTTTCTACAGGCCCACTTTTATCTTCATTCAGAAGAGATTCAACCAGCAGCACTCCACCACCTGGTGGAGAGAAAGAATCACACCCTGAGCAACGAAAAGTTGAGCTATTTTTGAGCTGTTACTAGGACAGATCCTAACCCTACTTTCAGGAAGAAGCAGTCTCTACATTGTCATGTTTCAGCATCACAGAGGGCAATGAAAGAGCCAAGGCATCAGAGAATGTCTTTCTCGGCTATGTAGGTACTGACGTCCCAGGGCAGAAGGAAGTGCTATGGATGGGATGGAAATTTCCCATTTTCCCCAGCTGAAATTTATAGGACCTTACTGATTTTGCTCTGTAGGCAGTGCTTTTGAAACTCTGAGGCTTCTCTGTGATGTTTAATGGGATTTTTTTCTATGATGTATACACGTATCTAAACAGTACCCCAAATTCTCAATCCTTACACTTCATGGCTTGAAACAGGAGCCTCTGAAGAGGAAACAAAAACTGTAAGCCAGACAAAAAGATCTTAGACCAGGTGCTGTTTGTCTCAGCTGCACATGGCTAGCTTAGGAAAAGAAAAGGACTTAACCAAGAAACTCCTTCACTGAAACTCTGCCACCCAAACGGAACATCAAGATGTGCTTTACATTGTTGATAGGTAAGAGTCTCTCTGCTCCTCAAGAGTTCACACCTACCAGGTTTGCAAGCTTTGTAGACTTTTGCCAGCAGTTGTTTGCATTTGTCATCATCCCAATCATGCAGTATCTTGGATAAAATATACAATTCAGCTTCAGGTATTGAATCATTAAAGAAGTCGCCTTTAAAGCAAGAACACATGCATTATACAAATCCTTACAATACCGAGAGCTGAGTTATGCAAATATTTTCAGTTCTGTTCAATTCCAGGCTTGCAATGTCCTTCAGACATGTCAGACAGCAATGAAGTTATCAGGTAAAAGTCCTCTGTTGCACTGCTTAGGGAATTTTGCTCTTGATCTGTCTCAAGAAGATCTGAAACATTTAAAGGCAATAACTCATCCTGAAACTGACTGATGCACAGGAAAGCACTTGAGTTTAGGTTTTCTACAATGACAGAAATTCAAATTCATAAAGCCTTAAGAGATAGGTTCACATGGTTTCTGTCATGAGAAAGAAGGAAAGAATATTGTCTTCTCTAAGAAAGTTTTCAAAGATCTTCAGTAATCATAGAGTTACTTCATAAATCCGTGGGTAAAAATACACATCTCTCACCTCCTAACACTAGCTTTGTTATTTCTTTTGTTTAGAACCAGGTGTACTGCATTCAGATTTTTTTTCTCAGTATTTCACTTTGACATTTCTTCTCCCACTTTTGTAGCATCTTTGGTTTTATACACTCCCTTGTCTCCTTAAGGCTTCTTTTCTCTCTCTGAGCTTTGAGCAATATTAAGCACTTCCAGCACTTTGAAGACTTTTGTAAATATTAAAAATGAGATCTCTCTATACACATTTTCCTCATAGATGGTACAAAGACTATGCAGGATCAGTGGCCCGGGCAAGAGGAATAGGAGCTAGCTCACACCCTTTCATGGTCTAAAATATTTGAAGATCAATCAGTTGTGACCAGAGAAGGAAAAACCCTTGTTCAGAGCAGGCCTGGCATCCCTCACATCTGCCAGGAGGTTTGCACAGGAGAAAAAGAGAGTGTTAGGAAAACTTTTAATAATGCATGGAGGATTTCAAAATTGCAGGATGCCTTTTTTTTTTTTTTTTTTTTTTTTCTATATTTTCCCTTTTTTNCCTAATGTACCCTTGTTCTTCAGAAATAAAATAGGTCTTTTCAGGAATTAATGTTGCTGAATAACTGAGTTGTGTCTCTGACAGCTGCTGCTGGACAACTGGGACAGCTGCAGACACAGGCTGGGAAGCCTGCAGCCTGAGACACTGTCCCCATAAGGGGCAGCTGGAGACCTGAGCCTCCAGTATGACACCTCTGAGCAGAGCCAGGGCTCTGGAGCCACAGCTGCGACAACCCCACACCACTGCCCACACCTACCTTCATGAAAAGTGATCTGATGTTCCTCGGGGGAAACAAATTGTTCTTTAGCCACTTGGACAACTTTGGGCAGGTCATAAATTGTGATGGTAGAATTTGGATACAAAGAAGCACACTCTTGGGCCAAAGCTCCTCCGCCTCCTTGGGGGACAGTAAAAGAAGGTCAGTACTGACACAAACCCAACCTGTTCAATGACACCCCCATGAAAATATGTAGGCAATGGTGCATTCAGCCTCATGGAAGATGGCAATGTACATTTGCACCCCACACGTTGCTGAGAGGGAAGAGGAGGGGCAGGAGAAGCCACTGTCTCCATGTGTTCTGCAGGAAGGTCTGGAACCTGCAGCACCCAGGCATGTGGGGTCAGCACCAGCCCTTGCCACTCTTACATTCCCTAATAGCCAGACCAGCTGTGGGTGCTGGAAGGTAAAAAAAAATAAAAAACAGAGTCACTAAACCAGGCTCTGGGGAAGAAGTGAGGGAGGCCAGGGGGAAGTCTGCCTCATCCCATGAATCCTGGCAGCACTCAGCAGGGCTGGGACAGCAGAGTGCTGCAGGATTGAGGACTGTAGGCAGTACCTCAACAACAGTGAGGAAGGGGAGGAAGGAAAGAGTCTAGCACTGGAGAATGGATCAAGCAACGCATGAAAAAATGCTAAAGCTGCCAAATCCACAAGGGAATGAGTGACTACTTACACAAATCAGAGTGTAAAGCATTCAGCTTCCTAATGCTCTCATCACTCTCACATTTCAGTTTTTGACCCAACCAAATCAGTAAAATTCTCCTTATGTTGCTATGTCCTGCTTTCCATTCTTTTGCCCATCATATAATATAGGAGTTGCTTTCCTCTTCAGAGCTTATAAAAGACAGTTCAGAGGCTTGTTAAAGAAGCTCTTCTGACACTCACCTCCCAGGTCATAGATCTGTGTGAAAGGGGAAAGGTCAAATGCAGCAAGAACATCTCTGCCACATATACTCCATATTGAGTTCTGGCCAGCCATGAATTTTAGCATTTCTTCATCTGATCTAGCATTGTAAACAGAGACAGCACAGAGAGAGGGCTCCTTACTACATCCTCAGTGATTCCTATAATATAACTGCTGCAACAGTTTTTTACAGTGTTTTAGCTTAAGCAAAAACCTCTGGTTTTATTGACACACAACATGTCCTCTTTGCATATAAACCTACTTTGAATATTTTTTGTATCAGGAGGGTACAGCTATGAATTAATGCATTTAAATAGGAATTAAGACCAGTAAAATCCAACAGTGTATTACTCTGTTTATTCTTAGAACTTCCAAAGGATTTTTTTTCCTTCAACTACCTTTGCCTGTGTCAGAGATCTGTGATGTTTTTCAGATTAGAAAATTATATACTTCTATTCAAAATATCAGACAATGTCCCAGTAACTGATATTGTTGAGAAATAAAAATATTGCACGACACGGATGAGAGGAATTCTCACATCATCATATTTAACTGTCCTGAGCCATAATTAAAAACATTTGTTTTATTCAAAACAAGAAGAATAAAATTTCTATAAATATTCTAATAATTACCTGTACATTGCTCCAAAAGGGTCTTTAGAAGAAATGCCAAAAGCTCTTTCATATTGGTTTCTTCCTTCTCTAAAATAGCAATTGAAAAGCCTATGAAAGTGCTAGTATATTTCTCAACCTCTCACAGGAATGACTAGTTCTTTTCAACGTTGGAGTGGGATGGCACTTTAAACAACCTGATCTAGTGAGTGGTATCCATGGTTGGGAGGTTGGAACCAGATAATCTTTAGAGCCTCTTCCAACCCAAACCATTCTAGGCCACTGTGATTTATGGGAACACACCTGAGGTAAAGGTACAAGACTGGTGCAATCATCACCATGTTTGGCCATCAGTTACATGGAGTGGAACAAGGGAAACTCCAGATCCATATTAAACTGCTCCTATAAACCTTTACAACAGAAGGATGCTTAGCCACCATTATTCATTATTTACTTTGCTGATGCCATGTCCAGTAAGAACCACCGTAATGATGAAGTCCTTTACTGAAGGCGAAACATAAAGAAATCTGTTTACTAGATCATCTCTATAATGACAGGGAAAAGGAAAAGAATAGACACAAACAGAAAACAAGGGAGGAAAAAAAGTGCACATATTGGCCTTGTTAATAGTTGAATTACCTGCTGCCTTTAATTTCTGAGAACCAGCTACCATCTTTATTTAGCTCTTCCCCAGAAACACACCCCTCAGAGCAGTGACACAAATGCTGCAAAGCACCAGACAGCACACAACACTCCTCCTTACCTCACAGCATCAGCCAGGTACTGCCAGCACAAGTAGACTGTGTTGGAATAATACATCATAATATGATACTGAGACTTTGGACTTGATTTTGTAAGGTAGACTTTGGAAATTTCTGTGTTTCTGTAGAGGGCTAGAGGGTAAAATAAATATACTTAATAACACATATGATATAATACCTTGAAAAGTCTATTGTACAGCTTGGTGTTTATCACCAGAAGATGTCTATACAACCAAAGTCACAACCATGTTACTTCTACAACCAAATCCTTCTACTGCAATGAGCTGCTGAAATCTGTGTTGTCCCATTCCATCTAGGTAAAAAATATCTCCCTATGCTTAACTCCAGCACCAAACATTTCTTTCAAGTAGAGCAAAAAAAACCCGCCTTATAACTGTTATAATTTGCATATAGGCTTCTGCTCTCAGAGGAAGCTTTTAGTGTGCTCTGTTTAAGTCAGAAGTCTTTGAAGACAAGTTTGTTTTTTTTCTGATCAACAAGGTCAGCAGGTGAGGGAAGGTCCCCAAAACAGCAGGTCAGCCACACCTGCACTCCTGCAGTTCACTAGGGCAGGACCTTCTGCAGACATAAGAATGCCTAAAGGACTCCCAGAAATCTCTCCCACTCCCTCCAGTCTGCATGGCACCACCCACCCACAGGACTGGCATACCTGAGGAATATAAAAGAGAGATCCTTCCCTCTCCAAACTAATTTGCAACAACTATATATATCCCTAAAACAGGGCACACCAACACAAGGCAGAGCAGGGGACAACTTGTGAGATTCTAGCTAGTCCTGACCAGCTGTCTGATGGCCAGAAACATCTTGGCCTTTCGGTCCAAGTGGATTCCATGTTTCTGATGTAAGGAATCGCATATTACCTCTCGGTTCTGATCAACAACATTACAAAATAGTTTACATAATGGTAAAAACCGTTAGAAAAACAAAACCCATTTTAAATCATACCCTGGCATTTTGTTTTATGTTTAAAATCCTGCCCATACCCCAGCAATTGCTTGAGACAAGCTCCACAGAGATCCCAAATATCTTCTCCAAGGTCACATGAGGCTCCTGCACAAAGACATTTAGGGATATAGAGCCCTGCACCTGTGTTTCACTTTATACCTGTGATCATGCTGATACTTCCCTCTTTTCTTTCAGCTGAAGGGTGAATCTCAAGAGTGATCCTGTCCTTCTTCCAGCTACATTAACTGACTTAACATTTGGTATCATCTTTGCCCACACATCTTACCTCACTTTCAAAACCATCAGAGATTTAAGTCTTTCAACTTATTCCCATTCCTCTGCCCTTATTACCTCCTTCTTGTGTCATCTCTACTGCCAAGAGCTTCAATCCCACACAGGCATCCAGCAGCCTTTTCATCCCTATGGTGCTGGCACCCAGTTGTACAGCAATGGCATCTGAAGACAGAGGCTTTCCTGACTCCAGGAGATCAAACACCCCCAACTCACAAGCAGTGAACATAACCTGGAGGAAGGGAAAGATGGGACTGAGGGATTAGGTGAAAGCACAAAGCCTACTGTTTTTCACAAGCTGCTTAATTAGGGAAAATATAAATTTAATAATATTTGTTTCAGATAAACTTGTATTTCATACAAACAAGTCCAATTATTAAATTGTAGTTTATCTGAGCACTGGTATAACATACCATGCAGGCAATGCACTCACTGGTCTTTTTTCTTTCCTTTTCCAGTGAAGCCAGCCAATGCTTTTTGGCTTCCAAAAGCCCACAGTTAGAGACCAGATATTGTGTGTAAATGTTCCTGCCTCTTTCTCAGTTTAGGAACACGTTCTCACAATCTCCTGGAAAGAACAAAGGCAAGACTGGGTGGTGGTGCTTGATCTCTGTTTATGTTCCTGTTCTTTCACTAAGGACCTAACACATGCTTCAGTGAACCCTGGAGACTCTCTCATGGCTTGTAATAGGTGGAATATCCCATTCTGTGGATCTCATTTTCAGGGACTGATGTGAAAGACTACAGCAGTCTTCCAGAAGCAGGGAGTTTCCTCTCATCCAGAAGAACTGCTTCTTTCAACCCAACAAAATTCCCCAGTCTTTCCATGGAGTTGTGTAACTTCTCCAGCATCATCCATCAACCTTCAAACAGACATAGCTAACCATACACAAAAAAACCCCACCCAAAAAACCCAACCATCTTTCTTTTTGCTAGACACAGTCAACCTTACTTAGCCTATTACTCTGCTCACATAAACACTCCTGAAATGGAAACAAAGACATCAATTTCATTGACTGTCTGTATCTACAGTGATTTGAGCTACAATGATTCCTGTACAATGAAGCTTCTTTTACCCTGAGTAAGAACATGGCTTAACCAAAGTTGAAATTGTTTCTCAAAAACATAGTACTAAAAGTGTTAATTTGAAAAGCATTGGACATTTCTTTTTCTCACAAAGTGATTCCTTGTTATCGATTTTTCCTCTTCATTGTCAGCTCTGCCTTTCAGGAGCTTAAGGTGCAGAGGTACTTGCACAACCCAAAGAGTATTTCTTCTGTTACCATGTTGGCCAGGCGTATAGCAAGAGACAATAGGAAAGTTAAGTAGTAAATGGGGAAAAAATCTACTGCACAGGATGTTATAATTTTATGCCCGTGTGCTTAAGCAAATAACATCAGCAAACAAGTGGAAGAAGTGGAAGAGTGGAATTACTAATTTTTCGCCTTTGTGCCAAAATATGTTTGGAAAAATAGTCATTATACCAATGCTTTCACGTCTTCCAAAGACTTACATTCAGGATTTACAGAGAACTCCCTGAATATTTCTGACTGCATACTCATTCTAGGAGTTATATTTCTTACCTTTGAGATTAAAAATCCATTGCTGTATTGCACAATCATTTGAGGATAGTCAAGGTCTTCTGTGGAACCCATCTTCCTTCTGGACTGAAACACAGACTTCCTGGCTCTCTTAATTTAAATAAGCTTCTTTTCACCAGACACAAAGCACACCAGCTGATCCACATAATCTTATTGCTTCTGAGAAACACACTGGTTACAAAATGTGTTAGCTGAGTTATTTGGCTTTGATGGCTCTCTCCACCTGGTTCAGCTGTTTCTTTGGATCTTCCATCATCAAGTACAAGGCTAAAGAAGCAGTGTGGATTAATTAAAGCTTATATTGTCAGTTCATCAGTCAGCAGCATGCTGGCACCTAAGAAGCATTTGAAAGCTTGTAAGAAGCAAAAGAGGAATCAGTACAGAAGAATACCAGGAACCTGAACTCAGTGCAATGCACCAGCATTCATAAACCAAAGCAGAATCTTACTTGGGACTTGAAACTTGTTGTGGGCATAGTCCAGGGGACCCTGGGCTGGCAGTAGGGTACACCCCATTCCTAAGTGCAGAAGCAGCAAGTCCAAAGAGGAGCTGTAAGGACCTGTTGCTGTTTTCTCACTGTGACTATTTTGCTCTCATGACAATCACTCAGATTCCTAAGAGGAATTAAATCTACATTTGTTACTTTTCTGTATTTTGCAAGCCCTTCACCTTGATACCAGCTCAGAAAGGAATACCTGTTTGATAGCAGCAACTCAGCAGAGGTGTCCTACTTGTGCTTTGCCATGTTTTGACAGAGCAGGGTGCTGAGGGATGACAATGTAATTTACATTTTCCAGCTGGCTACTACAGTCTTCCTCCCCTTCTCTGCAAAACTAACCATGGGAAGCAGAAGGCCCTTGGGAAGAAACAATGAAATGGCTGAATAGTGCAAGATGTGGCATGGATTTCAACTTCACACAGGACATACCACATAGGTTTTCATCAGAAAATTAAAACCCTGGATTACTCTCCTGAAATCTTGCTGCTCCAATGCTCATTTCTCTGTCTCTGTCTGATATCTTGACCATCTCACCTTGCGGTAGGTGTGACAACACTCTGATCCTTTCCATCAAGGGAAAGACTAAGATTTTATATCACACATTTAGTGAACCTTCAGGAAACAAAGTTAAATTTAACCTTATTTAGGTAATACATTGAAGGCAAAGTGTTACAAATCAGCATTTTGTCAGTGGCAGCTTTCTCCATGCTTCAGGTTCCACTGTATAATCCTTCTCTGAATCTCTATTTTCCATTCAGATTCCTACATTTTAGCCAGAAGATGTTCTATTTTATTTAGCCAGTAGTGAAATAGCAACTTTCTTTGAGAGTTAGCTGTTACAGTTAGTTAAGCAGGCATTACAGTTTTCAGCCTTTTTCCCTTCTGGATGCAAACTCAGAAACAGTACCTGTTCTTAGGTTCTAACACTACAGTTCCCTGTGTTACCAGAGTACTAGGTATGAACACTACAAGAATTACAGCAAACACCAAATTGCAGAAACATGTAGAACTGCTCCTCCTGGCAAACACAGCCTATAAACATGGTCTCGTTAGTGTCCCACATTCAGTGTTCAGTACAGATTAGACACTAATATTCTGTGTATTTAGTATGTGCAGGCTGGACAACACCCCATCATCAGCACACCTCTGATACAGTGACTGTGAATCTCTGCAGCTTGCATTTAAGCACACACTGAAGGTTTCAAATACACCGCTATGTTCATAATGGAAATGTTCCCCTGTCATCTTCAGCTCAAGGAGAGCAAGTAAGCTCAGTTACTATTTATGAATTTCTGTCAGCATATGCAATAAGCTGTCAGTAGAGTCCATTTATTTGGACAAATCTCTATTTGCTTTTGGTGAACACACTTCAGCTTTTCCAGGTCTTTGGTTTCATTCCAAAGAGAGCTTTGTAGAAGGAGAAAGTTTAAGGAAGTCTCACTAAGTCTCCTTCTGTATGGGTAACCAAGTCAACTTATTTCCCTCAATACCACTCCCTCTCCTCCAATGAAAACAGAGAACTAAATTGTCCATGATCACACATCACCAGCCAAAGACAACTATTCTTAGGCAAAAATATTAGAAAGTTGCATGAAAATAAAAAACATTTCTCTTCTAAAGGCCAATTCTACCTTTTGCTGAGAAACTGGTACAATTTCATGCAAGCTTAAGGATTTCCCACTCCTGGGAACATAACAGCTATTCAGCCCCAGGCCATAAATGCACTTCACTTAAGGCAAAGTTATATGGTACATGAGTCTCCACTAATAAAATGACCACACAGTTGATTAAATACACTTGAAGTTCTTTTTCAGTTATGACTAAATCTGTCTGTTGAGGATACCAGTTATAATCATCTAATGGGATTACTACAAGGAGTGAGATGTAGGGGAGGAGGCTTGCAGATAACCCACACCAGATTGAAAAAAGCCACATGCAGTGTGAAGCTGTTTCCAAGTAAATTGTTAGCAAGGCTTAAAGTTTAAGCTCCTTTTAAGCTAGAAATGCATTCATGAAGATGAAATTGCAATGGCTTGTTTTCTCTGAAAAAAAAAAATCAAGATTTCTCTCACAGGGCTGATGGGATTTCTCTTTGAGCTAGGTGTTATGAGCTCTCAGAGGTCCCATCCTCGTTTGGGACCCACAGCTTTAAAAGAGCGGGAAAGACACTTCGGGTGGTGCTGGAAACAAAAAACATTTATTAACTTAAAAAATAGCAAACTCTCCACTGAAAAAAAGCCGTGCCAGAGACTATAGACTTATGCCTCTGCTACACACCCCCAAAATGCCACCAGATCTTGGGTATAATACTTTTATCACTGATAGCTCAGGCGGGGCTTTGGCAGTCATCCAATCCAGGTAACTCCAGAGGTGGTGTGATGTCCAGGAAGTCCAATGAAGTGTCCTGGTTCAGAACATCTTCCAAATTGGGAAAGAATGCTTGGGCTTTTTTACCTTTTAAGGGAGACAAAGACAGCTTCACCTTTCTTCTTGGTCTTGGCACTCTGCCTGTAGGAGGCGCTACAATGCAACATAGGGCTTAGATCACATGCAGGCTAAAGCCCTTATTTTACCACCACAATACTATTTCAGTGATGCATTTTTCTTTGCCAAATGACTCACTGCAGTCAAATGCTACACAAAAAACAATTATGTCATTTTTGCATAACATTTGAAAGCAAGAAATTATCTATGAACAAAGGAGATTTAGTAAAATGGATGTGTCTTCCAGTGAGAAATGGCAGACGACACTATCTTCTCACATGAAAACTTCCTTATGAGCAAAAACTACAAATCCCAAGGATGTGATTATGATGAGGTTCAATAATACCAGTAGGGAAACAACTGTGCCTTGCTATCATGATTAAGTCTCTAAGTGTACCCAGCTTATAACATGGTCGCTAAGGTAATAGTTTGTGGCCTTTTTTTTTTAACAATCCTAAAAAACCAAGATACTCAGTATCACACTTTTTCTTTGAATTAAAATATCAAGTTTAAAATGCTCCTTTTCTTCTTTGCAGCTTCTAATTATTCTCATATTTTACAATAGGAGCATTTTCCTAGTGACATGACTATTGTTTCCATCACTTCTGACCCAAACCAATTTTAGTTTTTTCTTGTTTTCATCACATAGACTAATGGCAAACACTTGGATGGGGCAGGAAAGCCTGTATATTCAGCTCATTTTCTAAGAAAACCTTCCCTTCTCTTTAGATTCACTTACAGCAAAAACACTGAGAACATCTTCTAAAGTGCATCTCAGGCAATCCAGAGTTGCTCTTGGTTTAACTTGTAGACTGCAAATAATCTCTTAACAAATAATTCAACTAAATAGTCACTGAGATTTCTATCTCAATAGAGGAAAGTAATAGAAAACAGTCATACTCTTCCTGAGGATAGCCAGCCATACCAGCTAGAAGCGGTAGATAGAGAAACTTTAGAGAGGGGGAGAGGGAAAGAAGAAAAGAGAGAGAGAGATATACAAACAGAAAACAAGATGGATAGCAGCTGAGGCAGGCTCTGATTTCAGAAATTACTTGTGTTCTGTCAAGCATTACAAAGGAAAGCTGTGGATATACAACTGCCTTAAAGAGGCCATTTTAGAGGCTTGGCTTTGCTGGAGATGGCAGGAGCACCTTCCTGCCCAGGGGAGGTGATGAATAAATTCCTCATTTTGCCTTGCTTGTGCATGCAGCTTTGGCTTTACCTTTATATTGTGTTTATCTCAATCCATGAGTTTTCTCACTTTTACCTTCACAATTCTCTACCCCATCCCACCAGGGGTGCATGAACAGCTGCATGGAGCTGAGTTGCCAGCTGCTATAAATCACAGCATGTGCAATGAACAGAAAAGATTTTTCCAGGCCTTCCCTTTTATAGGGAAGGTAGAAAGTAACAGACACCACTAGGCAATGCCTCAGAGCGCTGATGAACACATGAATGGGATCATATGCAGAATTGCAGGGAAAATCTAATCTGAAGGTGATCAATTCTTGTTCAGACACTTTGCTGGCAGTGTCTGGGAATGACATCCCTTCATATTGTCCTACAAATAGTCCAATGACATGGATAGCACACCTGAACATCACATGCAAAGCAAATAGAGCTCACCTGGCAGGTGAGCATGCAGCTAGATTAGTTATAAATTAGAGAGCAATTCCAATCAGCCTTAGCCCTTCAAAAATTTCATAACATATACTATGGCAAAGCATTAGCCTGAGCTAACTGATGAACAATTTTTTTTATCAGGCAGCAAGAGATTCAGGAGGTGCAGCTGCTCGTGAGGGGGAACCAGAACAAATTAATTTTCTGTGCTGCCACTAAAGAAGAAAGGATGGTGGTGCACATTATGTCAAGCCAGGCTCAAGAGCCCAGTATTATATTAATATAGGACACTTGATTCACTCTGTGCACCCACTTCTGAAGAATCAACTAGATTGCAGCTTTATACAAACACTAGAGATAATTGCAAATTTACTGTGAAGCAGCAAAAGATATCTTCCACAAATAACATGTGCATTAGACTTGGGAAAGGCCAGATCAACAGAATGCAATGTAATCTTACTGAAATGGGTGTTGTATCCAGAATAATCAAATCTCTAAAGCAGGATGCCAGATCAAGACACAGGCAATACATAATCAACACAAATTTGATCTGTGTGGTAATATAAGACATTAGTGGCCAATTTGGCCCACATATTTCTAAATTAAGGTATTTGCCAAACTAGTTGGTTTAATTGTTGTCTTAAATAGAATGTAACGTCTCTAGCTCTGCTATCAAACATGAGCAGCCACAATAGTCTGTTCTACGATCTTATAAAATCCAGGTAGTCCTGATCGCCAATCAACTCTCACTAGTTTGTCTTTATAGCCTTGTGGCACTGATAGAATCTTGCATTCACAATTTTGAGAGCGACTACAAAAATTCCCCTTTTCTCTGTCAGCTTTAAAGATGATGATTCCAAGTAACATAGCAAACATTTTTTATACACATACCTTATTATCCCTATGTCTTTATTTTAGGACACTGAATAGCTTCTACAAATGTAGAGCCAATTAGAAACAGGATTTGGATATGGTTACAGCTTTGGTAATCATTTTTACTAATATCTGTTACTGCTGGCAATTTGACTCACACATTATCAAAATTCCTTTACCACAGCAGGCAGTAATCAGATGGAAAACATCACAATAATCATATTGAAGGGCTTTGGCCTTCTTGTTGTAGCAAAGCTGTCATTTGACTAAGCTACTTCCCGAGCCACAGGCTGAGGCCAGGAGATAAAAAGAAAATTGCAGGTCAAAAGGCTGGTACGTACAGAGGCTCATCAGCCCTCAAGTGGATACAAGAGGAGACATTCCTCAAGGATAAGAGCAGGACTATGCAGTAACACTGTCCTTAGCAACAAGAACTTAGATTTCTTACCCCTTTGAGACTCCTGCTCTTCTTCACAAGGGCTGCAGAAAAACCACTCCTGGTTGCCACTGCCAACAGCCGCGAGGAGGCAGCAGCACATGCAGAGAGCACATGCACCACGTCCTGCCCAGAAAAGGGAGCTCAAGAGCTCTGGCCCATAAACTTCCCACCCTCTTCAGCTCCGACCTTGCCGAAAGCAGTGTGATTAGCAGGGTTCACATTCTCCAACAGGACAAGGTCACATGCTCCCTTGTATCACTAGATGATCAGTACACTTCAAAACCCTAGGCATCCTCAAGAGCAAAGCAGGATCCTATCCTTCTGGCAAGGACATAAAGGAAACCTTGTGGTTACAGATGTGAAATCTCTCATGGAGCTGAGTGCAACAACTGAGGTCCACTCTCACAACTGAGAAAACTCTCGTCCTGCCTCATCATGTGAGTTAAGAATGATCAAGAATGACAGCAGAACACTAGAATAAACACTGGACATTTCCTGGGACTCAGAACATGAAATAAATAGGGTTCAGAGGTCTCTTTCACTGCTGCCTAGGCTTTCAAGAAGGCATGAACAGAGGGCTGTAGCATGAAGTTGCCCAAGCCACGGTTTAACAGGATTTACACCCTGCATTTATACCACACCAATCATACCCACTAGGGAAATTTTTCCACTAGTGAAGGAAAAATTCTACCAGTTAAGTGTGAACCTGAACTTTCCCCAGCAACAAAGCCTGATTTTAAACTAAGCTTAAACTGAGAGGTATGACTGCCTGACAAAGGGCAAGAAGCTGGGTGAGTACTTGGCTTTGCAAGGGAAGAACTCCAGAACTTGGAAAGAGGGCACAGAAGAAACAATCCCCTCCCCTGACCAGATGGCAATACTGTAACTGATGTGCCCCTAGACAGGGTGGACTCTCCTGGCTGACAGGGTACACTGAAACCCATGTTCTGCTTGCCAAGGATCACAACCCCCAGGTTCTTTTCTGCAGGGCTGGTCTCCAGTGTCCTGCTCCCCAGTCTGTGTGTAAATCCAGAGTCGCCCCATCCCAGCTGCAGAATCCAGAACTTGCCCTTCATATGTGTGACTGCCCAGCCCTCTGATTTGTTTATGCCTCTCTGCTTTCAAGGAACACAACAGCTCCTCACAATTTAGTGTTGTCAATGTCTCACCTCTTCTGTGCACAGCTAGTAACTACAAAGATTTTAGCAGCATGGTCTAGTAAGAAACAAACCCATGCAGATTCTGAAAGTCAAGCAGACAAACTCAGCCAGCCAGGGATCCAGCTGAGCTGCAGCACTAATGTGCTTCTCAGACACTCCAAGAAATGGATGCACTTGGATTGCACGCATCAGTGTGAGGAAAATGGCATCTGAAGGCAGTAGTTAAAGAGCACACATCCTCCCGATTTAAGAGTTGACATAACACGACCATCAAGAAGAGAAGCTGAACTTCATTATTCAAATGTGCTGAGTGATTCTTTCAACAAACAGGTTCTTAACACAACACTTCTCCACCTCTGACAAATGAAAACACAAACTTCAGTTCACTGGAAAGTTTTCTTTTTAATTTTACCATAAAAATGCAAAATAAACTTTTTCACTGTAACATTATAGCTTTTAATATTCCTGAGCTGCATTTTAAAAGCAAAAGTATTCTTAAATGGATTTAACAAGAAACACTGCAGCCTTACGTTTCAACAACACAAGTAAAAATAATTTAGCAAGAAGGCTCCTTTTTCACAACAATGTTCAGCTCTTTATGTACCTGAAAAAATGTTTCAAGTAGCCCTATACCACCTGAAATAATTACAAAGCCAAATATGTCAACAAAAAGTCAGAACAACTTTCAACCATTTTACCACTGCTTGTTACTTCCCACACCAGGTGTGCCTCTCTTACATGGAAAGTATTATACAAAGGCATTACAAGCCAGAATAAATTGGGCCACGAAGCTTGGCATCATACAGGCATATGAAGGAATCAAAGCAGTTTAAAAGGTATCCTGCATAACTTTATAGTCAGTTTTAAGAAAAAATATGAAAATCCTGCTATCCATCTCAATCAATAAAAACTCTACTTTGTGAAACATGATTTCATTCAATGCACCAGGAAACACTTTAAATCAGATCTGTATGTAATAGCTTGTCACTTCTGAAATTCCTATAAGTGGCACCCATGTATTTCTTAAGCCAATTTAGGTGATAAAACTAAATACACTAAAATTAAGGTTTAGAAAACAGAAACTGAAGAAAACAGATTGGCTTTTAGCACTTAAGGAACTTGAGTACAAGCACAGGTGATTATACCTACATTGTGGTAGAAACCTAGAAAGAGACGACAAAGGAAGGTTGGTCAAAAAAATTAGGCATCTCTTTTCTTTTAATTTTGGGGCCTAGATGCAAGCTAAGAATTGGTTGAAACAACAGTGTTTTCAATAGCAGTCACACCGATGAGATCCGGTGTCCGATTTTGTGGCCCTTTTGTCCTACCACAGCCTTTCAAAGGAGCCAAGGCCGCCACTACCCAAGGGGTACCCGCTACCCAAGCACTCCTTTGCTCATTCAGCGATCACCTCCGGTGCCTTCGTCTCCTGCTCGCACTCCTGCGGCTGCGACTCCTCTCTCTCCTGTCTCTGTCCCGCCTGCGTTCCCTGCTGCGCGTTCTTCTGTAACGGGAACGCCTGGGGCTCGCACTCCTGCGCCGAGGGCTGCGGCTCCGCCGAGGGCTGTAGCTTCTGCTGGAGTGCCTGTAATACCGCCTGTCTTTCCTGCGCTTCTCGTCCCGGTAACTCACATCTCTTCTGTGCCTGCTGCTCTCCCGCCCACCCTTACTCTCATCGCTGTTTATGCTGCTACATGAATGGCTCTTTCTTCTCCTTGGCTCTGCTCCGCGTTTGTCCTGCTCACAGTGCAAGTCCTTCTTGCAAGTGTTCTCGTCACAGTTAGAGAGCCTCTTCTGGTCCCGGTTATTGGAAGGAACACATGGAAGTACCACCGAACCTCTTCTGTCGGAACACCTCTCAGAGTCTGTGGCATGGAGATTCTGACCCTCTTTGACATGAACTTTGTCATGAATGTTGCCATTTAAGTACTTGCATTGAGTGTTAGCACTTTCAGGGGATGCTACTGTCTGAGAGCCAGGAGTCAGTTTGTCTGCACCAGCCTGTCCTGAGGTAGAAGTGATGCAGCTGGATGACACAGTGTGGGGAACAGCACTAGGGTTTTGCAGCACGTCAGTCTGAGATGCCTCAGTTTCTTCTTTGTTTTGATTAACTGCATCCATTTTCTTGCTCAGAAGATTGTTCAGTAGTTTCTCCCTCAGTTCCTTTTCTTTTCTCTGCAACCCCAGTGCTCTCTCTTTTTCCTCTTCCACACGTTTAAGCTCAGCCTCCTGGAGTCTTCGTCTCTCCTCTAGCTGCTGAAGACAGATCTTTTCTTCATTCTGTTCTTGCTCCAAGAGCTTTACTGTCTGAAAGACAGTCAAAGGGAAGAGTAAACAAAAAAATACCTACTCATGCTTCCAAGTTACAACATAACACAAAGGCAGCAATAGGGCAAAAAAATAAAATCTAACCAACAGAACTTTACCATCCCAAAATAAAATAGTGTTTTATTTTTAAAGGGAAAAAAAAATCTAAACAAATCAACCAACAAAACCCACTAATCCAAAACCACTGTAAGTTGAAACCTTATTTGTCCACAATTCCTGAGAGGAAGTTTTGTCTTCATGGCTCCTCAACATAACAAAAGTAACTACATGTAAAATCTGCCGTATTAAAATACATTTAGCAGGGTCAAAACTTGAAGTTTTCAGTCAAATTTAAAATTTAAAAATTCAGCCAAATTGAAAATGTTTAAAATTTTACTGAGAATAACTTCTTTTAGGTGACTGGCATCTGCGGATCACAGATGACTTTACAACCAGTCCATAAAAACAGCAAGTAATTAAATAGACAAATATTATGTAGAAGCTGATTGTCATTTTGTCAACCACTTTAAAAAACTCTCGATACTAGAAAAGGTTCAAACTTTTTTTTTATACTGACCTAGTCAGAATATATAGTATAGACCTCAGAATTCTCTAAATGGAAGAAACACACTCTTTGTTACATCAGAAAACCCTTCTATTCCACAGCTGCAAAGTTAAAAAGCCTGCAAAAGGCATTTCTCCCTTCTTCTAGTATGTAACTGTGGAGTTCTAGTACATGGCACTGTGAGTTCAAAAACACTCCTGAAATGTACTGCCATCAAGAAAAAATCTGTGCTTTTCCACACAGCTTTTAGTTTCTACAGAAAAGATTTCACATAAGTATACCCTAATATGGTTTTATCTCAAGCTTCAGTGTTTCAGTGAAAAAAAACAACGATATGGTTAGAGAGACAGGATCTAACATTTGAAACCTTTGCTGAGAGTATTTTTCCTACAGAAGAAACATTCCGCACATTTCAAACATTGACTAATGAAAGTTCAATCTCTGAAACTGCAAAGAGTAGTGAACAGAGTTGCTGTGAGGCAGGTGGGAAACAGCATCCAAACCAGAATTAGAAAAGGAGTCTTGCATCTTATCCCCTGTGGTTAGCTCACTTCATCATGCTCACACATTCTTTTGCTGGACTTAAGAAAACCTGACAATTAATTTACAGATAAAAAATGCAATTCAGGATAATAGGTTCAATTTCACTTTCCATTTACCTACCAGTGCATATCTTACCAAGAGATAAATACTGTTTCATTGCGCTTTTCTGAAATTTTGGTCTGAGGAATAGCATCTGCAAAGGTAGTAAACCTAGTGTTTAATGAACAGTGCTCCCCACCTCCTCTCAAGCCAGTAAAGGGCTTTGTTCTGTTGTGTTCTTCATTAGCTTCTGAAATAAATATTGAAGTTACCTTTGCTCTGCTTAGCAGTTCTGCAATTAATCTAATGGACTGAAGATTTCTCTGAGCTAACAGGAGCTTCCTTTCTTCTAGCTTTATCTTCTCTTGAAGTTTTCTCTGTTCTTCAGCTTGAAGCTTTTCAAGTTGCTTTTTATTCCGTCGAACTTCACGATCTTTCTGCTTCTGTTCTCTCTTGCGCAACTTCTCTTCCCTTTTTCTCTCTCTCTCATATTCTTCAAGCTCTCTCTGCTTCCTAAAAAGAGATAAATACTTTTGCCTTGTCTAGACAAAACACAATTTCAAACCCTCCTGTATGTACAATACATTTTATACTTCAAATGATTTTGTTTCTAAATAACTCATATTGATGAAGAACAAAAGTAGCAAATGGAACATTTTAATCCTTACTTGTGACAGCAAATAGTCATATTCTCTCTATTTTTAACAAGCTGGAATTCAAATTAAAAAAATGGCTACAGTAAAGAATTGTTTTTTTGAACTACTTTGACCACAGACAATAACAATGCATGAGGCAGCTGGGCAGAGAATTATCACAGCAAGAGGAAAAATATCAAGCCAATGAATGTGTGCAGCAGTGGTGGGTTTTATTTCTGTGATTAGGACAAAATGGTAGCT
Organism: Bombycilla garrulus; assembly: GCA_013400315.1. Taxonomy (NCBI): domain Eukaryota; kingdom Metazoa; phylum Chordata; class Aves; order Passeriformes; family Bombycillidae; genus Bombycilla; species Bombycilla garrulus. The sequence continues at coordinate 327,187 of VXBU01003594.1, forward strand.
TCTGCTAAAGGCCAAGGGTCTCTGAAAAGAGGTGTCTAATGGCACAATTTTTAGGAAATTGAGTATTTTGCCGGCTTAGTATTTTCAACTGTACATAAGTGGTAAACCAAATAACCACACTCAGCTCTAACTGCTTCACTTCAGGTACGTGAAACTTGTGTTTAGTTATTTTCTATTTTTTGATGCTGATATGAAGGAGCAATTTTGTTATGCCTGATTGTTAAAACTATAACTGAACAATAAGCGATAAATACCTTTCTTCTTCTTTTTGTTTTTCCTCAGCTTCTTTCTCTTTACGTTTTTGTTCTTCTCTCTGCTTTTCAAGCTCTTGAAGCTTCTGCCTTTCAAGCTGACGCTTCTTAATTGATGCATCACTGAGGTGTTTTGTTGAGTCAAAAGAAACCTTTACATGATACAATTGAAAACAGTTTTAAGGAAACAGAAAAAAAACCTCAAAAATTACAACCTGACAACTTTAACTTAGACCTTGGTGTAAGTACAATCAGATGTGTAAAATCTTTTTCAAAACAAAGGGAACTTCTCCATGTACCCAGAGAAAGCACCACCTATTGTAATCAGGTAACTGGGTACTAAATGTGTGCACACACATAGAAAATCAGATACCACTTCACACTTCTATGTCTCACAACCAAAAATAAACCCCAGTGCAGCTGAGGCTCTGTCCAATGTTTTCAATGTGTCAGAATGGCCATACAGAACTCTTAATTAATGCATGCTGTTAGGGACTGTACAGTACTATGTAGAAACAGGTACAAATAAAGACCATCCTTTCTGTCTAAAACTGTGATCCTTAAATTCAGCAGAAGACAGTTCTACAGCATTCAACACCTGGTTCAAACCTCCCCACCAATTCTAAAACCAAGATTCCCAAACTGAGGTACACTGGGCAGAAGAAGTCATGGGAACACAAAGAAGAGAAAGACAGCACATCTGAAAAATGAGCCTTCAGAGGCACTCAGCTTCCAGGATATATGAACACACCTTGGCCATGCCCAGCTGTGTGCTGGAACAGGACACCACAGCCCTGGTGTCCTAATCTCCAATTCTGAGTGCAGCGGGCAGGGATCTATAACACATTTCCACAAACCCACGGTCATGAACCACAGGGCAGAGAACAAGGAGCACATCCTCTGCAGTTCAATCTACTCAGGCTTTATGCAAAATGATGTTTCACTAACAGATTGACAGGACAAATAGGTACAAACAGACAACGTGTGGTGACCTTGCATGACAGAGCTGCTGTCCTGACAGGGCAGCTGCCAGGAAGCAATGACTCTTCTTGCACGGCCAAACTAAATTTGGGAACCCTGATCCCCTGCACGTAAATGACAGTTTGAATTTCATCAGGTCAAGGCAGTTGCTATTCTGACAAGCTTTGGTAACAGATAAAAGATTACAGTATTTTACTTGTACTGACTAAACTACCATTTGAATAAATATCTGCATGTTCCCACATTGCACAAAGGAACATTAATCAAGGTTTTTTTCTGAAATACACTCCCTGGTTTAATGAATGACTAGTAAGCATACCAAAATACATCTGCAAACATCTCACTCAACTGATATGTAAGTGCATGGACCACCTCCAAAAAGAGTAAGTTTTCTTGAGGCCATGCTTTCAGAGACACTACATCTGAACAGACTACCTTGCTCCTCCTGTCACAGCTGTAATTTCTAAAACAATGAGATTACGGAAAATTACGTCTGGAAAACTCTGTATGTAAATACTAAATAAGCACAGGGAATTCACAGGAAGCGTGCTACAAATGAAAAGTCTCATTTACATTTTTGCGGGGCTTTCCTGCATATCAGTTACACTAACGATTAACTGTGTATTTCCCAGACCAGACAGGGCCTATTAAACCCTTTAGTTCTGACCTTTCACTGGTAGACTTAGTTATCAATGCAGGGACCAAATACAGAATTCTGGAATTCTCCCCCAAAATGTCTCTCTGTAGTGAACACATTAAAGAATAATGAACTTCACAGTCAATCTTTTGGTGAAATTTGTCTGAATGTGTTCAGAACTGGAACTTTAAGTGAAATCACAATTTATAAACATATATTTTTTTCTAAAGCAATTCAGAAAATAGTGTTCATAAACTTGATCCTTCCATCAGCAGTTCTCATTTCTAGAACTGCCTTGTTCAAGGAAAAAAGCAAAACCCCCCCTCACTTTAGTCATGCAGTCTAACAACACATTCTTCTACCAACACTTTCCTTTAAAACTTGTATTATGTCTGTCCCACAAAGCTACATTACGGCTATCAATGTCATCTGTTGTCATCACTATGGTACACAATGAAGGTTTCAAGCACTATGGAAATAACACTTAGTTGAACTTGGTCTTTCATGTGGGCTCCCACACAAAAGGCTGCAGTCTCTCACCTTGATATTGCAAGCCACTGCTTTGCCATCATCGCCCTTGTACATCAGCTTCATCCCTCGCAGGGCGTTCATGGCCTCGATGAACCCCGCGTACTCGCGGTACTGAACATACGCCTCAAAGTTCAAATGGCCCCCGAAGCTGAAAGTGTGAAAATTCCTGCCGGTCATCTCTTCTCTGTAAGGGTCCAGCATGGGTATGTCCACGTTACGGATTTCTCCAAACTTCTGGAAAACCTTTATCAGCACTTCTTCACTTGGCTTTTCCGAGCCAGTCTCCTTTGCTGCAAACCACTTACAAGGCAAGCCCTCCAAGTGAATAGTGTCTGGCCTTTCCCCAGGCAAGGTTTCGTTCATGTCTTTCGCATCACGGAAGAACGAGTCCCAGTCGTGTCTGGTGGGAAAGTCGATCTTGTATTCCGCAGCGCGCACCTTCAGGATGTCGGAGAAGCCGCTCAGCTTTATCGTCTTGCCGTCAAGGCACGCCAGAAAAGATTTAACCAAACTTTTGTTCTCGACCTCTCCTTCAAACCGAATGAAGTCCATCGTGCTTTTAGAGATCCGCAGAGTGGAAAACTGATGAGTTTGCACCATCCCTTTCAGTCTTTCCATCACTTCCCAGTTGGAAATGGACTTTCCCGGTTGCTTCAGCTGAGGAAGTGCCACACTGATGGTCATTTTTGTAATGGGTTTAAGGTATAACCCACAGGGAGCACAGAGCTCTACAGCTTCTGATGTATCATGAACTATTGTTGCAGCAGCCATAACAAAGAAAAAGCATAGGATAAAAAAATAAAAGATGCAAGTTTAAGTTGCAGGCCAACAGCAGTCAAATAAAATAGCCCTTATCCATAAATAATTTAATTCTTTGGCAATTTAACCATTACCAAGTTAAAACGACGTCTCTTAACGCAAGAGCGAATTAGATAGTTACAACCGAGTAGTACAAACATCTTAAACTATTTTACAACCATTAGAGCCTATAAGTAATTAAATCTCTGTAAGGCCTCTGAATAGAAAACTAGAAGTTGATGACAGTCTTAGGAATACATGAAGTTGGTATGTGATTGCTCAGAAAGCAGCTACCCTTTCTCAGGAGGGAAGGGACTGGCGGCGCGATGTCACACCGCTCCCAAATCTACTTAACAACCAGTGAACCCCAGCAGGCTGGCGCCGAGGCGGATCTCACGTTCTCCGGAAGGAAGACCTGGAAGGTGTCTGCAACGACAGAAAAGCGCCCCTTTTATTTAAAAGCCCGAAGCCCCACCGCCCCTCGCTGCCGGCAGCGCCGAGCAGCCTCCGCAGGACAAGGCCGGGCAGCAGCGCGAATTGCACCGGGGCCGGAGGCCACCGCCGCCAGCTGCCCCCGGCGGGCGGAGCCCGGGCGGCGGGGGGACACCCCGGCGAGACGCCAGCGGGGAAAGCGCCCCTCGCCGATGCCGGGGTCAGCCGCAGCCCCCGCCGCGGCTCCTGCGCGTTTATCGGCAGGCAGAACCCGGCTCGCGTCCCTCGCTCCCGCCGCCCGGACGGGANGCGCGGCCGAGGACACCCGGCCCGGGCCCAGGACACGGGGAGCCCGCTGTCCCGGGAAACACAGCCCGCAGGGACACTCCGTGTGCTGGGCTGAGCTGAGCTGAGCTGAGCTGAGCTGAGCTGAGCTGAGCTGAGCTGAGCTGAGCTGAGCTGAGCTGAGCTGAGCTGAGCTGAGCTGAGCTGAGCTGAGCTGAGCTGAGCTGAGCTGAGCTGAGCTGAGCTGAGCTGAGCTGAGCTGAGCTGAGATGAGATGAGATGAGATGAGCTGGGCTGGGCTGAGCTGAACTGGGCTGGGCTGAGCTGAGCTGGGCTGAGCACACTCCCCGCGTCTGGGGACAGCTGGGGACAGCTGCATGGCAGCGCTCCCCCTTGCACGGAATGAGTTCGGTGGGAAAAGAACCTCTGGAACATCGAGTCCAGCCTATGACTGAACAGCACCGTGCAATAGACCTGGCAGTGAGTGCCGCTCCAGCTTTTCCTTAAACACCTCCAGGGACGGTGGCTACACTGCCTCCCTGGGCAGCCCATTCCAATATCTAATCACCTTTATGTGAAGGAATTCCTCCTACTATCCAGCCTAAACCTTTCCTGGCACAGCTTGAAGCCATTTCCTCTTCTCCTGTCACTGGTTGCCTGGGAGAAGAGGCCAACCCTCCACCTGGTTACAGCCTCCTTTCAGGGGCTTCCAGAGAGCCATAAGGTCACCCCTGAGCCTCCTCCAGGCTAACCAGCCCCAGCTCCCTCAGCTGCTCCTCATGGGACACGCACTCCATGGGACATGTGTTCCCTCTGTCAGCCTAGGACACCAGGGCACAGCCACGGCCACCCTTCCCTAGAAGGTAGAGCACGGGTGACGGTGGTCACCTGCCCCTGCTTCACCTTATTAAAGCAGGCACCAGGTCTAGCCTTGGATAGAATTCCTCCATCTGAGAAATGTGACTGCAGAAACCTTCAGCAGCAGGCTGGGTGTAAATCATGGCTTTGAAGCACCACTGACCTCAGTGCAGGAGGTCACCATGAATGCAGCAGCTGCAGCAAGACTTCAGCTGTTGTGCAGAGGTGCTATTTCACATTGCAGATGCTGGAAACTGCTAGCCCTATTCTGTTCCTGTTACAGTTAAGTAGTAATATAAACACAGAATAAGGAACTACTGCTACAATACAACATTTGAAACAATGTGTGCTTTGCAGTCTGAGGGCCCCTGCATTGTGTGTCACACCTTCTACAAACTTGCCCTTGGGAGCATACAAAGCTAAGGCAGATATGTTCTGGGGAGTTTTAGTAGCAGCACAGGGTGACCCTGCACAGGGCAATGATTTTGAAGCCTATGTATAAAGGTAGCCCCACTGCTCAAGACTGTGCCAAGAAACAATATTCTTTAAATAAAGACTGGAACAATGCTCTGAAAAGTTGTAAAATACTAGCATTGAGGTTACTCGTATCAGCCACAACTTTAAAAGCTATCACAGACTATTTTTTTCTGATATACTCCAAAGAACTGTTACAAACATTCTATTTAGATGGGCAAGAGGAAGTATTGATAATGTACACACCTGTTAAAAGATGTCATCAAGCATCAGTGCTACAGTATAGAAAGGGTAAACTGTCCCAGCTGATATGCAATCCTTTGTGTTAGGCAGATATGTTATTCTCATTTTCATTTTTTCAGTGAGATGCTTAAAGAGTAACTGAAATGTCTCCCTTTGGCTTTCATAGTCTGAAGTGAAGGTCAGTAAAGGATATGACACCAACGGGGCAGAAGGATGAACCAGCAAAGTAAACATCAGTAAGGGACAGTATCTGAGTGCAACTGTGCATGTAAATCTGCTTTTTTACTGTAAGACATTGACTTTCCCCAACTCTGTCAACTACATTGTGCTGTCGACCTTACAAACCATCTATCATGTCTAAAAGCTTGTACTTTTTTTGTGATTTCAACACAGAATCTTGTGGAAGATGTCACTTCTTCCTATAAACTCTTATCTGTATTTTCAGTAGTTAAAACACCAAATCCCACAAAAGTTCACTAGAGGGAGTGCTTGTTACTTACATATAAGAGATTTATTTGTATACACAATTAAAATAGGCTATAAACAGCATATACTAGGTTTCGTATTCATGCCAGAATACAGATCATTCTTCCTTTCTTGGAAAAGGATATAATCCTCCCAACTACACATGGTCCTATCCGTGTACTTCTTCAGCCCTTCCTGAAATGCACCGTTTTCTTGACCTTAGTGATCATTTGCAGAAATGCATGCAAGATGTTACGTGGGTGTTAACATAAAATAAAACAACAACCCAGTATAATTCCATTTCCTTTCCTTCCATCTTCCTTTCTCTCTGAAACACACACAAAAAGAAGAAAACCTCTTTTTAGTTTAAAACTTAGCTGTATCTCTTGGAGAATGATTTATCTCCTGTGTTCATCTAAATCCTTGCTACTACTTCAGAAATGCTCCTGGTACATTCTTTTTAGAAACAGAGAATGTTGTGATTCCTTTGGATATGATTTAGGTTTTCTGTTGTCACTGATCAGGGGGTATTTCTTTATTCTCTCTCACAGAGGGAAAACGTTCTGAATGATTCACTGTGCAGTGGAACAGTTTATGAATGGAAATTGGAAGTGGAGGCAGGAGCACAGAAGAATCTCTCTGATTAAAAGATTGCGTAACTGTTGAGTGGACATTACAATGTTGGTTTTAGGCTGTAAATAGCCTCTCCCTAAATAGCAAAATTAATCCCTGAAGTGGGTAGGAACAGAGGAATGAACCTGAAATATATTGGTTTACTTCCCATGGTAAGAAGCAGGTCCACAAATAATTCTATTTCCTTTCGTTAGCTCTGCTGTTTCTTATGTGGATTGTTCTGTGTGTCTGTGTCTGTGTTTGTGATGATCTGTGTGACAGATCATCTGCCTTGGAAACAACACATAACATTAGAAGTACATACATATGCTGATGTAGGGCAACTTCAATTAACTAGAATTAATAATCACTTCCTGGGCCTGGTTCTCTACAGGTCTAACTATTGCTTAAAGCAATAGAATATGATGATATACAGATCTAATTTCACTCTCTCTAACACAGCCTTATGGCAGAGAATTAGCCTTGAAGCAATGTGTAGGATGCAAAGCAGATAATTTTCTACTAATTTGTCTCTGTGCCTATGCCTACTGCCATATATTTTACACTTAACAGAAATGGTAACATTTCTGCTTTTTGCTTTCACTGAGGCAGAATTGGCATCTGTTGTGGTATTGGTTTATGAACTATCTGGTCAAACTATCGTGTGATGTAGCCTATAAAACATAAAAATTAGATTTAATTGCCAAGATACATTGTACTATACTTGTTAGCACAATGTGTTTTAAAAAATAGTACTGTGCTGTCATATGCATTGCTGGTTATTTCAATTTTGATACATGCATCCATGAAATGTTTTCCCATAATTACAGATTTCAAGAACCATCACTTAAATTGAAATGTAAAAGACTTGATTTTTTTTTCCTACTTTTTTTCCAATGTCTGTTTAGGATAAAATATTTTAATTAGATTCAAATTAATGCTTGAAAATTAAGTATTTCCTCCAGAGTATTGCATGTTATAGATTGATACCAGTCATGAAAGTGTCTTGTGCTTTTATGTACACTTTTTAAATCCAAACATTTTCTTAGTAATTTACAAAGTGAAAGACAAGAGCTGTTGGCATTTCTGAAGAAAAAAAGAGCAGCAGGTTAATAATACTAATCTTCCTCAGCAGGATGTTTCTCTTGACAGGTTCCACAAGATTCATTTCAAGTGCAACTGTTGACACCATAAAGAGTTTGTTTGAGTTTTTTAAAGAGGTAAAATTGTATTATTAAAAATGAAAAATTACAGTTCTAAAGAAGACAAGATCTTCTAAGATCCCCTCTGTAGGTTCAGCCTGCCCTGCCCACTAAAAGTTTCACTTAATCCAAAAAGAACAGAGATATTTTGGTAGATCTAGCATACATATAAATGACTGGCATCAATTCTGTGTTACAGCAGCAATGTCTGTAGCTCGGCCTTGATTCAGGGATGTCAGGGGAATCAGTGGCAGAATGCTCTGCTGAGTTTGCACTCTTTTTGCTCCTGGCAACCTTTTCTCATTTCCTAGGGCCTGATTGTGGCATCTAAAAAGCTAAACAAAGGAAGGATGACCAAGCCAGGTCACATTTGATTTGCACATAGCACTTCTCTTTTCATGCAGACAGGTACTGTCAATATGTTCCAGAATGTGCTTCCAGGGCTCATTAATCACATCTCAAAAAATGTCTTCTTGTCATTTCCATTAACAGATATTGAGTTTATACTAAGATGCAGATTAAGACAGTTGAAATAATCTTTAAGCGGCCTTAATCAGTGACAAAGTTTTATCAAAGTTTGTTTCTGACCCATAAATACATATATATATGTATACATGCTTCTATAGCCATCACTATACATCAATCTATTTATAAAAACATTTGTACGTGTATATATATAAACTGATTTTCTCCTAAGGTCCTTTTTCAACTGAGGGAGACACTCAAGTTTGTGTAGGGAAAGTCCTCAGGTGTCTGTTGATTCTGTGCTGCAGAATGACAAGTCAACCCAAGATTAATTTGTAAATATTTTCCTCCCTTCCCTTTCCAGGTATATCAGCAGGTAAGGAGACAACTTAGCATGCTGGGAAGAGAAGACAGAGGGAGAAGGGAATGTCAGTCCTGTTTCAAGGATAAAGTGACAGTTTTCTGCAAGTGGGGAAAGAATAAAAAGTTTTTGTTAAATAATTTTAAGTATAGAAGAAGTAATTAATTCTAACTTAACAGTGTATTTTCAGCTGCTTACACTACAGTTTAATTGTTGTCTTACTTGTAATTTGGTATGAAATAACCCTATGCATCAAGCTTTGCACCAAAGGAAGAGAAAAGTTATTTAGGTTAGTGCAAGGAGACTTAATTATGAGTCATAGGGTATGACTTAGAAAGGGAAAATGTCATGATTGCAAGACCCTTTCTCCTATATAAAGAGAAAGGCATCATAACAGCCAGATGATTTTATTTGAAAGACTTTGTGGGAAATGAATCTCTCTGGGGAAAGCGACAAGACCTAAAAAACTTTTTTGCTTCAATTGCCCACTTTGGCCTTTGCTGGTAAGCAGAGGTGGTATAATACATTGGCATGCCCACTAGATTTCAGTGTTATTTCTCTGGCTTGACAAGCTTGCTAGTATTCAAGAGTACTTTTTGCCTCTTTTAGAAAGCCTTTGCTTAATGAGCTGAGGGATGGCATATTTTAATGTTTCTTTCCTGGGTCAGGGCAATTCCAAGCACAAATACAGGCTGTGCACAGAATTGATTGAGAGCACTCTTGGGGAGGATTTGGGGGTGCTGGTGGATGAGAGCCTGGACATGACCTGACAATGTGAGTTTGCAGCCTAGAAAGCCAAATGTGTCCTGGACTGCATCCAAAGCAGTGTGGCCAGCAGTGTAAAAGAGGGGATTCTGCCCCCCTGCTCCAGTCCCATGAGATCCCACACAGATTATTGCATCGAGCTCTGGAGCATCAGCACAGGAAAGACATGGATCCCTCGAACGGGTCCAAAGGTAGGATGTGAAGATTATCAGAAGGCTGCAGCACCTCTCTTATGAAAACAAGCTGAAAGAGCTGAAGTTGTTCAGCCTGAAGCAGGAGCTTATAACACCATCTAAAGGGGGGCAACACAAGGGGTGGGGAGGGACTTTGTACAAGGGCATGCAGTGATAGTTTATGAGGGAATGGCTTTAAACTGAAAGAGGACAGATTTAAATTCGGTATAAGGAAGAAATTCTTCTCTTTAAGGGTAATGAAGTACTGGGACAGGTTGCACAGAGAATTTGTGGATACCCCATCCCTTGGAATGTTCAAGGCCAGGTGGGATGAGGCTTTGAAGACCCTGGCCTAGTGGAAGGTATCTCTGCCTATAGCAGCAGGTTGGAACTAGATGGTCTTTAAGGTCCTTTCCAGCACAAACTATTCCGTGATTCTATGATGTGTTTAAATGTTTTACATATATATGCCACAATGGCCACAATATTGTATATTGTGGATTTTAGTATTGTAAGAGGACTTAGATTCTATGACAGTGATTATCTACGACTTTATCACCCTTCTCTACAAAGGTGGGCTATCCCAATTTTCTTTACAAATATGGATATCGTTTCTGTAATTTCAGACAGTTTTTCAGGGACCATGACTCTTTAAGCAAGTTCTTCTCATCCGAAGATTGCAAGGAAGTATAGTTTTAGGCAAATCTTTGCAGTTGCCCTGACTCTCAGCTTAGCTCTCCTTTTTTGTCACTCAGCTTCCTTTCACTGGCATTCTGGCATGTTGTTACTAAAATAGTGAATTTAGGGATCTGGCACATCAGTTTGAGAATAAACCTAGCATCCTAGTAAGGATAAACTCTCAAGGCCTGCTAAGTCCAAGTTCATAACATCTGATAGTGACTATACAGTATGCAGAAAAAGCAATTTGATTGTTGAACTGTTTGTCCAACAGACTGAAATTGAATTTCTTTCCCTGTCAAAATTTTCTCTATGAAGAATTTCTAGATAAAATTATTGAGCATGGTGGTGGTTAAATTTTAAGTTTGAAGCTATTGCTTCCTATAGGCATGCCTGTGTGAAGGGAGTCAAACACCTTAGGTGAGGTTTTAAAAAGTCAGTTGGGAGAAGAGAAACTACTCAAGACTGAAGTCAGTTATGGACTGGGTCTTCATTTCAGCTCTCTGCAGGAGATGGGTGCTGAATCTCTCTCTCCTGAGGGTCAAACTGTTGATTTTTTTTGTTGGGATCCTTTCAGTGGGAGGATCACAGGACCTTCATGATTCATTGGCTTCTTCAGGTGAGGTAGGAAGCCTAAACTCATTTCCCATTTTAGCCCAGAGAGAAACAAGCCCAGAACCAAAATTTTCAGGGCACATTTCTACTACATAGTCAGAATAGGGTGTTCTTAACACAGAAGTGACTGTTCACTGTTACAAACCTGAGGTGTTTGATTTCTAGCAAATTCTACTTTTCAGTCCATGTTTGGCACCAGAAATGTGGTAGTGTTTATTAAATGATGAGTTTAAAAGATAAAGGAAAATTGGGTTAGCACTCAACTGCCCAGGGTGCAAAATTTGTTGTGATGTCTCTTGTTCAGCCAGCAGTTACCTCAGGGCATGAATCTACTGAGGGATATTCTAAAACCTGCATGATGATGAGGTCTAAGTCCATGTGATGTTACTTGTAAGAAGTACTTGGGAGATTTTAATTTGTATACAATGTTTTTCAATCCATTTCACATTGGCTTAAACTCTTTCAGGTATTTTATTTCAGATAAAAGTCCAGGTGTCCTGCTGGGCTCAGGGATGTCAAAGACGGCCATGTCTGCTGGTCTGTCAGTGAAGCACTTCCTATGATCTTTTTCCACGGAAAAGACCAATGTCAGTCAGCCAGCTCCAGCCTGGCTGATCTAATTGATTTAGTCATGGGGAGTCCAGCCCCACGCCTTCTTCTCCAGCCAGAACCAGGCAGAAGTCACTACCTCAGGTTAAGATGTTACCATCTTCACCAATCTGTTTGGCATCTCTGCTGGAGCATAAATACCACAAGCAGAAGAAGGAAAGTTAGATTTGTTTACACCTCTGCTGCCCACATGCACAGCTCAGCTTGTTTAACTATGGGCACTGGAGCACATGCCATGCTTTAGCCTGCTGCAGCCAACACTTTTAAGTGCACTGAATCATATATTGAGCAATTGAGGTCAATGCTTCTGCATGTGACTTTGGGCTTTACAGTGCTGCCACATTCAAAATCATATCAATTAAGCTGAGCACTAAAGTAGATCTGAGAAACAGCAGAAAGACAAAACTTATGTTGTTCTTTCTCCATCTCCCTCTCACCACTTCTCTGTGCAGGAAGTTGACTGCAAATTTTGATGTTTCACCAAAAAAAGAAAATTTCTTGTAAAGGACAGTGGGTTTTAGAAAGGCTTCTGTACACAGAGCACATTGCTCTCCTTGTTGATGACCTCCATCTATAATCTAAAAACCTCAAGGGATCAAGCAGTGTGCTCCAGAGTAACTAGGCTCTCACAGCAACAGGTGAAAAGAGGTGTACTGACTTACGATAAAACAAGAATCATGAAAGTTGGGAGGGACTGAGTTGGAAGGGACCCACAAGGATCATTGAAATCCAACTCTTCCTCTTGAAGCTTAGCCTCAAGAGTCACACCATGTGCCGAGAGCATTGTCCAAAATCTTCCTGAACTCTGCAGGCTGGTGCTGTGACTGCTTTCCTGGGGAGCCTGTTCCAGTGCCCCACTGAAGAGTAATGAAATACAGGCAAAACACAAGAATGCATAGATAATGATGGTATAACATTTAGCTTATGTAGATAATGGCCAAGAAATAAGAAAAGTATTAATATTCAGAACTGAAGTTTCACCTTGAAGGTCACTGACAGGAGAACAGCCTAATACAGGCAAAATGAAATGTAACTTAAATTGAGTGACTAAACCTCAAGAAGGATAAGCAGTGCTTGGCATGGGTGCTGTAGCATAGACTCTAGCCCAATGAAAGAGAGAGGGACCTATCTGCAGGTAAAACCTTACGAAGTATTACTAATTCAGAACTGCATTAATTATGGGAAATTATTATTAGCACTACTATTTTTACCAGTTACTTCTAATTTTTTTCAAAAGTAATACACCTAAAGCTAACATTGAGCTTTTGATTCTATATTAAGAACTCTGAATATGTACTGGTTTTAATCATCGGGCTTTCTGACTTCTGCTTCTTGGAAAGCCCCAGCTTACTTCGCACTTCTGAATCTTTTCACCTCTGATGCTTTCAGGTTCTTGTATTTCTTGTTTGTGTGAACAAAGCCATGCTGGACATATGGATTTTTTATTTTTTAATAATTTTATGAAAACTGCTATGTATATTAATACTCCAATCTATTTTGCTTCTATCTTCTACTGCTTAATATATGGTGTTTCCTCAGAGGAGCTCTGTTAAATGATCGATCTGCTGAGGAACAAATTAATAGCTGAGGTAATAATTTCTTTCAACATCCCAGCTAGACCTCAAACAGGACAGTCTCTGACATTTGTACCAGTTAGGAAGGAATCTCACCTGATCTGTTTAGCATGGGACACTACTACCATTGGAGAGAAGTTTAATAAATTAGGGAAACAAATGCAAATGCTATCATTAGGAAGAAGCTTTAGCATAGAAATGGATTTTACAGGAACAACAGAGGTCTAAGGATCCTGTAGGCATTGCTGGCATTACCTAATGTGATGTCTTTTTTAGTTGTCTCCAAGACAGGGTGTCTGCACCCCAAGGAGTGTGAAAGACAATTCAGTGAAGTGCAGGAAGAATATGTTTTTGTACCATTAACAAATAAAATAAAAATATGAGTTTTTAAAGTAGTGTTGCTTTCATCTTTATCTCATCTTTTTAAATTCCTATTTCTTGTAGGTTTTATAACGTACATAATATGTTATTACAATAGTACATCCATATAACCTATTTATAAATAAACATACATATTTTGAGAGGTTATGCTTCAAAATTTTTTTTTTCTTGGGTTGCACGACCAAAGAAGTTTGGAGATCTGTGTCATATTGGAACTATCCTGCACTGAATTTGTCTGATCAGTTGCAGAGCATGAGATTTGGTACAGATTAGGACTCCTCATGTGGCACTATTGAAACAGGTTACCTGTTTTTTCCAATATGGAAAATTAATCTTATGGGTGAGTAATAGGAAAAGATCATGCTGCTAATATAGAGACAACATATTACTTCCCTCTTACTCATCTCCATCTTCTTCTTGGATAGTGCTTAATATTTTAAGAAATTCTTTGCAGTTTTCCTTTCTTTAAAGGGAAGGTACATATACGTTGGCATTTCAGCGTTGCAAACCATATGTCAGTTCTGGAAAAATGCCTCTGATGGTGATTCCAGCATTTGTGATGCAAGGTGAGTAAAAACGCCGTACAGTGCTCCATGAATAATAAAACAGGTTTTTGAACTGGAATATTTTAGCAAACATTCTAAGATAGTTTTGTCAGAGATTAAAAGAAAATAAGATAAAAAATAGGTGTTTGTATTGGCATCCTCCAGCAGAAATGCATTAAGTAAGAAGAGACTGAAAAAATTCAATGTATGCTAAAAAATCAAGTAAGAAAATAATTTATTTATTTAGAATTTATAAAGTCATTAGGAGCAAAATTAACTCTTTCAGCAGTTTGTTTGACAGACGGGAATATTTGATTTGTGGCAGTATTTGTTCAATATTTGTAGTTTGAAAAGATTGAGTTTGTCTAAACTGGAGAAGAAGAATGTTTGGAGGGTTTAAGTAGGAAGGAGCTCGTTATCTCTGTTCAGGGTGAGTTAAACAGGAGTTCCAGGTTTCAGACTGAATAAAAAGTCACATCTGGAAGATTTTTTTTCTTATTTCTCATTTAAAGGTGGCATTTAAACAAATTGCCTGAAAAATTTATACTCCCCATAATTATGTCTAAGAAAATGTTAGATAAACATTTTAAGTCAGAAATTGAACTGATTCTGACATAGGGAAAGCATATGAAGAAACAAGAGCCCATCCAGCCCTATTTGTTTTGCAAAACTGTGGCTGCTATTTCTTAATATTGTTTTGAGTTAACAAGGCTAAATCTGACGTTTGTTCTACCTCTGCTCTGTTAGTGAAACAAATTCCAGAAGGGTAAGCCCTTGTACCCCCAAAATTATTTTACCCAAAATCCCATGGATTGCAAGTGATGTGTTTTTCCTTATTCTGTATTGATTGTGTAGTTATATAAAGCTGTAGAGCAACAAGCCACACTTTCTTGAAAATGTCTGTATGGAATTCAGGCTTGACGATGGCTAAATAAAGTTGTGAAAGAATCCTTGTTTAAGGCAATAGCTCTTTTCTGAAGACAGGGTTTCATTGTTATATCTACTGATCTAGTTAATTCATTTAGCTATGTATTTTGCTCTTGCTCAACTGTGTAATTCCACTTGTGTTTTATGATGCCAAGTATTTTACATACATGAATCCATCTCAGGAAAAGGCTGAAGTTTTCAGAACTGCTTTTGTAACTTAAGAGCCCAAGTCAGATTTTGTCTTCTGAAGTTACTTAATTTCTTCATAAAGAAATATTTTCCTCAGTGTCTCTTTCAAAAGACCTACTAGCGTTAAATGTGAGTGAGGTGCCTGCAACAGGAGAAGCTAGTAGGACGAGGACTGTGTGACAGCAGAACCTAAAAGTCAAAGAGCTGCTCAGTTTATTCTGCTTGTCCTTCATGAGTTTGCTGCAGGGAGAGGGGCTGTTCTTGTCCTCCTGCATGCATATGAATGCAACAAGCTGCTGAGAGGGAAAGTCACATTGGGGTGATGAGAGCAAGGGAAGATGGGTAAGATGTGGATGCTGCAGGCAGAGTGGAGTACAGGGAGATGATCTGTACTGGTGTTGACACACCATGGTCATCTGGTTAATGTGGGGAGAAAATTGACTTTTCTGTGGAAAGCTTTCACTGTCCTGGAAAGACATATGTGACTTAAAACATTTTGGAAGACATTTAATTAATATTCACTGCATGCAGAGCTTATGAATACTCAGGCTGACAATACACAGAGCTTCTCAAGGATTTCAGATAAAGAAATCAATTATAAGCAGGCAAAAGGTTCTTTCCGAAGAGAAAGATTAGTACAGAAGTGGGTTTTTTTGGTAGCTGTTTTTGTGAAAGAGTTAATGTGAAAAAGTCTGGTTTCTGTTTTCACTCCAGTGTTTTCCTCACAGGACAATTATCGGACAATTTAGGATAAACCCCAGGGAATCAGTGAAAAATCCAAAGGTTTTCACTGGGTTTTATATGACTTTTTTTAGAAGGATAACATGTTATGTAAGAAAATTGATACCTTCTATAAAAGCAGAGCCTGGAGTCTTACAGATTTTGCCCTCCACTTCTGTTTATGATGCCAAAGCTAATGAGTTCACATCATAGCCTGTACCAATACCTCTCTGGTGAAAGGGTAAATCCTGACGAGAAATGTCCAAAATACTCCTTTTCTGTTCAGCTGTTCTCTTTTGACCTTGTGCTTGCCATCTTCATGCACACACACAGAGTAGCTGTACTCCGGAGTTTTTTTCACTCAGTTTTGTGCCCTGATTTTTATTCAGGAAATTATTGGAACAGGTATGTTCACAAATGAGACCAGCTAAAACATGAGCAGAAGAGCTTCCTTTCTGCTTCCACTGTTCCACAAGGATGTCAGAGCTGCTGTGGGGTGGGTGGCTCCACAGGAGCAAGCCGGGAGCCAGGAGTGGCTGTGAGGTTGGCGGGGCCATGCCCTCCCGTGGCAGGTCAGTCCAGCAGCACCCAGCAAGGGAGCAGGGATAAGGCAGGGATGGCGACCATGGCCAGCCCAGAGCCCTGCAACATCTGGCAAGGCCCCAGTGATGGGGCGGTGGGCGATGGCCAGCAGGTACAGGCTGGGCACAGACTGTGGTGGAGCTCAGGAAAGGGTCATGGCTGAGGATCTAGGCATGGATGCAGTTCCCAAGAAAATGGGAGCTCTAAAGCTACCCCAGTGATGCTCCTGGCCCTTTCTGCCCTGACTCTTTCCTAGCAGTGTGAACCCAGCCAGGATGCAGAGCCAAGGGCAGCACTCCTGGACTGGGGGAATGGGCGCTCAGCAGTAAAACTGGACTGATTTTTTCTTGGATCACTGAGAAATTCTGTTGTATTACTTGGAGAGTTTTCTTGGAGGCATATTGCACTATCAACAAAGTCTCTGGGTTCCAAACAGGGGCTGTGGATCCTGGAGCATGAGGCCAGCAGTGTGAAAAGGCTTTAGGGTCCAGCATGGCCATGGCCTGAGCAACCTGTACTGGGGATGGAGGCTTCAAGGTGTTTGTGCAGCAGGCAAGGGGCATGCTCAGTAAAATCCTCGAGGGTTTCAAACTTCAGAAACATCAAGCTTCTGGAGGAAGGGCACCACCCAAGGTGTGTTTCCTCAGAGGAAACATAATTTCTGGGAATCTTTGGTTTGTGAGACACGAAGGGGAAAAGGAATGTCATTGTGCGTATAGTTTTGCTCTGACTCGGATCAAACCCTAATTTTAAGAGTGCCTGAACTTCCCAGAAACCTCAGAACCCTTTCTGATCATCTCTGGAAGAAGGCTTGCTCTGCCACTCACCATTTTGTTCTTTAGAACAGAAAGAATTGATTTCTGCACAAGCCCTTTTCAGGAAGCACGTTGTTCCTTTGTGGTTGTAACTGAACTTTACAGCACAGAATATATATTAGGAAAAGAAAAACAAACAAACAAAAAAAATGAACCAAAAAACTTCACAGTAGAGAAAAGAGAAGACTCTAAAACTGTAATGAGGCAGAAGAAACTGGAGCAGGTAAAAAGCCTTGAATGCTGAGATCACCCTTATTTACATTTACTTGATACAACCACAAAGATAATGATTTTTTAAATTGTGGTATGGACTTACTGGTATCAGGAAGGGATAAAAGCAGACAGTTTTAAAACTTCAGACAATGGTTAGACCATAACAGAAATGTAAGTTGATAATAGTGTGGCTTATTTATATTTCAATACAAAGTTTCAATGTGCTACCTGATACTTCAGTGTGAAAAAATATTGCTATGGATATAATAGTCATGAGCATGCAAATGAGCTTCATATCACTTGTTTTAGATGTTAAAATCTCTTTCTAGGCAGTGATATAGCTCATGTTACAGTCAGGTAAAATATCTAGTATGAACAGTGCAAGCCTTTTCAGTTTCTCATCAGAGAAGCTTTTTGATTTTTTATATATTTATCCCTACCTCACCATACACAGACAAGTGTAGGGATGTTATTTGGACGAAATAGTTTGTGGAGAAGCAGCTGCATTGCCAAAACCACATCAATATAAAAGTCTTAATGTATTCCAGGAACTGTTCTTTATCGTCTGTCTGACCCCTCCTAAGTGGCTTTTACTCCAGGCAGGTTGCCACACGGACGGGATTCTATCCTTAGCTGGATGCAACAAAGTAAAAATAACATCATCTTGTTCCTGGGGATATCCTACAGGGAGGAAACAGAACTTTGTTGACCGTGTAAGCGCAGTTTCATTTGTGGATTGAGACTGCGACCATGCCATAACATGAAAGCCAATAGATTTGGCCTTTTATGCCCTGATGTTCATATGTACAGTGGAAACGACCTCTTCCATGTACCTGCTAAGAAATAAGTCCTGCCTTAAATACATTGGTTGGGTGTTGAGCTTGTTAAATTGTGATGTGTCCTTGCTTTGAACAGCTTCAAATTGGTTCTGTGCCAGTGAAACTGCTCAGAGATAAAGATGGCTTGATGGTTTTAACTGTTGGGTGTTAAACTTGTCTTGGTAGTAAATCAAAGTCCTGGCTGCACTTTAGAGACAAGTCATGAGCTAGCCATAGAGGTCAAAGACCCCATTACTAAGACACAAGGATGGGAAAAGAGATTCAAATAATTCACAACCCAGGACTTCCATTTTTCCTGCCTTCTTGTACAGGTGATGCAAAGTCCATTTTTCAAAATCTGTTAGTCATACAGCTGAAAAATTCCTCATAGTCCTTATCTATGCAGAAATAGGTAAGGAAATAGCATAGCAAAAGGAAATACAAGTGCTATTTTTTGCCTTGTGTTGTATTTATGTTTAAAGTTCAGCATAAAATCTGCATGAAGCCATGGCATGGACATGAAAAGGCTTAAGGCACCTGGCCTGAGTCAGAGTGAAAAAGTCCCTTTCTTCAGAGGTGACATGGGTGTTTTATTACTGTTACTAGAACAGTAATATGGGAATGAGCTTCCAGTTACAACCCTCCACTTGGGGCTCAGAAACCTGACAATTCAGTCATACAACAAAGCCATGGCATTAAACATGTTCTTCCTGCCCCACTTTGGCAGCAATTCCCTGGAAGTGAACAACAGGGGTTTTCAGCAGATGCCACTGCCCCAGCCTCAGGAATCCAAGACGAGTCAGCAGGTCCTCTAGCTATGACCCTGCTCAGCCTGAGGCAGCTCTCTGACCTGCTGAGATGAGGGCATTGCCTCTCTGTCCTTCAGTCTCAGGCACCTTCATCCAAGGCTCTCCTCTGACCTGAAGCCAAGCCAGCTGCACTGAACCCTGTGCCTGGTAATGTCCCAGGAGCTCTGAGGTAGGAGCAAGGGTTTTGCTTTCAGCACCTGAAAACTCTTTTCACTCCTCAGCTGAATATTTAGGGTCCTACTTCAATGGCTATGTGCATGTTCTGTTAATGCTTTGTAGGAGTGCTGATCCCTTGCAGCATTTGTGAGTTGGACTGGCTCCCTTTGAGGTTGTCCTTTGGACAGTACTGAACTTTGAGAACTGTATTGTGGGCCATTGCTTCTTGGACTTTAACATTTTTTGTATAATTTTTTTTTAAGCTTTTAAAATTTTACTTCAGGGCTGCCTGGGTGAAACTACCAGGACTCATCAGTTTTTTCCTCACTTCCTCCCATTTGCATCAAATCTTCAAACAGCCCATGGAACCCCCCATAAAGTGAGATGCATTGAGAATCCCTTCTCACCTTCTGCCTGTACTTAACTATTTATCTCCTGCCTTCAAAATTACCAGATTTTTCTACTTCTTGTGGCTCCTCAGCCCTGAGGATCAGCTCTATCCAGAAGGCAAAACAAAACAGCTGAGAGGAATGATTCAAATGGAAAGGAAGTCAAATGCTTGGTATAGATGAGTAAACAGTCCTATTGGGGAGTTCAGGAAGGAGATGGAAGGCCAAAGATCGAAGATAACCTTTTTCGGTTTCTGAAAAATATAGCTAAGATGGGGGGAGGGGGAAGGAGAGGAAGAGGGGAAGGGCATGCTAGTAAAAGTAACTGTGAGTATAAGTGGAAGAAAGAGAGTTATACTCTATGTCAGAGCTCACCTCCTATTCTGGGACTGCAGTTTTATGTATTTCCATCCCAAGCTGTATTCTGTCAGTCTTTTCTGACCAAAACTCAAAGCTTTTCTATTATTGTAACACCAGTGTTCCTGCTCGTGGCTGATAAGCCCAAATCATCAACCAAACTTTTATTTCAGGACTGAATACGTGCTTATGTATTCAGGGAAAAGGGGAAAGAAGGTACATAGATATAGGGTCAAAAATATATTAATTATATCAGTAGTTTTTTTCTTGATCTTTCCTCTATGATCACTTTACACTGTTTCCTGAAAAATTGAACACAGCTTCAAAGAGCAGGGTAGAAATAGATTTGCAAGAATTACTCCTTAAGGTTCATTTCTGCTTAAAAAAACAAAACAAAACAAAACAAAACAAAACAAATAAACAAAAAAAAAAAAAAACAATTACCAGAAAAACAAAACAGACCAAATAAAAAAATAATAAAAAAACCCAACAACAAAAGCAAACCAAACCAAAAAACCCTCAAATTTCTAGAGTTTGGAGGAGCAGAGTTCCTGCTGGAGGTAAACCATGGATGGCAGCTCCTGTGCGGTCATGGCACCACCTGGTGGGACCTGCTCGTCCCTGCGGCTGCCAAATCCCCCGTGTGTGATGGCAATTCCCCGGTGAGATTTTTTGCATTTTGCCCACAGCTGGTTTTTCACTGCAGCCCAGATACATCCTCATCCCAGTCCATGATCGGAAACAGGCGTAGCCAAATCTTCAAAACTTTGTCCCGTCGTCCAGCTCTTCCCCAGGTTTCAGAGGGATGGGGCACGGGTGAGGCCAAGTGCTCATCCCCTTGCAAATTGGGCCTGATTATCTGTAGATACTGAGCCAAAACTGTGCCTAATCTTGTGTGCAGACATAAAAGAAATGGAATTGTGGGGCTGGGAGTGCATAAATGAAACTCCTGATCTAATAAGCTGCATCAACAAAGCCTGTTTTTTAGCATGTTTGATTGACATTAATAGTCCTTTGCATCCATAGAGGCAAGTAGGTAGCCTAGAAATAGGCATCCTCAGACCAAGGTCAAAGGAAGTGGAATATGGTTATGTACTTAAAGAGCAAGCTTTCTCACAGCGTTTGTGCAAGGGGAGAGCGGTTTTCATGCTATAATCTCCTAGTTTCCACAATTTGACAATCAAGCTACTTTTAGAAAGTGTCATTTTACATTTAATGAGTGCTCACTTTCCTTTTGGTTTTTCCTGTTGTTCTGGAAACATTTAACTTGCAGTCTATATCTCTGTGCTGCAGCTGCCACCATATCCTTCAGAGAAGGATTCTCCTACATCTTGCAACAGCAGCATGAGGTGTCAGTGCAGCTGCCTGGGGTTCTTCCACCAGGTCATATTCCAAACTGTGCTGATGCTGTTTTTTTCATTTCACTGGAAGGAAGTCTTTTGTGGATAAATGAAACTGCTTTAGGTTCAGCTCCATATCACCTCAGATCCTTTTTTAATTGCATTAATTAGTTCTTTCTAATTATAACTTGAACTTTCTTCTTCACCTTTTTTTGCTCTTAAGAGAAAGTTTTCCATCTCCATAGCTGCAGGAAAAGGTTTCAAGGTATGGTTCTCAGTGAATGACAACCCATAAAGTAATTATTTAAGAAATAAATAAATAATAAATAAATAATTTTAAACCATCTTTTAGTACTTATCACGTCTAGGATTTCTAGATGCATGAGACTGGCAGTAGGACTTCCAGATAAAAGTGTGAAGGAATAAAAAAGCATTACTTTCTAGTCCCATTCTCTAATAATGCCACATTTAATTTGAAATATGTCTATACATAGCAAGCAATATTATAAACTTAAACTGCTGGAGCATCAGTTGCACCAACTGGTACTAGCTCAGACTCTTGTTTCAATTTTTCTAATATGTACTCCCACAAAAATGTCATAGTTATATCGCTTTATGAGAAATCGGGATGGGAGAGTGAAAATCACTTTTATACTCATCTGTTATCACATTTAATCTAATCTGCAGTCTAAAGCAGTTTAGTTTCATAGACTGAGTATAACAAGGCTTGTTTTGGGAATCTACATCCTGAATATATGCTCAGCAATAGCTGTATGACTTCAACTCATTAAAAAAACCTATGAGCTGAGACTTGCCTTTCTGGAGTAAGTCACAGAGGATGGGATTCAGCTCATGTGAATTACACAGTCTAAAATGCAGGAGTCTGGATTAATCATGACAACTTGGGAGTGATAGACACTTCTATCTAGAAAAGATATTTAATTTCTTGCCAAGGAGGAAGCGAGGGAGAGGGGGAGAGGAGGGAGGCAGGTCCCTGCTGGTGATAAAAGTTTTCTAGTTTATCTTGTGTCTGACAGTCAAAGCAGGGCCCAGGCAGGTCCTTGAAGACATCCCAGGCCCTCCAAGTCACATTCTCAGCTGCCCTGAAAGAGGCACGATTCAGTTTGGCATTGGGCTCATGGGGCAGCAGTTTGAAAATAGAATCTGTGGGACAGAGCTCCACATTGCATCCAGTCCAGAGCCTGCTGAAGGGGTAAAAGCTGTGGAGAGTGTGTATAAAAAGCAAACACTTGGAAGTCAGCTGATTTGATTTTCCCGAAGTTTGCCAACAGCAGAGGAATGTTGCAGATCCTTGCAGTAGCATCTGGTTTGGCTGTCTCTCCTGCTATGTCTCTTCCCTTCCCTGGGACAGCAATTGTTTGCTCCTGCCTTGTTCTGCAAGAACAGGAAGATGTTTGTGGTGCCAGCTGCTGCTGTAGGGAAAGGACAGCACAGCTTTTCTCAAAAGTAGAAAGCCAGGAAGTTCTGCACAGCAGGAGGATCTTGCAGCAGGTGGAAGCAAAGTTTCAGGATTTGATGCTCATGAAGGTCCCTGCTCTAGTATAGGGTGTCAGTAAAGGCTTCTACATTAGAAGTGAGATTAGGCTACCAAATAATTAAATTTAAATGTGTTCAGTGTAGCTCAATGAGCTGCAATTAGTGATGCACTAGCCTTAGTTTTTATCCAATTTGCTCATATTTCTTTATAAACGTTGGTATTCCCTAATGCTCCCTCAGTAGGAAATGCAAACTAAATGTGTCATAAAATTGCTGATCTCAAAAACACATTTTATTTTTCTCCATTGTTACAAAAAAACAATAGATGGAGCTGAAACCTGCAGGAAGTATGCCTTATCATCCACAGCCATGGGCTCGTTAAAGACTCAGCCTCTCACATCTGAGGTATGTTTCTAAGAACAGAGGTTACAAAGAGATCACTACATATGATAATAAAAGCTGAGGCAGCCACTCATATCTGTGTGTGGAAGTTAAGAAGGAAGGTCAATAATGTTCCCACATCTGAGATGAAGCAGGAGAAATCTGCAGGATAGAAAATCCAGGACAAATTAGTTTGTGCTTTGGAACTGGGGAAACACAAAGTAATTTGCTCCTGTGCAAAATGTGCTCAGAGATTTGAACATCCAGCTGCCGCTGCAAGTTCAAAAATCAAAATCCTTAGGTTTCCATCAAGGCCTTAAATTTAGGTTAAAGATACTTCAACATTAGATGTGGAAAAAGAAATCAAACCCGAGAAAAGTTTGGTTTAGATCTTAGCCTTTTCACAAAGCCATAGTGCCTGACTACAGAAGAAACAAAGAATTTTCTTGAATATTTTCTTTTTCACTTTTCTTATCTGTCTTCTAGCTGCCTCTTAGGAGTTAGTTCAGTGCTGAATTGGTCAATGAAAACCAAAGAAAATGCTACTGCAGATGCTTTTGGACTGAATTTTTGCTACCAGTAAGCCAAACAGGCAGGCTTGTTTTTCTGCCACTGGATCCAGCATCCCTAAAGATGTCCAGGTCATGTAGGAGAAGAAGTGGCTCACAGTGGGCCAGCAGGTTGGCCACCTTAACTGGCCTAGCTATTGCTGCTTCCCCTGTCTCCATTAGAGCTACAAAAATATGTCAAACAAGCCAAGTGACTTCAGCCACTCCTCATACAGCCTCCCTCAAGGCCCTTCACCATTTTCATTGCCCTCCCTTGGACACTTTATGATGGCTCTATATCTTTCTTATATTGCAGTGCACAATAGTTAGCTAAGGACACCTGTGTTTGTGGTTTCAGGAGCTCAGCATCATGGCAGAAGCCACCAGGAAGCACCATTACCTGCCTTCTCTCATGCTGGCCCAAGACTCCCTCTACACCTCACTAACCTTGCAGCAGGCAGGAGCTGTGGCATGTGAAAATCAGAATTTCTGAGGTGGAAAATGGGTCCTCTTCAGAGGATGGAAGAGAAAAGTGAAAACCCGCATATAATGCACAGGGAGGAAACCCAGGGAGGGGCGGAGGGACTTTCCCTGCACTCACATAAGGATGGTGCTTTTCAAACTCCAAATTCCTCTCTCCTCCAGTTCCTATTGTGGCAAACTGTGGGGTGAGAAGCAGCAAGCAGTGACCCCTGCACACCTGCACAGGGGTGATGGGAGTCACAGGAAAATGAGCAGCTGGGTGGTGTAAAAGCAGACGTTGCCCTTAGGCTGATTGCCCATCTCTGTTCATGAGAATGACACCTCAGGCATGGAGCAAGGCAGGTGCCACAAATCTATTCCCAGCACAGTGTCAGCTTGTGCTTCCACACCAGAGAAAGAAAGAATACCTTGACTGGGGGTAAAAACATACATTAAAGGAAATATTCAATTGGTGGAACAGCTGTTCAGAGTGCCTAAAAGAACACTCTCTTGTGATACATTATGCACCAATACCTACATTGCTATTACAACTAAGAGAAATATTAAATACTGCAGAAAATAAATATTCAAAATCTTTATGGATGAAAATGTATTCTTTTGTGAGATGAAAATTAAGAAAATTAAGAAGTGAGAAGGTTTCTGATCTGTAAGGGCACTTGTTCCTTAAAAATATATAATACATAAATTTAAAAAGAAATTAAATAATACATTTATTCTTTACTCATTTGGCTTTCTTCCATTAAAAAAAAAAAAAAAAAAAAAAAAAAGGGCCTTTTTTTTTTATATTGTAAAGCATTTTGTGTAGAGATCACCAAATCCATCCTATGACTGTGGCAGCCTCAGGTACCAAAACAGAGGAGATGTCCAAGACCAAATTCTGCACACTGCCCTATCAGTCCTCTGCTTGCTCATTCCCCTGCCACCCAGGCTTCTGGCAGGAATCCTGCAGCTGCTTCATGCCTTGGGCTCCCTTTGTGAAACTCCCCCATAAACTGACCAGCAGCCCTTCATTTTACAGCACAAAGGCCTGTGTTGCCTGCTGTCCCCAGCCAAGAGCCAGCTCCTCAGCTCTGCTCTCTGTCACTCTCTGTCCAGAAGGCAGGTGTTGCTTTCTGGAGAAGGAGCTGATGCTCCAGCTCAGGCTGCACACAGAAGCCTCAGGCACTGCCCAGGAACTGGTCACTCGACATTGCAACCATTTGAGGTTTTCAAATCTGATCCTCTGGGGTGCACCTTCTCCAACTCTTTAATTTAGGAAGACACATCACTCTTTTCAGTGCAGGAATGACAGCCAACAGCTAACGGATGTGTTTGTTTCCCTGACCTATGTTTTCCTGAAGAAACACTGCTTACATTAGAGATGCTGCTTTGGCTCACAGGTCTCTGTGCTCTCTCCCTGCTTGCTAACAATGGCATCACAATTATTCAAAAACTTCTTACTGAAAACTTTTCACTTCCTCTTGTACACAGTTCAGGGAAACCAAAAAGCACACTGGTGTTTCAACTTTGTATTGTGTAGGATTTTTATGATGTGCTATATGCCTGATAACAATAATCCAGTTAGTCTATATTGCCAAACTGAAAAGTTTGTTTGGGGTTGTATAAGCTTTTTTTAGCATTAAACAATCTCCACTTTTATCCTGTTGTTGTTATTGTGCTGCAAAGAGTTTCAATGAAAGGCACAAATGAAGATCTGAAGAAACATTCCTGAGACATGCATTGGAAATGAAGATATGCTGGGAGCTTCCTGAGAAAAAAATTGCACAACTGAAAATGCATTTAATCTGGAATAGATACACATTTTATGATTTTTTGGGGACCTGAAAAGACTGCTATTTTAGACCTCCATTTGCAAAAAAGACAGCAAACTGCTCTATGCCAGAACAATTGCAACTTCTTTGGAAGACAATTACCATCACAAAATAGCACAGTATGAAAAGCTCAGTATGATCTTTCTTGGCATCAGCACACTCCAGAATATGAATGTCTCTGAATTAGAAATGCAAGGTGTACATCAGTGCAGGGGCCCTGCACCCTGTTGGACTACATTTCTTGGGCTTAAAAAAATTCTTCCAAAGCTTCTTTCCCTTTTGCATTCCTAAAGGAAATGACTCAAGACAATACAATAAACATTCGGTCATGGAGCAAAGAAATATCTGGACTGAGAGCAAAATACATTGTTGCCTGGGTCAAGGGAAAGTGCAGATGAGTTGACAGAGCCTGCAGTTAAAACTGAATGGAAGAATCCACAGATTATCTTCAATCTGTCTACGTAAATTTAGTTTCCTCTTTGCAATCAGCATTTGTGCTGTTGATCACTGAGTGTTAACACATTGCATGTACATTTCCTAATGATGTTTGTGCTTTATCAGCCATTTCTGGGTGCGGCCTGTCATGTTAGGTACCCCTGAATATCTGTAGTGTATGGCAAAGCATGGCACAGAGGAAACCAACCTGGTGCTCTGCACCTCTCCTCCCTCCAGGCGCGGGCCTGACAGCCCCACCTGCTGCCCAAGGCTTTCTCCAGGCCCATGTCTGCTGCAGGGAGCCTCAGCCACAAAATCAGCTCCACAAGGCATAACTGTGCCCTCTGGGAGCCCGAGCACTGTGGCTGTCCAGGCCAGCAGGTTTACAGGAGAGGCTGCTACTCCTCTGGAAACCTGCAGCTAAAAGAACACCTGCCACAGCAAGTGCCCCAGAGGGCTCCTCCCCAGCTGCCTGGGCAATCCTATGAAACCTTCCTGACCAATGCTGCTTATTTCCTCCCTTCTTCCCCCTCCCCACTGCCCTTCCAATGCAAGAGCCATGAGCAAGCAGGCTTTGGCCTGAGTCACCTTGAAGTATGTGCCCTGCCCTCAGTGGGAGATTCCGAATGCACAGCTTTGCGAGCAAAGGGTATGGGGATGTCAGGAGCAAGACTACGGCCCCATGAGGATGTCAGGAATACTGGAATCATTCCAGGAGCTGCCATGGTTTTACTTTCACCTTAGCAGAGCTGGGTACATAATTTGATCCTCGATTTTTTTATATATTTTTTTTTGTGTGATGGTCTCAGGAAGTAGTTACAAGACTAAAAGTATAAGACTGATGCATTTATCATAGGAATAAAATCCAGGTTTCTCATTTAAACTGCAATACAGAGCACTTTGGAAATATGTACAACCTAACAACCCCCTCTCACACACTCCATTCCCTTTTTGCAAGAAGTACCACAAAATTATTTCTTTGTAACTTGCTGTAAAGATTTCTTAGCAAAAGTGTGTCTGGAAAAATCAAGAGCTTTTCTGAGTATAATAGCCATACAATAAATAATTAAGGAGCAGTAAGATCATCTGTTTTTTTATTTTCCTCTTTCCTTTTTCTTAAAAAGAAGGGTAAGAACAGACTTCTCTTGAGACAGCATTGACACCTTTAAGCAATAGTGCATGATAATTTAAGAAATTGGGTGGAGTACTTCCTTCCTGCAATCTGTTTGTAATGAGTGAGGAGTTAGAGACAAATAGGATGTCTTATGTAACGTCTGAAAAACAACCTTTTAACAGTTTAAAAAAACAAAAAAAACAAAAAAAACCCCACAGTTTTGCTACCTCCCTGGTGGGCCTAATCCTGAGTCTTCTTAAAGACCCAGATGAGAACCCCCTGTCTTGGTAGGTGGAATTGCTGGTGCTGGCCAGCTGGTAATTCTTTCACCTGTTCTTTTCTCGCTCAGTAGGCAGGCTTGCTTCTTGCACACCTTGTCTTGGGGGTAAAAGTAGATTTGTCTTCAGGTATTTTTGGTGTCAATCAAGACTTGACGGTGTCTGCTTACCCAAACATGGGTGAATACATTTTCCCAGCAGCTGTGTGATGCAAGATGGGGACAAAGGGCAAAAAAGCACAACCAAAACCTGCAGGGATCTTGCCATCCTGTATGCAACAGCCACAGCCTCCTTTTTCAGCACCCTCTGCTTGAGAGCAGATGGCTGCTCTGATACGTCTACTGGCCATATGCAGTTTGTCACATGTACATCTGGGCAACAAATAAAATTTAAAAAAAAACAAACCCCTTTTCAAATAGCTTCAAAAAAAAAGTACCCGAAACACTTTAACTGATTAAACCAAAAGCAAAGAAAAAAAAAAATCCAGAGCATTACAATTTTGGTTTTTTCTACCACATAAGATACTTTGCTTCCCAAGGTATTGACTCTTCCAGGAGCTGACCATTTTCCTGCTGGTTTTGCCCAAGAGTTAGACAGAGTGTTTACAAGGATCTAGGAAGATGGTCAGCCTGAAAAAATGCTTTTCCACTTGCACATCTGGGGTTCTACTAGGTGATTTTTAAAGTCTTTTCCAACCCAAACCTTGTATTATATCCATGGCCTTGGTAAATCAGGGAGCAGGCAGAGAGGAAGCATTGGTTTCCTGCCCACCAGCCACTAAAGTGTCTGGGCTGGCTACTGAGGTCTGGCAGGAAACAAGTCTGGTTGGTAAGGGACCAAACAGCCTTGATGACTAGAGACTAGGGGACCATTGAAAGAGATCAGGTTTGTGACCACTTGAGGAACTTGGTTGTGCATGAGACTATGGGACCCAATGAGATGCATCCCAGAGTCCTGAGGGAATTGGCCACTGTAGTTGCCAAGCCACTCTCTATGATATTCCAAAAGTCATGACAATCAGGTGAATTTCCTGGTAACTGGAAAAAGGGGAAACATTATATCCATCCTTAAAAAGATGGAAAGGACTGTGGGAACTACAGACCTGTGAGCCTTACCTCTGTGCCTGGGAAGATGATGGAACAGATCCTCCCAGAAGTTATGCTAACACACATGGAGGACAGGGAAGTGACCCAGGGCAGTCTGCACAGCCCCACCAAAGGCAAGTTCTTCCTGCATAACCAGGTGGCCTTTGTAACGGGAGTGACTACATCAGTGGACAAGGGCAGAGATATTTTCTGTCCAGACTTTTGTAAGGCCTTTGACATGGTTCCTTCCTACATCCTTTCTCTCTAGGCTGGAGAGAGATGCACTCCAAGATTGTGGATCGTCCAGTGGAGTAAGGAATAGGTTGGATGAGCTTGTCGTGCCCCTAGTAACAGGGCTTTGACCAAAGCCTTGCCCATACTGATTTCAGTTGTTCATTCCCTGGGTGTTTCAAGGCATGATCCCAGAAACTGAGACCCAAGAATATGTCTGCTTTGGCTGACATGGTTTTACTGGGATCTCCTAAGAGCTATGGGTCAGGGACCCAAGACAGTATTCAGTTCTGGGGTAACACTCAGTTCCTTCAACCATAAGAGTGTAGAGGAACCTCTGCTTTCTGCAGGACCACAGAGATTTGTCTCTTGAGCTGACCCACACTTTGTGAGGGCTTCAGAGCAATGGGAGATGTGGCATGTCTGCCTATTCTTAGGGGCTCAGCTCAAACAGGTACCTGGAAAATGGCAATTACTGACTACATTTCTCCCAACCTAAGCTACCTGGGGTGAATTTCTGATCACTCTGCTTGCCTCTGTCTGAGAGTTCCCTCTGCAAAATGCAGTAGCCTGATAGACCAAGAATGAATCCTACCTCTTTGTAACCCTCTCCCACAGAATTAACACATGAGGTTCTCAGTCCTGAGTCTGGGCCTTAGGCTGAAATTGAGAGGCATTTTTTAAAAAATGACAAATGAGAAACAGATTTGGACTTTGTATGACTGGTGGGAAAATACTTCCAGTAACTACACACTAGGTAAGAAATTCTGATCCCTGCACTTTTTTTTTCTCCTCCTTTACAATGACCGGGAAATTAAGGGAGACTCATTTATATAGGGATAACACCCTGACATAAAAATAAGAGCAAGGGGAAGTCACTTTTAAGGCCTGACTGAGTATCAGGATTATCAAACTGAAATCTGCCTTGCAAGGGTTAGTCAGACTAGCAGTCTGTCAGCAAATGTGCAATTTTCTGAACTATTTCAAAGGCAGTTAAAGCTTTTCTCAAAGCTGAGTCAGTTCAAGCTATGGCTCTAGCTGCTTTGTGCTGGGCAGGTGGATTTATTCAGACTGAGCTTTAGGACCATCACAATGGAGGCAGTGATCGAAACAGCAATGACAGAGTGATTAGAACCTTAAAAACACTGCCATGGTGAGGATCAGAGATAAAAATTTAATTAGTTTCTATGAGATCAAAAAATGTGTACTTTATTTTGTCCTGGTTAAATTTTTAGTTTCAGTCAAGAGGCATTTTTTCATTTAGTATTTTTTCTAAGAATACTTTCAGGAAGTCTAGGGACAGCTAGATGCACAGGAGTGCTGTGAGGTGTCAGCTACAGACCTGGAGACAGAGCTCTGGTGTTTCACAAAGTGAAGTTTAGTTTCATCTGCAGGAAGCTGAGACATCTCTTGGTTCTCATTCCAAGCATCGCCTCCCTCCCAGGAGCAGTCACCAGTCACTGGATCACAGATTTATTTTGCACTAAGAATATTTCAATATTTTGTACAACATCAAACAGGAAAGACAAATGCTGCATCTGAACTTGCACTCCGATGCATTCCACTGTACATCTCATGAGCCTGGTTATTCCTGATTTGCAGACTGTGCCCCCTGCTGCATCCTACCTAAGGACTTTTCTCCCTTTTTTCTCCTTTTTCTCTTTCTTATCATTGTTGGCATCACAACTCAGTTCTGAGTTCTGAGAGGGGGTGGCTGTTTACACAGATTGGAGATAATCAAATTGGCTTTTAGTCAGGGTTCTTATTTTCACTGGTTTTCTGCCTGCCATTCATCCCTCAAAAAAGCTCACCTTGCAATGGAACAATTCATGCCATGGTTATCTCACCTGCCTAGAATGGACCAAGCATCTGAGCCCTGGAGATCTGCTCAAGATCTCCCGGTGCTCGATGACAGAGAAGCCGAAGTTCTCAGAAAACTCTTTTTTCCTTCACCTTTGCTATGATGCGGGAAAGATTGACCAGACCCTCTTTCTTCCCTCTCTGTTCTGCTTGTCCTCCTTCCACAGTTCAGGGACTCCTTCTCTCAGCCTCCCTTGCTCCTGCCACCTTCTTCTCTCACTTCCATACAGATTTATCCTTCCATTTTCTCATTCTCAAATCAGAGGACTTCTTTTTGGAGGTTGCCTATTGTCACACTCCCATATCACTGTACTTACAGACCTCCACCTGTGCAAGCTGCTTGTCTCTTTGTGTCCCAGTGCAGCTAATGCTGAGCTCCAACCAAAGCTGCACAGCTCAGCTCAAGCTGAGATGAGGAACCCCTTGGGAAGGTGGAATGACAGCTTGCATCTCTCTTGTTTTCATGTCATAGCTGACATTGCGCCATGTCTTCCCGCTGTTAGACCTTCTTCTCCTCATGGAATGACAGGCTAGGTCCATCAGAGAGACCCCAAAGCAGGTCTTGTATTTAGTCTGCAATTCTGCATTCCTCCAGACCCTCCTCAGTGGCAGAAGAGAATCTAGTGTTTGCTTCTCTGGGAATAATATTGCTGCTAATGAATGATAACATTCAGCCTTAGTGCAGCTCCCCCAAACCGTTTGTTTTCTCTTTTTTTTATGCAAAGGGTTGGTATGGCCTGTGGCTGGGTACTCCTCAGGGCCTTGTGCAAATCAGATCCCCAATCTGCATCTGCTTCCTCTGGGCTCCAGCAACCAGAGCCACATTCAGGTCAACCTCAAGGCTGTCGCCAATTGACCCTAGAGGAAGACCTCTGCACTGGAGAGATACTGAGGAGCTTTCTAACATCACTTTAAAAAAATAATAAAAAAAAAAGTCTAAAATGCCACCAGACTAGTCTAAAACATCTTACACAAAAGAAGATTCTTAAAAAAAATAACAACCAAAGAAGCTAATCAAATCTCATTTTTTGGAGGAGTTCTTTAGGGGGTCTGATTCAATATATTTTGCACTCTCTGAGGCTCTGAGACTCAAACTCCTTCCTGTTTACCTGTGGGCTCATGGTGAGAACATTGACAGTTGGTTTCAATTTTTTATATGTGGAAGTGAGAGGAGTTAAAGCAAGAACTTGAGACACCATCCTGCAACCGTGTTCAAAGTAGAATGCCCTGGTGTTTCTGCATATGAAGCTATAGCACCAATAGCCACAGCTTGAGGAGTCACAGAGATGTTTTGGCCTACATTCCAAGACAGCAACTAAGCACCTGCTCAGATCAAGGATCTTGAGTATTCTCACTATTTTTGTGGTAGACTGTAAAGGGGTAAACTTCAAGTGCAGACCAGCCTCATCAGTTTCTTGTGGGAGCATGTCTCTGGAGTCTTTGTTACTAGAAATAATCATCAGGAAAACAAAGGTAAAACTTGACTTACAGAGAATAAGGATTTTTTGTAGTTTTTATAAAATCTAGATTGCATAAAAATTCATGT